>QUSF01000001.1:63548636-63599522 GCA_003676055.1 Chloebia gouldiae | reverse complement strand
ATCCTCTCTCCATGGGTGATAGGTCCTGCCAGGACCCTGCTCCAGCCGGGGATCCTCTCTCCATGGGTTACAGGTCCTGCCAGGACCCTGCTCCAGCATGGGATCCTCTCTCCATGGGTTACAGGTCCTGCCAGGACCTTGCTCCAGCCTGGGATCCTCTCTCCATGGGTCATAGGTCCTGCCAGGACCCTGCTCCATCCTAGGACCCTACAGGGGCTGCAGGAGGATCTCTACAGGGTTTTCTCTCTCACACACTGTCCCTCCTCTCTCTGCCTGCAATTGCAATTTTGCAGCAACTTTCCCCTTTTTTAAACACATCATCCCAGAGGTGTTGTCCCTGTGGTTGAAGGGCTCAGCCTTGGCCAGGGTTGGGTCCATCCTGGAGCTGTGGCTTTGGCTCTGCTGGACATGGGAGAAGCTTCTGGCAGCTTCTTAAGAAGTGACCCCTTAGTGCTGAATCCTGCATGGGGCTACAGTCACTTCCAGAAGGGTCCATGGCCAGAATCACAGACAGCCAGGCTCCCACGTGGTTTAGGCTCATTCTCTTTGGAACATTTTCAGCTATTTTTCAAATGGCAGCAGTTGCTCTCAAGCAGAACAGAATCCCACGGAACACAAAAGTCTGAAGTTAAACAAATACATTGTTTGCCATCTGAAAATACACAGGCTGCAGAATTTAAGGAAAATAATTTACTAACCTAAATTAGCAGTTACCTGTGAAAATAGAAATAATTACCATGCTCAGCTGAGCATAGATGATTGAAATATGTTAAATTCCAATATTTTTTGATGATTCTTCTACAAATAATGTCCCATGAAGCCATAGGAAAAAAGTTATGTCAACAAGAGTTCTGCCTGCCTTCTGCTGTAGGAAATCAAGTCTTTGGATCAATGCAGAACAAAGGCATCCATGTCTGAAATCATCCTGAAATCCATTTACATGGGTTCCCTATTTCTTTTGCCTTTTTTTTTATTTTTTTTTTTTATTTCATGACTTATATGCCAGCATTCACACCAAGAACAGGCCAAAAAAGTTTAGTATGAAACTATTGCTCCATATTCTAAGTGACACATGACCAGTTTTACCCTGTTCCTACTGAAACAATGCTCTTGACTTGACAGCACATTTTTAGGGTATTTTCCAGGGTACAACAGGGAGCATGGGCAGTTATCAGAGAAGGTGTGACCTCCTGGGGAGCTGTGAAGATCAGGAGAGAAAAAAGAAAGATATGAAGCCCTGGCTGGGTCTTTTATTATCCTTCCTCTCCTTTTTTTAATTGGGTCCTAATTCTCTTCCACTGGCTTGCTGCTTTTGCAACAGCTTGATTTTCCTCTCTAAGTGAATGATAATGAATGCTGGGTTTTCTGGTAACTACTGGCCCAATTCTGTCTAAACATGAGTCTAAATCTGTAATTGCATTAATGGTGTCCTTTTCTTTGTTCGAAATATGCTCTTCCCTTAGTTTTAAATGAAAAAAAAATTGCTCTCCAGAATTCCCTTATTTTTAAACTTTATGCATTCTTTACTCTCTTTCTCTCTTTTTCACATTCAGTTAAATAATTAGAATTCCTCCTTTCTCTGTCATTGGCTTACTAGTTCTGAGAAGCTCCCAGTGCTTTTATAGAATTTTAGCTCAGCAGTGGATGTGTTGAAGGGCATTACCATCACCTCAGTACTGCTCACACATTTTGTGGATGCAGGTTATCTGTTTTAATACTTTTAATCCCTTTTTATCTCTGTTTTAAATGTTCATCATGGTCAATTTACCACATCTTCACTCTAAAATGAGCTTGGAAGTCCATCCTTGTAGAGTCCTCAAGTATGGTCCCAGTTAACCCATGCTGCCCTACTTGTATAATAATCTCATTTTCTATGAAATTTCTTGGTGACTTCAGTGGTAGCAGACTATGTCCTGAACCAATTCTACTAAAATAAATAGAAAATAAATTCTGTCTGAGATTTACTACAGGTAGCATGTTATGCTTGGGATTTTTTTTTCTTATATGATGTTTGTTTCAATTTCCCCCTATCAACAGCTTTTTTTGGTGAAATCATTAGAATTTGGTGATATTTTTTTCACATTGCCCTTCTCTTCTCTGTCTTTTATTTTTTACTCTCTGAGAACCCAAGGAGTAGAGTGTCCTTTACCATCCCAGAACAAGGTTCTAGGAAAGATGTGCAGGTTTGAATTATGTGATGCCACTCTAACTGCATGTGTTTGTGCACACTGTATCATGCATATCATACTGTTCTCATAGGAAGGATTGGAAAATTAAAATAAAGGAAAATTAAAAACCTAAATGCCTGATTACAGTTTACATGGACATTTTAAAGATATTTTGACCTAAAAGCATCACTAATCTTCAACAAGGTGAAAAAAAACCAAAAAACAAACAAACAAACAAAACAAAATAAAACAAAAAAAACCAACAACAACAAAAAAAAACTCCAGACTGGGTACAGACACAGATTGCCCCGAGAAGCTGTGGATGCCCCATCCCTGGGATTGTTCAGAGCCAGGCTGGATGGGGTTGGAGCAACCTGCTCTAGTGGAACATGGCCCTGCCTATGGCAGGGGGGTTAGAATGAGATAATATTTGAAGTCCCTTCCAACATAAATCATTCCATGATTCTAATAGTAAATATTAAGTTCTTTTTCAGCGTTTGTCATCCGTATCAATTCCCAGCAGTAACCTCTGTTAGGTTCTGTACAGCTCCCTCCAAGCTGCTGGGACAGAGTTTGAATTCAGGCAGCTGTTACCCTGCTCAACATCATAGCTGAAAATGAGGATAAGAGTCTTATAAAAAGTGAGTCTCATGTTAGTAAATGCTCTCTTTCAAGAGCTATCAAAGTGTAAAAAAATTGATATTTGTAGTATTTTTTTTAATTCTGGGCTGAAGGTGTTTCCTGTAAATATAAGGAGTAGAGATAATGAGATAAGGTGATAATTGATAGTGTGAATATATAAAAATCTGAATGTGCCAGATACTGTTCCAAGTAAATATCTTTCTTTTTTTTTTTTCAAAGAATAAGCAAAAGTATAAGTTTTGCAATTGTAATGGCACATACAGCCTTAATGAGCTCAAAGGCAGTAACCTTTTAGAATGTGTTTTCTTCTGAATAAGAGGGGAATGTGATAAACCCACTACTAATTAGACCAACCATATTCATCGGAAATGGCTCCAAAGAGGGTTTATTTTCAAAAACTGAATTTGGTAATCCAGAGATACTGCATTATTAAAAGGACCATTACACTTCCAGTCATAAAAGCACATTCTGTGTTTACTTAGGTTTTTACTTATTTACAATTCTGTTTTTTTGGTGTTTTTTTGGGTTTTTTTTTTTTTTTTACATTCTTGCTCCCTCTGAAGTCAATGGGAAAAGATATGTCACAACATTGTGATACCTCTGTACATATGTTACATACATCCCAAACATCTCCATGAGGTATATGAGGCAGTTGCACAGACTGAAAATGGGAGCCAAAGACCACTGTCCTCTCTAGAGCTTTTTAATTTAAATATTTAGACTCTTAGATATGGTTTCTGGATGACTGTGACGAGTGTGTGGGATCCTTCTCACATAACAGAGACTGATAGAATGATTTGTCTGGGAAGAGACCCTAAAATTACCTGCTTCCATCCTTTACCCTCAGAGAGACCTGCAAGGAGCACTGGTGGCAAAGCCCAGGATAAGACAGGGTGGGAACGTCTGTGTTTGAGTTTTGGCCTTTGAGATGCCTCACTGCAGGAGTGTGCAGAAAGATCACATTCATTCTTTATATTTTGATTAATACAGAATGCAACAGGCCAAAACACAGGCCCAGAGGAATCCAGTGCTCTGTGCTGTAGAGGAGTGACTTCATCTCTGTGGACATGTTTCACATCCACTGCTCCAAACAAGATGTCATCTCCCTCAGTCCTGTGACAGCACAGCCCTCTTCTGAAACCTGACACAAGTGCTTTGAGACAGGCAGGGAACAACAGCTCCTGAGCACAAATCTAAACTCAGGACTAGGACAATATGTGTCACAGAGCTGACATGATACAGGCTTTGCCTACCAACCTATTAGTCTGATGTTCTTTTTGAAAGGCAAAGAGAAGGTGAAAACACATCAAAGAACCCTGGATTACTCCATATCTCCTGACATAATGGATTTACCAGAGATCTTAAAAAAAATAGATGGAAATCTGAGAATGGAATTTTTTGGGAGGCAGGGTATCAAGGCTGTTTCTCAATTTAGACTTCAGATTAAAAAGAATCAGCTGCAAAAATCTGCAGGAAATACAGCCATAAGTTTAAGTGTTCAAGGCCAGATTGGCTCAGGTTTTGAGGAAACTGGTCTAGCAGGGGGATTGGAGATAAAATACCCTTGAGGTCCCCTCCAACCCAAACGTTCTGTGGTTCTGTGTGGCCTGTTCACTGGGGACAGATGCAATGCTGATCCATACTGGGAAGGGAAAGAGAAGGCAATCAGAGCATGTGGCACTGCAAGGCCTTTGCCATGACCCACAGCACTCCAGCACCTCATGCAGATGTGAGCCAAACAAGTTCCCTCAAAAGAAACAGTCAGGAAACTTATACCCAAAGGCTGCAGAAAACCCAGATATAGAAATCCCAGATACTAGTGTGGGATCTACCTTCTCTATTCTGCAAAGGCAAACTAAATCCTGCCTGACATCTCCGTGTCGTGGCAGGCCAGCCCGTTCATAATTTGCTGCAATTGGCACAGTGACGCACTTCACCTGCAGGCAAATGGCAGCTCGCAGTGGTGTGAAATCTTCTGCCTCTTCTGACTAAACATCAGAGCTTTCAAACTGATCTCTGCATCCAAAAGACCCACTGATCAGGCTAATTGAGAGGCATTTCCTTTGGGTACACATAGATGTTAAAACCCAAACCCACTGTGCAACAAATCATGTGCAGCAGGGTGCATGAAGGTTCTTCTGCAGCATCCTTAGGGGCTGCAGTACTGTAGTTAGACTTTGTGTGCCACATATATACATAATTTCCCTGCCTTAATCATGCAAAGAACATTTTGACCCTGCAGCTCCTCTCTGGAGCTGTTCCCTAGATGAGCCTTTCAGACAGAGTCTTCCAGGACTACATCTACTTTTTTGTAATTTGGGGCAAAAAAATGGTGAGGGGAGAGAGGGAAATCAAGTCCCTGGATCTATATCTCCAGGCTTCCTTTGATCCTATCCTAGTTTTTCAACTTGATTTTAAGCTAGAGGCTGCAGCTATTTTAAGATTTAAAGAAAACAATACCTCAAAAAATGGTAGGGAACAAAACAATTTTAGGAGTACAAGGTGACTTGTGGGGTCATGAAGTCCAGGCCTCAAACTCACAGGAGACGACAAAATTAATGTTTGGTCAGCAAAATATATTTCAAACCCTGGGGCAAAAAATACTTTAAAAGAGTCTATGTGAATCTTAAATTCTACAGTGTGAGAACAAAATCTCCAAATATGACGTGTCAAAGAAAAAGGCTGAGAGAGATGTTGAGTGTTGCCAGTGTACTCACCTCCTGCAAAGCCAGAAATGATTTAGGAAAAAGATTAAATAAGCAAACCATACTTTACAGGTCTGCAGAGCTTTGTCCTACGAATTGCCTCCTGTCTTCAGCCTGAAAAGCATTTCCACCCTGAATGTATATTGAAGAATTGACATCTAAATTCTGTAGGGAATTCTGCTTTGTTCCCGTCACCAGCACATCCCACCATACACCTCTGGGTAAACTCTCACTTGTCAGAGGAAAACAAGGAAACAAACAGGCAAGCACCACGAGTAACTAAAAACAGAAAGAAATAATGAGCAGGGAAAGGAAAATAATCAGTCGTTTTTTACCTCAACTATTGCAAGGGAAATTGCAAACCATGAAGTACAGAATAAACCCCAGGCAAGTAAAGAGCAGCCAAGTCTTCTTTTAGACCTTTGACATAAGTATGTTGGTTCAAGTCCCTGGAAATCTTCTTTCAAGGCTCACTTTCCTACTTTTTATTCAGGAAACTGAGAACACCTTTTACTTCATTTCATTCCCTCTGCTGTAAAAAGGCACAGAAATGTATCATCCAGCCTCCTCCTGTAGCAGCTGGAATGAAAGATTTGCTTGGAGTCTGGCTGCATAATAGTGCTTTGCCTTCTCATTAAAATAAATCACACAAAGTGTTGTCATTGCATACTCTGGGCTTAAAAAGAAGTCCTCAGGTTCTGCATATCTTAAGGGACAGGCATGAAGGCAAACTCTGAAAGGCACATGGAGAAAAAAGAGAAAAATATTCACAAAGGTAGTGAGAATAAATACACAAAAGTGTACCTACTTTTGAAAATTCAACCTCTAGGGTGTATTAAAGAGTCCCTAAGGTTTTACATGAAGTTTATTAACTTGCCATAGTGATAAACTTCAAATGATCATGCATTTGGGATTGGCTACTCTGTGTGTGTCCACCTTATTTTTTTCCCCAAAATGGAAATTGAATAATGAAATGCAACCTCTGGGAATGGTGTTGCTAAATTTTGAGGATTCAACTGATACTTATATATGCCACTGGGGAGAGACCAATGCTTCTATTTACAGATAGCATATATTAATATTTTGTATATCTATTTACATATCTATATATCTCTATATCTTATATCTATCTATATTTAACTATATATAGATGGAATATAAGTATATATATGTGCCAGAGATATTCAAGAGCATCACAGAATCATATTTTTTACCTTCTCCCCTTCCTGTAATTGCTAAGCAAAATATCCTAAAACCTCACACACACATCTCATTGGGTTTTCTCTTTTTTTCACAAGGTCTGGGTACTGACTCCTACACCTTTGCTCCCATCTCCAGGACAGCCATTAGCAGTGTGTGGGACTCTGCCTGCTCCTGGCACAGGTCACCCTGAGATATTATTAAATATTACACAAGATGTTTATTTCCTGGGGAAGTCCTGGAGCGCTGAAACTCTGCCTAGACTCTCTGAGACACGTTTTTTCCCACATCACTAGATGGCACTATTAACTTAAAATCATGGCACAGTTCACCGGGAGCCTGTGTCCCAGCCTCAGACGTGGAAAAGAATTAGCAAAGGCTCCCTCTGCATGAGGAAAGGGAGTCAGAGTGGAGGCCGCTGACCAAATAGTCTAGATTTTTAATTTTACCCGGTTCTAAAACAGTTGCACTTCTGAAAATGGTCATGGGCACTTAAAACCACGTGAGAAAAAGCCTCAGGCTAATTTGGCTAACTTGAAAGTTAGCAAAAAAGGTCCAGGTTGCATCCTGAGTGCTAGGTGAGCTGGCTCCTTTCTCAGCCCCTGCTCAGGTGCCTGTGGAGTGTTTGCACCTGTGGCAGGAGGATAAATGCAATGTAAGGTGCCTGTTTCTGTCCTTAAAGCCTCGAAGGCTGTGGGATCAGCCATGGGTCCATTACTTTATAGTAATGAAAAAGAAAGAAAAGGTGCTTGTTTGAAAAATCACAGTTACTTAAATTATGATTTGAAAGCAGCAGCTGTTTTCTGTCCTTTAGTGACCTGATTTTATCTGTCTCTCATGGTTGGTTAGTGGGAGAAATTACTATTTGTTGCAGGATCCTTTGCAGTTTGGGTCAAAAAGCAAGGGGATGCACCAATTTATTTATGCAATTGTGCTGCCTGCTGTTGCTCCCCCTCTGTCCGTGGCACATTCAGTCTCCTGCCCACTCTGTAGTATTGGGCTGGTGCTGGGGTCACAGGAATGTGAAAAGGGTGTGAGAGTCCCCTCGAAGCCCCTGGGCTGGAAGTTTCTCAGCTCTGAGCACAGTGCCAGGACAAGATGCTCCAGGCACAGATAAAGGCAGGAGCAGAATTCTTTGCTTACTTCTGGGAGCCCAGAAAAGACAGACTGATGCTGGTACCTCCTTATAATGGTGCTGGTGGGTTGGCACCCGGGGTGGGGTGATGTGGGGTATGTAGTAGTTTGACTTACATTTCTGAGAAGTTTTGAGTTGAGTCCCATGCTCAGTGCCTTCTTCTAGGCAGATGCCACCATCAGACAGCTTCTCTTTTCTGGCACTGCTGTAAAGCAGTAAAACTTTGTCAAAAATTATGGATGAGCTAATATATTGTACTGCAATAAATACTTCTGGTACCCTCTGAAGTCTTAGCAATGATTAAACTGGTATGTATTTCTGGTGAGGGCAGAGCAAAGGGGGAATGCCTCCTCCAGGATTCTGCATAAGAAAATGAACACTGGAAACCTAAGAAATTCAGGTTCTCCAGCTCCTAAATTAATTCACGACCCTGAAGGAGATGCTTGGATTCCCTGCACAGTGAAGATGAAGAGGTAGGAACATAGTAATGGGACCTGCAAAGGACATTATCTTGAACAGTGTAGCAAAAACCAAGTGCTGAGAAAGGGGCTGAAAATACAGTTCTAAGATTTTGGAGCTTACCTCTGGACTGCCCCTTCTTCTCAGGGCTCACTTCTTTTGGCAATTGTGTGTCCCAAATGCTCCAACATACTGCAAGGAACGCTCAGTCCTCCCTGTTTCCATGTTTAGCAGATAGAGATAGCAGGAATTCCAGGAATTCTGCTTTGCCTTCTCATGGGGGAGAGAGAGAGAGCTTTACAATGGTGATAAGACTCATCTTGTGAAAGAGGGAATGCAAATTAAATTACTATTTAAATATTTTAACATAAAATGCAAGAAATGAAACTGAGTTGTCCATGTCCTTCTCCCTTCTCCCCCTCCTCTTCCTTCAGGATGCTTCATTGCCTGACGATTACAGCTTAATCTTAGGGGATTAGAGATGGGATATTGAAATACATTTAGTCCTTCTCCATCCAAACTATGATAATGTCTGAGTGAAGAACACTGTGTGACAGTGAATTTATTATGGAGGGAATATGAAAGGTATTATATCAATGGCTTTATTTGCTGATTTTCCTTAGTTTTTCTTTTCTCTTCTCAAAGAAAGCTCTTTGAGATGATGGAGGTATTGTGCTATTTCTGCTGAAAACTGCAGACCACAACCGGAGCAAACTGTGAGGAAGTGAGTGTGGGAGGGAATAAAAAAAAGGATTTAATAAAATGGGAATATATTGACATGGAACTCAAAAAAGAATGGACAATGCATGATTGATGGTGAGTGCTGTGTTGGTAAGCACTAATTCGGAGATCTCACTGTGAGGGAAAAACATTTTTCTTGCAAGATACCAGGTGTGTGGGGAGGAGTAGGTTTTCAAAAGTCATGTTTAAAAAAAGCCTAAAGCAGAAGGACATGTCTTTTTATTTCCTCTCCCCACCTTGTACACACATGCACACACATACACAAAGCTACGGTGGAAACAAAATCTATCTGTTATCCTCCTGCTTCTAATTCCTTTACAGATTTCCCCCACTTCTTTTTCTGCTGTTATTGCAGCCAAAGTCTTCTGACACTTTTGTATGGCTGTGACACCTGCCAGGAGAGGGGAGAAAAGAACAAACCCTGCCTTTCCCTTCCACAGATCTCATGTCAGTGGTGGCTTCAGGAGAGCGCAGCTGCTGCTCGTATGGCAGGACAAATCAGCCTGGTTTACTTTTGTCTTGGAGGAGAAGCCACCCTGATGGGAGCAGTGATGTCTGCTTTCATGATAGGTTGACTTTTGGGTATGTTTTTCTTCAAATTGGGTTAGTGGTGGTAACCTTCAGAAGGTAGGAGCCACTGCAGAAGGTGAAATGTGTTAATACCCTGGGTCTGTTGTCAGCCCTGAACATTTTCTTGAGCACTCTCTAAGGAGAGTGAGTTACAATTCACTTTTGGTTTGATTGAAGTTTGGTCTAATGAAGCAGCTGCGCCTATGATTGGACTAGTTAATTTTCTCACAGTCCTCATAGAAAGATTTTGAGAGTAAAAAAAAAAGCAGGAAGAAAAAGAGAGGGGAAAAAAACCCCAGCTAAATGTCCAGACTCACATCCCAGTCCTGCATAATTTAGCAGAACTTTATTTAGGGATCTCTGTTTAGGGTTTTTTGTCCCATATATCACTAACCATGCAATAACTGTGTGGCAGTTTCTTTCTATAGAGCCTCAGCTGAGAGCTTACAACAGGATTTGCAGGTGGAATAGACAGTGCAGCTCATACATGTATATGTAGGAGGGAGGGAGGGCTGGAGGGTGGTGAGTGGGGGAGAGAAACAGAAAAAGAAAGACTGGTTTATTAGTAGAGTATAATTTTCTGTACACTAAATACAAGAGCAGAGATTTGTTTCTGGGAAATGATGAATCAAGTCAGATCTGGTGCTTGTACAAGGGTGACAGCCTGGTTTTCCTCAGGCAGGAGAACAAAATGGAAAGCAGCCATGCGACAGCTGCTAATCCTCCTCTGGAAGGCATCCAGCTGATATGGTGACAGGGCTGGCCTGGACCCTGTGGAAAAGAGAAGGGAATAGCCCTAGGGAAAGTGTGCCCAGAAGGTCCAGTGCAGCACCAGTAGAGGTTTCTCACCATTCTTTAGCTAAGCTTTTATTTCCACCCACAACACTAAAATCCACTGGAGCAATAAGTAAGAGTTTAATGTGCTCTGGTTTTTATGTTAAAGGAAGGAATCAAAGCCACCTTTTCAGAGTCAGTAAGCTTAATGCTCTAGGAGTGAGGTTCACTGAGCCATAGAAACGCTTAACTTTTATGTTTCTTGCCATGTAGGGGAAGGCATGAACTAGGCATTGGGGGCCTAAAATTGCTCTTCAGTGGAGGAAGAACTAAGTCAGTTAAAAGGAAGTAGTGATGGGAACATGCAGGAAAGCCATCCTTTTTTATATAAGGTATCTTTGATTTAAAATTAGCTAGAAATTTCTTGTGGGAGCACCTATCTGGGGATGCCTACTTAATTAATCTGAATTCCAGAGCTGGGTACAGCCCAGGGATGCTCAGCTCAGCCAAGGTGGTAACAGTTCTGGGACAAGTGTGACAAACCATGGCTAGGCACAAAGTGGTTGGGATGAGACCAGTTGTGAGCTGTGGCCTTGACTTTGACTCCAGGAGGACATCTGGTATCTAAAACTCCTTTGGAGCAGGCATGCGAGAGGGATGATGTGAATTCTCCTGGGAATGTTACAGTTCCTTTTTAGACCAGCCTAAAAGTGCAGAATGCTGATGTCTAAAGTTCAAGTCATACACACACAGAAAAATCTGGCACCACAAGGAACCATCACACCCAATTTTCTCAAGGGGAACCAAGGCACACACTGACTTCAGACCAGGCTTTGGAAACCTCCTAGCTAAACCCTGCTCTGCATGAAAGAGAGGAGACCCAAACCCAAGCTAACCTGCCTTTAAACACACATAAATTTTCATATTATATTGACTAAGGGGGAAAGAAGGCCCAATATTGTTCTCTCATTCCAGAGGAATTTTTGACAAGGTAAATCAGAGCCACTTTGGCGATATGGTGGAAAAAGGATGAGGAAGGGGAAGCGGAAGGAAAGGCAAGAGAAGAGGAAAGGGGAATTAAGCCACATTGCAAAGTGGTTTTACCTTCAGGAGAGGCAACATCCAGAATTACCTTGAAGAAATGTTGCATTTTATCAGATGGGTTTTGTTCCATTGACTGAGGGTATTGAAGAGCAAAAAAACAACTGAATAGATTTCAAAATTTTTAGAAGAATTTTTAAAGCTTTTCCATAGCAGGAGCTTGATTTTATCTTGCATTGGGTTTTTGGTGTTTGTTAAGGAAAGCCCTGTGTTTGTGAGCAGTGTCAGATGCTGCTACACTCTTACACAAAAATATGAATTCCTTTTAACACCTGTTGGCTGTGTCAGTGTGGGATGTCATGCAGGTATGAATAGAGGGATGATCCATAAAATACACATTCCTCTCACATTACAAAAAGCTCTCCCACCACACTAGGAGTGCTAATGGAAGGAGCTACATTTGCTATGGCCACCTGGGAAATCCTTTTAACCAGTCATCAGTTTATATAAAATCCTGAAATAAGGTATTGTTTACACAGACCAGATTATTTTCGTAAATTGTTACTTGTGAGTTGTTTTTTTCTTTGTTTCTCCAGCAAACTCCATCTGATACTATTTAAATTACTAAAACATCACTTCAGTATCAATTTCCCCTGTGAAGGAAGCTGAATCTGGGAGAAAGACTGTGAACTGTTGCATGAAAATCACATCACCCTCTCTAAGGGGTGTTAGTGTAATTTCCTGCCTTGAAATCAAGGAAATATAAAAGTTATATTGATTACAGAAAATGACAGTGACTTGTCTGGAAACAGTAAAACAAAACCAAAACAGATAAAACCAAGCATGGTACTACATAAATGATCACCTCCTCTATTGCTCTGGTACACCACCCTCCCCTGAAATTGGAGGCCAGTGATGTCATAAGGTATCATGGTCTTTTCTCCCAAGGAACAAGCAACAGCACAAGAGGAAATGGCCTCAGCTTATGCCAAGGGAGGTTTAAAGTGGATATTAGGAAATATTTCTTAAGTGAAAGAGTTGTCAAGCATTGGACCAGGCTGCCAGTGGTAGAGTAAACAACCTGGAGGTATTTCCAAGGTGTGTAGGTGTGGAATCTGGGGACATGGTTTAGTGATGGGCTCTGGCAGTGCTGGGTTAGTGGTTGAACTTGGTGATCTTAGAGGTCCTTTCCACCCTATTGATTCTAAGATTCTATGAATGACTGATCACAGTGCCTCCTTTCAAGACTCCCACAGCAGTGTCCAGTGTCTTGCTGCAGACTTTGGGACTCTGCAGGGGGGAGATTTTCAGAAGGGTCATCAGAAGTCCCCTGAAGGGAATCAGTTTATTATGCTACAAATATCCATCCCATGGAGGGTTACATCCCCCAGACAAATGTGATGGCAAAGTGTAACCTCCCTAAATTATAATAAACTTTGATTTAAGAGACAGTCATCTGGTTTTAAGAAAATAGGAAGACAACCTGATCTCTAAATTTTAACTTCTTTGGGGAAGAAACAGGTGATCTTATAAAGAGCTGTTAAAGGAAACCAGGATGAGAGATGGTCTGGTACTAATGCAAAGATTTAACAGCTGATTGTTTTCATTTTAGAGGTAAGAAGAGCTAAATGAGCCAGTATAAAATATAGTTTTCCAGAAGCCTGAACAAGACCAAACTGCTCTGTGCCCTTATTCACTTTGTCAGAAAAGAGGTGCTTTTCTACATATTCAGAAGATGGCTCATTTCCTGCAAAGGAGGATCTCATCTGCCTGTGGAGCATCATAGCATCCTCAGATCTCATTTTTCTGCTCTGGTGTTTTGCCTCAAGCCAAACGCAGATGTGAATTTAATTTGGATTGTGCAATTACATGTTATGCACACTACAGTTTTTTGTTGTTTTCTGTAGCTACACTATTATATCTGAAGTATCATAATACTGCTAACTTTTACAAATGTCTTATAAAGTAAATTTGTTTTCATCCCACGGTTGCAGGGATGCAATTGCAGCAAATTGCTGGCATAGTGAGTTTGGTGGGTGTGATGGGAAGGATCTTGCCTTTCAGTGGGATGTCTCAAGGTGGCAGAAGTCAATCCACATTTTCAGGTCTGCATCTCAGACAGCACCAACAGGGAATAAAATACTCAGTGTCTCATTTTGATGATGACAGGTTTTTACCACACAAACAGCTGAAAACAAACAAACAAACAAAAAAAAAAAAAAACCAAAACCTTGTGGAGCTATAAATTTTAAATGTATGCAGTTTTAAATCTCCACTGAGAAAAATATTTTAATATCTGCAGAGCCTCCAGTAAGGATGTTTACAATAGTGCATTTTTGAGACAGTCAGCTGACTGGTAACAAGTGTTTAAAAGCCATCAACACTCCTTCTCCACTACCATTAATATTTACCCTTGGACTTCCAGATAAAAGATACTTGTCATCTATGAATAAAAATGCAGACCAAAAAACCTCTTCTGAAAATAGATATCTGTGTTTCCCCTTCAAGAGGTCTTTCAAGCTTGTGTTGCAAACCCAGGTAAGAGAAGCATGGACTTCAGCACATCCAGAAGATTTCAGCTCACATTTTTTCTCAGAGTCCTCATCTTAATGCAGCTGAGGCTATTGAGGAATATATCTGGTTCAGGTAGGTCAGCTCACAGGCTGCACATTGGGACAAGAGGACAAGAGCTGTTTGGGATAACAAAGAACAGGAAGGTGGATGATTGCCAGCCAGGGGAATGGATGCTGGGGATGCAGCAGAAGCAGGAATCGCCAATCTTTTGGTTAACAAACAGGATGAAGACTGGTGATGACTGTGAGGTGGATGGACATGGAGAGGGGGCAGGAGTTGAAGGAGGAAGAGTGAGACTTTCACCAGGAGACTGTGAGGGTATAAAAGCCCAAGAGTTTCTTTGATGAAGACTCTTTGGATGCACCGAGCCTGAACTGTTTCTGTGTTGTTGCTCCGTGAATAAATGGTTTTATGGAATGAGACATCTGAAACTGATATGGGAAACCTGGGGTTGAACTGGTAAGGAAACCTGCTCTGGCTGAGAGAGGGGGATTTGTAGGGAGTCAAGCAGGGATCTGTGGGCTCACTGCAGCTGCCCACTGTGAAGGGGCTTTGGTCCCTACAGTTAATGTCCCTGGCTTTTTCTAGAGTCTCATGAATAGGCTGGTGAGTTTCCTTAACAACATCAAGACCATATGATTAAGACAGCATCCAATTGTTTTTCTTTGGCTTTAGTTTGTTTGCTTCATTTTTTGAAGCAACTGGGATTTGAAAGCAAACTTTTAAACAAACCTGACCCAGCTGTTCATTCCCCATTTTCCAAAGTCTTTTTGATCTGTATTATCCACTCCAAGAAGAATAATTGTCCAAAATGCAGAAATGTTGAGCTGTCCAGGCTGTTTTTTAGAGAAATAAAGAGGTAAATTAGTTTCCTTTGTATTTCAGATTCCCTTGAAAAAAAAAAAAAGAATCCTGTGCTATAAGAAAGAGACTTTGAACATCATATACCCTCGAGACTCTCTTGCTCTTGTTTGTTTTCTCTCTTAATTTCTGGAATTAGGGCTATTAGGCAATAAAATCATACACCCATTAGATGGCACTGTTAGTTTCCACTTTTCCCTCCATCACACCTGATGAGTTTTTAGAAAGAAGTGGGTCAAAAAAAAAAAAAAAAAAAAAAAAAAGGAGTAAGCCAAATTGAAACAGATTTGGGCTGTGTGCAAGTCCTTTGGAGTCAGGAACAAATAGACCAGTCTGCACAGCGCTGATTTGCACAGATGCTTTGGGTTCCCCTGGCTGGAGCTGGGACCACTCCACACATCTAATAATAACCCCCTATGATTGTCACTTCTGTCTGGGAGCTGTTTAGCTGGACAAACACGTAATTTCAATGGCAATTTCTGCACTCCTGGATGTATAGACATCTGGCATTTGCCAGGTACAGAATGTACTATACAGCCAGCTCTTAGGTAGGCTCAGTGGGATTATTGCTGCAATTTTCTGTTGTTTCCCTCTATGTGTGGCTGTCTTATATGAAAGGACAGTGGTTATAGAGTGTGCTTAAGAAGATATGAGCAATTTCCTGCTCTGTCCTTGACCCTCCCACATCCCCCCATGTTCCCAAACAAATAAACAATAGAAATCCAGCCTCAATGCCTCTCTTTTCCACAGGAGTTTTTGCCAAATGCTGCCAATACATATCTTTGTGAAGGAAAATTGGTGGGTTAGAACAAACATCCAAAATACACAAAAGCAGATTGAACAGGGATATTTTTGGCAGCTGCGTGGAGGTAGAGTGGGCTCCGTGACAGCTGATTTTAGAGGCACTATAGTTAAGCACAAACAGCAAAATGATCAGAAATAGATGGCGATCATTTCTCAACTTTTCTCATAGAGCAAGAGATATTAATTTCCCTTACACTCTTAAACATTTTTTCTTTCTCTTTTTTTTCTTTCCTTTCTCTCTTTCTCTTCTTTTTACTATATTTACCAGAAAAAAAAAAAAATTACAAAATGGAGAAATAGCATGCTCTAGTAATGTTTTGCCATAAGAAATCAAGCAAACTCCAGTAGTTTGGGAGTTGCAGAGTTAATGTAGGTGTTTTGCATTTATGTTTCTCAGCTAACCAACCATTTAGAAATAAACAGTTTCTTCTCATTTATGCCAACCCCTTAATGCAGAGCTCGATATTACATTCAGGCTGCCATGTTTGATTACAGAAGTTAGTGCATGAAAGTTTCTAGAAACAAAGTTATGAGCATTTGAACTGCCTCCTTTGCTCAGATTGTTAATTTTGTGAAACTTTTAGGAGAGTATCTTTGTGATCTCTGTTTCTCAAGAGTTGTCAAGCATTGGAACAGGCTGCCCAGGGAAGTGGTGGAGTCACCATTCCTGGAGATATTCAAAAGCTGTGTGAGGTCTCTGGGGACATAGTTAAGGGACTTAGCAGTGCTGGATTAAAGACTGGACTTGATGACTTAGAGATCTTTCTGCACCTAAATGTTTCTATGCTTCTTTTGAGGGGGAAAAAAGCCTGAAGAAGAGAGAAGGGACATGGTCTACTCAAGTGACTGTCCCCTGGAAGAGTTTCCTAATCTAAGCAAATCCTTGTTGGTATTGTTCTAGGGGTAACATTGCTTTTTCACATTTCTAGATTTGTCATAGGGCTTCAAATCCCCCTCTCTAGCATGGTTTGTAAATGTTGATGAGGTAAGTGGGTTATAGGAAAGGTCATGGCTTTCTCTTGTTTTTTTCCTCAGCCTTTCTACTCAACAGCCTTGCTCATGCAAAAGTAATGCTGCCTCATACAATATAATCTAAAATATTGCTCCTTCTACACACCTGCATTTCTTGTGACCCAGGAGTTATGAACTCTGACCAAACTTTTTCTTTCCATATGGGCATTTAGAAATTTTTGTGTTTTATCCCCAGCTCCTTGTAAGACCTGTAAGACTACAGCTCTTTATGAATCCTCTGCCCTTTCAGTCAAGTTAGATGCCTTCAGTCATTACTCCCAACATTATTGCTGAGATGAGACTGAAGGCACACATACCCTTTACATCAAGGCCATATAAACCCGGGTACTTTGGTAGTGCACTTAAACTGTCCATATAAACCACAGATTTGAAGTAAAATGTTAGAATAAAGTTGGAGAAATTTTCACTACCTTCATTCTCATTTATCACTTGTAAGTGAATTTTTTCCTTTCCTGATGAGAGTCAAAATTTAGGCATTTACATATCATTCTCCCTCCACACAGGTTTAATCAAGATCTTTTTGGTAAATCTGTAGAGGATGATTCAATTTAACTCAATCTGGATCCACTGTGTAAAATCTCTTCCTGCAGCAGCTGCTGCAGTAATGGACCCTCTTCAGGGACACCTTGAGACAACACCATCCTTAGAACTGTGAGGTTGGTTTAAATTGTATGTTTTGATTTCCTGAGTAGCTCTGTGATAGTCAGGATGAAAATGTCAGTATTCCCAGTCTAATTCCACAGGGAGAAGTCACTGCAGCCCTAAAGGTGGGACTAGAAGCCTTTACAAATGCTTTCCCAATTGCTGTCAATGGTAATGATCCTGGTGGTCAAACCTGGCTCCATCTGGGAAATCTTCAAGCACAAACACACAGAGTCACTGGCACATAAATACAGACATAAGAAAATATATGAGAAAACAAAATGTATTACTAAGATAACGCCAGAAAATTAATATAGGTACATTTAGGGGCACTGAGAATATGGAAATATTCACTGTAATTGCTTTTCACTACAAATTCATTTCAGGAAGATGAGAAGGTTGAAATGAAGAGGTCTTGTAAAGAGCCTATTCACTGTGAGTAAAAAAGCTAATTTTGTAGTAGTGTCTCATCACTATACTGTCTTTAATATGTTTGCTTGTTTGTTTGTTTGTTTGTTTTGTTTTGTTTTGTTTTGTTTTGTGGCTAAGGAAAATACAGCGAAAATTCCCAGAAAAACATGGTTCCTTTTTCCATTTTCTCTAAAATAAGCATGGAGGATCTATGTATAATGGATTGCTCCAGAAGAAAAGAATATTTCTACTGGCTTTTAAAACAATCAAGTAGCCATCATCTCTATTCTTTGGAAACCACCACAAACAAGATAGTTCAATGTTCCTTACTATGGTGATGAAGATTCAGGTTTAGGGTTTACAGTAAGTTTTGGAGCTGATTCAAACTTTATTTTGTGCAGACAGTTGTGTATATGGCGTGCAAAGATAGATGCACAAAACCTATGGCCACCTCAGAAATTCCCACACTTCTACAGTTACAGTAAATAATTGAAATTAATTTGATGGTAAAGCTTTCAAACACCCATGGCCACTTCTAATGTCATCTTGATAACAGACAGAGAGAATCTTAATTCAGGACACTGCATGTTTAAAGCTAAATGTTTGCTGTTATCCTTAATATGGTGGACTTAAACCCAAAGAACTCATTATCTCCTTTCACAAAGTAATTCATACTGACTTTCATAAACTCTTCATTATGACTATTCCCGAATTACAGATATTCGTGGAATGGTGCAGATATTTGGGAGGAAAACAGGAAAAAAAATGTAAAAAGAAAATTCCTAATATATTATCTAAACTTCCTGTGGTGAGATACTATTTATGAAGTGATAGGGGCCTTGCAAAAAGGAGTGAGACCAAGGACATGACCCAGTCCTTACTGATAGCCCTGGGGTCACCACATGGAGGAACACAATTGTGATCACAAAGGCCAAGCAGTGCTGATGTCCCTACAATTTCACACATTGCGTGTTCCTTTGCTTAACACTGATGCACAACGTGAAGGTTGTTTTGTAAAAGGTCCTCTTTCACCTAACCTTAGGTACACAGAAGTTATTTGTGGGGAGCATTTAGATCCTTCCAAATACGAGTTTGTAACCTCATTTTTCATTGTCTGCTAACATTTAGACTATTTTCTTATTTATAAAAAATTTGCCATGCAGGTGAAAAAATCAATTTGTGATTGGCTGCATTTTCTGTTAGGATAAATAAATCCATAGGAATTACTGAAAGAGCCAGGGGCTTGGCATATTCCTAAGCTTCTAGGCCCAAGAACAGAATTCTGCTCATAGTTACACCACCACAGTGCTGAATAACCAAATCAGGATCCAGTCTGGTGTCATCTAAACCCTACCAACAAGACAGTGCAATCATGGGTTATTATTATGTGCTCAGTTAGAGTGATTATGTGTGGGATGGAGTCCAGTTGAACAGCAGAAGCCAGATTTTGTTTATTTGCTTGTAAAGCTTCTAGCACATTTCAGCCATGGCATAAAGAAGAACCATTACCATTCCATTAAAGAAGTCTGACAGTAAAAAAATCCTGTGCAAATTGAGAGTGATATGATTGCTACATCATTAGATTGTTCCAAAGTCCACAAATATATCTACTAAAAAATAAGGAGAAAATCAAAGATATGAGAAAGTCAATAATGAAATGAACCTCAAATCCTTAAAGTACTTGTTTATAAATCCATGACATCCACATTTATTAAAACAAAGGAGGATGCTAAAAGTACAAAATTATGATGTGTCAGTTTATCTGGCAAACAGCTGCATGCTCTTTTCAAATTCCTTGCTATACACAGATTTCAGTGACTGAATCAAGAGCAAACAAAACCCATCAGGAGCACAAGCATATGAATCTATTAACAAATGAAGGATGTGTCTGGAGCAATAAACAAGAGAACATATGTGTATTCAAACTGTTGAGTACAAGTTCCTGGGAAAAGAAAAAAGTGGAAGGAAGAAAAGCAAGTCAGCAAGTGAGCTGAACTGCTGGGAGATATATAGATTAAAGGAAAGAAGTATGCAAGCAATCTCATATTAATTTCAGCAGATTCAGTTTGAAATATATTTCTAGCCTCTCAGGAGAATGGTTGGAATTTCAAAAGTGCTTCAGTGATACTCTGGCTGAGCCACAGTCTGGAATATTGAACTGTGGAGTTGCTGATTGCACAATTGTATGTATTCAAACTTGTGCTCAAAATAAACCCCCAAAAACAACACTTCAATGGCCACCAACAAAATCCAAGCCCCAAGACTGATTATTGCCCTGCAGTACTTATTATCAACCCATGACTCCACCTCCAGATTCTTTCTCAGAACCCACCCTACATTTTCATTTGACTCTGCTTCTCGAGTCCAGCTATGTCTTTACCTTTATTGGAAATTTCTTTAAGTGAAGGCTCTTTCTACATAATTGCTTTCCCTGTTGAAGAAATCTCTGTATTTCTGGAATGCTGTGGTTCCTGTCTATCTTTCCTGAGCAGTTGGATTTGGATTCATTTTTGATTTTGAGTGGAATGCTGTTACCCCACTGGTATGCTCTGTGAACCATAGTTCATTCATTCTTCCATTTTATTTAGATCCATCTGGGAAAAAGTTTTTTATATTACCCATAATTGCACATATTTCTTCCATTAGTGAATATGCAGGGAAATTTGGAAAATAAGCCCCCATGCATTTTCATACAAACAAAAATACATTGAGGCAGAATTTGCATGTGAAATCTGCACAGATTTTAGTATAAGGTGTTAGTAACGCCTGCTCGTTCTCGAGAACAGTTTCCTAATCTTATGAACAGTGGTACTCAGAAAACTCTGTCAGAGGTGATGGGATATGATTTTTCTACAAAGGTAAGTAACACACTGCCTTAAAGCAGTGAGATTTTTCAGTTAAATTAGGAAGTCTTGGGGCATCTGCTGACTGAAGCTGGAACACTATTCTGCTGTAAGTACAGATGGAAATCTATCTAATTCACAGCACAGAGAGAAAGGAATCAGCTAAACCGGATGAAATTTTTAAAAAGCGCCCCGTTCTTCCCCTAGAGACAAATTTTCTTAGCATACCCTTAGAAATCACCTATCATTCTGAAAATGCCAATTCAACATTTAAATCACTTTTCATGTCAAGCTTGCTTTAATTCTGTTGCATTTTCAGATGAAGTGTCTGAACTCACAGTTACACAGTGCTGCTGGAGGCAAATAGGCAGGAAAAAGTTGCTCAGAGAAGGTTTGGATGGCCCATCCCTGGAATTGTTCAAGGCCAGGTTGGATGGGGGGCTCTGAGGAACCTGGTCTAGTGAAAGGTGTCCCTGTCCATGGCAGGAGATTTGAACTGGTTGATCTTTAAAGTCCCTTCTAATCCAAACCATTCCATGATTTTATGGAACATGAAGCCTGCTGAAGTCCTATGGAAGTGGAAGGTGTTGGTCAAGCACAGATAGGTCCTTCCGAATATTTCTTGGACAGCAAACCCCTCAAGACAAAACGTACAGATAATGGTGATGGAATTCACTCAGAAATCCAAACAATTGAGGTCTATACTAGAAAGACTTGTGAACATTTTTGCTGGTTACTGAGGATACAAATCCTCTAGATGTTGTGAGTGTAGCCACAATGGTAATGAGTAAGAAGTTGGAGCATGATGAAGAATTTGAGTGCTTAGCAAGGGGGAATTTCTTTAAACAAAATACATTTTAATACACCAGAAAGAAAGATCAGTGTTGAGGAGCAAGACATTTGTCCAATTCTCACTGCACAAGTAAGTACGAGGCAAATTAAAGCATGGCAATGCTTCATTCTGAGACTAAATAAAAGAAAATTAAAGTTATCTTTTATTGTGAAGCAAAAAGTATTTTTCTCCTTCTTCCTTCTTTCTAACCAGTATTCTTCAGTGATGCAAAAGTTCAAAACTGCTCACAAGGGATACTTCCTCCTCAAGCCTCTTGCTGTGGAAGCTTTTCCTACCGCAGTCCGCTCACTTTCTGCATTTGTGTCGCAGACCTACTCAAGGTCTCTTTCATTCATTCTCTGCAATTCTCCAACAGTTCCAAGGGAAAATCTTCTGCCTCCTTCCAGTGGTTTCTCCAGAGGGCAGAGTACAGACCCCAGCAGTATTGGGTCCTCCTTCCAGGCACTGCCTTTCAATAGACTAATATGTGTAGTATTAATTCTACCAAATCACTTGATAGCAAATCAAATAGACCACTCACAATCTCTGTTGGGAAGGTCACTTGTGTTCTGGAGTCTTTTAACAACTACATGTTATTGAACTACAAATGGTTTGGAAGGTGAAATTGTTTGTCCATAGATACAGGGTCCCTTCTGGTTTTGAGAGCACTTATTCAAGATATTTCAGTGAGCACTTCAATTCAAGATATCTTGCCTACATAGACATAAAGTCAATCAAATGAAGTTAAGGACAAATATTTTGCACTGTGGGTTTACAGTTATAGCATTTTCTTTTTAAGTGTCTCTTCAATTCACTCCTCCCTGCTTACTGGAATATGAATATTAATACTTTTTTTCATGTTTACCTGGCACATGTACAGCAGAAATCAATTTTCTACTTAGGGCAATTGTTCAGCAGGTATAAATGCTTCTCCACACAGCTTGTTTCCATTTTCTGTTGGATTTTTTTGTTTACAAATTGCAAACCAGTAGGAAAGTGTTACTACTTCAATCATAGTTAACTCTACAAAGTTCAGAAAAAGAGAGGGGAAAAAAAAAAGGAAAGAAAGAAATTGCAGTAATAAAAATCTGAATTCATGAAGTGCAAAATTGGGTAGGATGTTGTGTGTCTGTGTGGGGAAATAGAACTTGTGTTGTATTAAGGCACTTTGCCTCTGTCACTTAAATGGCACACAGTGATAGAAAGAGAAAGCATAAACTGTAGTTCTTCCAAGCAAAATAAACATCCCTCAGAGCTCAGTGAAGCCATAATGGTCGCTGAAATTCTTACATGAGATTCATTTTCTTCAAGCATAACATGAGCAGAAAACAATACAAGTGGCTTAAAACAAAGAACACTCCTAGAACACAGATCCAGCATGCTTCCTGTAAGAAATAAAAAAAACATTGTTCCCTCTCCTCCTAAAATTTCCCATTAAGAATGAAAACACAGATTCCAGCTACTCATTAACCTGTTTAATTTCCTAAGTGGAGCTTGAAACAAAAAAAAAACAAAACCCAAGCTTTAATCAGAGAGAAAATTCCTGGTCGTTCATCTAAATGGTTCTAGTTTTAAAGCCAACTTGACCATTTAAATACGGACAAGCTAGAGTATTTTTTTTTTTTTGTATAAAAGGCACTTCCAGCTTTTGTGACTAAATATAAATGATGAAACAATTTATCTCCTAGACTACAAAACACTTATTTATAAACTAATCCCAAAGGATAGTACATTAATACTAATGACTATACAATTAATTGGTACTAGCACAAATTGCTAGGAGAGGCCTACCCTGAAATATATTATTAACAAATATTTTGGCTTTTTTTTCCTAATTTTAGAATTAATGTATGACCTGTCTTCTGTATTTCACATGTTGAAGTAATATAGCTACAAATTAGTTGGCATTGGTAATGGGGTAGCCTCTCATGGAGGGACTCATTGCAACAGCAATCCACAGGTGTCTAATATGTACATCTAGTTGAAGGGCAATTATATAGCAAGGTAGAGAAAAAAAATCTCTTTTTTTTCTCTAGTATGACTGTGTGACAAGTTTCTGAACATATGGTTTCCTCTCCCTGCCTTCCATTGTCCTTGTTTGCCCTTGGATCATAAGCCTTAAAAACATATAGTTGTTAATGAGATTTTAGAATGGCAGCCTACTCTGACTGAGGTGGCATTTGGTGGTTACCACCCTCTTCATGTACCTCAACTCCTACCTACAACCTTCTTAAACAGGCAAACAAAATAAATCCATCCTCCTTAACAACTGAATCATAGAACCATGGAATGATTTGGGTTGGAAGGGATTTTAAAGATTAACTAATTCCAACCCCCCCTGAAATGGTCAGCAACACCTGCCCACACTGGTGCACGTGATGGTACAGGCTGCTGACAGGAAGCAGACATGGCTGACCAAAAACAGAGAGCTAAAATACAGAAAAATTAAAATAATTGTGTTCCTTTGAATACAACAGTCCCGTTGTCATTATTCTGTTCAAGAAGAGAGGAAAACCCCAATTTAGGAATGCTCAGGTGCTAAGATATGTGTAATCTCTACATATATCTTAGGGATATATGGATGTATATTAATGCAGATGTAGATAAATGCAGATAATTATGCAGAGAGAAGACATCAATATGTGAAGCTGGGAACTTATGGAGAAATTCGAGTAAGTACTGTGGTAAAAGGGAAAAGCTTTGAAGACTACTAAAGTCTGGTTTATCAGACTAAACTGAGAGAAAAGGAGGAAGATCAGAGCTTTGTTGGCACATCCATACACAGGATAAACTTCTGTAACCAGCTGTCTTGTTTCACAAGAGATGGGTTTGCAGTTTACCCATTATACTACAGAAAAGCTAATTCTGGGATATGCTAAAGAAAGCTGATTAAATCTTCATTGCCACTGTGAGCTTGTCTGAAGAAACAATTGCCTTGACCAATATAACATTTTGGGAAGAGTAGAGGAACATCCGACATTGTCTTTAATGAAATTTTGGTTTTCTCTATGAATAAAAGCAAGGAGTGACTTAGTTGAACTCTGTTCTGCTTTTTATTAATTACTATTATTTACTGCTTGGCACAATACATAATAGGAAGAAAAGCATTTGCTTTGCTTAAATGAGTTCAGAATTGTATTATCTTGTGTGGTAAGAAAGAAAGCAGCACATTGAAAGTGTGTAATTAACTTGTACCATGAATGATGTGGTGGAAAACAAAGCCCAGTGTACAGCTAATGTGGTAGATGCAAAATAATGTGTTCTACTGCACAACATTCTGGAGGTGCACATTATTCCTACTATTCATTGTTTCCTGAGTCATGGTGTTATTTGGAAAATAATTTGAGCCAAAACAAAAACCGAGCCTAAATCAAACGCTTTTGTGCAGGGAAAAAAATATCTTAGTTGTAAAAAATGTCCCCACCCCCCTTCTTTGTCTAGCAGTGCAAAGAATGTCAAGGACCACAGCATAGCAAATAGCCCATCTGCAGCTTAACTGCTTGACAGTCCCAGGAGCCTCTTTGGAGCCATCAACACAGCCAGTCTGGCTGCATCCCCTTGGTTTTCTGTAGCCCAGTCACTTCGTGTTAGCCGTGTCACTCATGGTGTGCAGCAGGTCAGACAAAACATGATGCTTTGTGTCATGTGAAGGAGCTGAAGGAAAAAGTTCCCTGAAAAGAGTGATGATTTTGTCCTTTCTTAAAGTATCTAAAACTAAAATACCCAAATACCCTCCCCATATGTAGCCTTTTTTTTTTTCCTTTATTTTTCTTTCTTCTTCTTTTTTTTTTTTTCTGCGGATTCCTGTGGCAGTTATCAACTCTGACATGAAGGAATCACAGCACTCATCCATTTAATGCACATTTGGGACAGACAGTGGCACACAAGAGGCAGCAACAGCACAGGAGTTGGAGAAGGAGCTCTAGGACAAGGACACCAGGGCAGCTCTCTGCAGAGAACTTCCTACAGAAGAATTCAAAATAGCCACTGATAAATAATTTTTTCCTTTTCTATCCATTTGTCTTAAAGGGACTAGCTCACTTTCTACAGCAAATTGGAGTGGGAAAAGCCAGCCAGTTATATATACAGCCAAAATATTTGAAACTTTGAGACATCCAGTCTGATAAAAGCGCTCTGTCCTTACACCCTTTATCTGCATATATATCCACTTCTGTTACATGAAGAGTCTGCTTTGCATGTGAAAGGTGACTACATAGAAAGCAAAATTACCAAATTCATAATGTTCCTTATTAAAGCATTGTTCAAAAAACATTAAAAAGCAGTCAGAAAATATTCTTCAGGCACTGACAGGAATCTCCAGAGTGTATGCGACCCAAAAGACCCACACCAGAAAGAAAGTTAAAAGCTACAACTTGTCTATCTCATTACCAAAATACTCCCTGGAGCCATCAATGTGCCAAGTATAAACAACAGTGAGAACTGAGCTATTCAAAATAAAAATCAGATAATTTATTAAGAGCAAATAGGAGAGGAAAACAGGGATAATTCTCCTTTTCTCCTTTTTAATAAAAATGGCAGTAAGATTGAAGCTGCCTCATCTGCTGTGAAGACACTTGGGGTGGAGCAGAGATAACCCTGAGCCAGTTTCTTCTCTCCAGTTCTTACTCAACAACACTTTTTTGTTTTTGAGACCAGAGATTCTTAGTATAAAGCTGCTGGTACCATGCCATTATAAATAAAATCCTAGCCCCAAAAAGGAAAGGGTCCTTCCTGTCATATTAGATTTGTGCTATGGAAGGCATTACTTTGATAAATAGAGGAAGTTCTGTGTTAGACTTCAGCAAAAATGACAGCTGGCACAATGAACCCTTATCAAAATACCCCTTCAGGTGAGGAAAAAAACCCAACAAATCAACAAAAAACCCAAAAGCCCAAATCAAAACTAAACAAAATAGAGTCCCCTAAAACTAAACAGATTTTCACCCTTGATCCAGATTGTGTTTACATTTTTCATTTGCACCAGCAAGTAGGGAAAAAAAGCAAAGAACAAACCAAACCAAACCAAAAAACACTAAACAAACAAAGAGGAAGTCCAACACAACCATCCTCATTAACAGTGTTTGTCCATTTTCTGGGTGGAAAAGCTGGCTGTGTGGGCCCATACTTTTCCAGTCTTTTCCTCTGAAATAGTCAAGGACTGACAGACTTTTCAGACCACAGCCCAGACATAGGGAGCAGTAGGATAATTTTTCTCTTAGCTTTCCAGAGAAACAATCCAGGGCTTTCCACCTCAGGCTGTGGATCAAATAAACCTCAGAAAAGTCACTATTTTTTTTGTTTACTGGGGGGCTGGTTGAAGTGAAGGAAGCATCGTGCTTAGCCCATTTTTTATACCCACATATGGAGGGCATCACACAGCTCTAATGGATGGTAGAAATACAGGAAAATGCATCCAGATTTCTTTTGCATGTTATAACCTCAACCTGTATTCTGGATTTAAAGGGTGGGCCTGAAAACTTGTACACAGACATGCAGTCTCTTGCCTTCTTTAAACTATGTAGAAAATACTGGGTCCTTGCCACCTAGACCGAGTTTTTCAGCACCAATTTTTCCAAAGAATGAACTGTCTTCACACTGGAAATTTGGATTGCTGAGAGAAGATGAGTAGAATTAAAATTTGAAGTCCGTCTGTCTTTTTCTTTCTCATAGAAATGTATATTATCTATAAAAATATCAGTGATCTAGACAGTTCATTTTCTCTCCTTTTCATTAAAATTTACTTGGAATAAGACAGTCTCAAAACCTCAAATGCAAAGAAACTTATTGCTTGTCAATCCTTACACATTAAAAGAGATTTTAATCTCCAGACAAACAGTCCTCTGGCATTTTTAGATGCAAAATAGAGTGTGAGTTTAAGTAAAAAAAGAGCCTTTGCCTGAAGGGTTGCATTTGGGCTGCCTACTAATGCTACTTTGCATTTAGTTCATTACCAGCAGGGAACCAACTGGGTCACAGGCTGTGTGTCTGTACAGCACGCTGCTGGCTCCGTGGGTCTGGCTGCTTTGTTTTCCTCTCCACTGAGTCACACCTTTCCCTCTCCTCTCAGTAGCTGAGCAATCAAGCAAAAAACCTGCACAGAAAAGGAGTAGGGTTCAAAACAAGCTCTTCTTGACGAGGGTTGAGTTGCTACCCATGTTTTCTACAAACCTTATGAAAAAAATTTGTCCAGACTAGAAGGCTGGCATTTTGTTTTGCCAAAAACATGAATATCTAATCATATAATATGAGTTAGAAGAAATGCTGATTTTGGGTCCTTCTTTAGCCACTGAAGGAGTGATTCCTTCAGAAAGATATTCTTCCCTTTGATTGTAAAAGGAGCCTTATGTTCTTCACTTAAGTAAATATAATTAAAAGTCTTTGGGAGAAACCGCTGGAGATCTTTAAGACAACTCCTTCATCAGAAAGAAAGTCTAATTCCAAAGGTAAGTTGATTTCACACAATCTTTTCCAGACTGTCTTCCAAAAGCTCCAAAGATGGACACACAACATTCATCATTCTTCTGAGGGAAAATGTTTTCCTCATTTCCAGTCAGAACTTCCTTTCTTGAAAGAAGACTGCTGTGTCTAATCTTCACTAATACCTCTAAGAATTTTAAGAATCTGTCTTCTTGTCTTCTTAAAAGTTTTTTTTTTTTTTTTTTGGTGTACTACCTTTACCTTTCTCTTCTCTAGGCTGAGGGGAAGTTCCATTTCCAGCCGAAATTCCATTTCTCCCAGCCTGACTTTATTTACAATGATTTACCCCAATCACCTTAGCAACCCTCCAGTGGATTGCCACTGGTTTATTCACAAAAGTAATGATAATGAAGTAGCATGAGATCACCCCAAAGATGTCAGCATTACTCAGCATAAGTGTAGGCAAGTTAAATGGTACAAAGGGAAATCAGCATTTGCAGTTGTGCAGTTTTTTCCATTTGTAAGCTACAGGTCAGTACTGAACAAATTCTGTGAAAATCACTGACTTTCAGAGTCACACTAAGGCAGCCTTGCCAA
This sequence comes from Chloebia gouldiae, assembly GCA_003676055.1. NCBI lineage: Eukaryota > Metazoa > Chordata > Aves > Passeriformes > Passeridae > Chloebia > Chloebia gouldiae. The sequence continues at coordinate 63,571,074 of QUSF01000001.1, read as the reverse complement.
GACCATCTAGTTTATTCTCCAGCAAATTTATGCCTTAAAATGTGCAAAATTATTCTTGCTAAAAACAAGATAAAATCTAATTAAAAAGTAGGCAACCTATTTTAGGAATATCTGCAAAGTGCAACAGAGCTGGGAAACTCCAAACACTGACTTTTGCATAAATCTTTTGTGTATATCTAATCTGATTTTTCACCACTTCTGATTTTCCACACAACCAGTGAGCAGTAAGTTTGCAAGGAATGATAGATTAGGAAAAATCTCTGCATCTGGATAGGAATTTTTTAATTTTTCTTAAGAAAGTCAGAAGAAGCCCCCTCAAAACACATGGTACAATATAGGATAAGCATGACCAAACTCTTTTCTTTCCAGGCTCTAGTCTTGCAATCATGGTTATCCAAGCAAGCTTTACTTTTCCATCTGGTTGCACTGCATTTAAATGCATGAGAATAAGTCAATACAGAAAGAAATACAGATTATGGCAGTGAAGATGCAGTTAAAATGGAAACTAATTCCTCAGTAAAATCAAACAATAGTTAATAATGGAAATAGAATCACTCACAAAGAAAAATGCATTGCAAAAAGGGAAAGCTACCAGATTATTCAGTTCTACATATTTTTATTTTTTATCTTGCTGAAGGACATTTTCTTATGTGTATGTATATATATTATCACTCTAATTTGAAATAGATGCATATTTTCATCTCTTTACTTTGGAAGGACAGTAATATCTAATAATTTTTATTTTATTAAATGACTTGTGAGTAGTGATTCTTAGCATATTTTTTAATATTTTTCATATGAGAGAATAGTTTTACATGTGGTTTTGATCTATGAACATGCACACATACACTGACATAGACACGTACGTGCAAAAAGACAAAGTACTAAATTTATTGCATTACCTTTTCCTCTTTTTTGGATTTCAGTGTCAACAAATAGAAACTCAATTATTAATATGCAGACAAATTTCCCTAAATTACACCTTTAGCTATTTTTATGAGAGTGCTGACAGTGTTATTACTGAGTAGAAGAGAACACCCTGCTAAACAGTATTTTCCTGCTTTGAGCACAAAAAAAAGAGACAAAAGCTAGAGGAAAAAGAAGAGCTTTTATTTTTCTATATTTCTTTTGGTGATGTACATTTTATGCAAATATCTCATAGTTTTCTACAGTAATGGTACCATTTAATGCCTTGAGATTATTTGTAAGAGAAAAGCGTTACCTTGAGATTAAGACATAAAGTACTAAGTGCATTTTTAGGAACAGAGAAGATTTCTCTGTAAAGAAGTTAATGTTCCAAAGAAAGCTTTGTTTATTTGAGAGGTTTTATGGTTGTGCTGTTTTCTTCACTTAGCACCTTAATTCTCACGAACCATACGGCTGTCCAGATGTTTAAAATAAAAAGCCCATTTGAGTATTATTGGAGATTACTGAGAAAAGATATACAGACATGATGTTTAGCCATGCAACATAAATTCTCAGAGCATGTAGTACCCAGTAAATGCCCTATCCTAGATCTGATGAAACTGAATGCATAAATCATAAAAACTAGGGAAAGGTCTCATAATACTGCTTACCTCTAGCCAGATGCTTTCTGAAAAGAATCTACTAGCCAGGGTGATAATCCTTTTCTATTTTCCTATTTATTTTTATTCTCGCCAAGGCATTACTGGGAAATGTGCTTACCAGGGGTTAATATGTTTCTGCCCAACCCAGATGCACTTTTCAGATGTTCTTGTTGCTTGTAATGCCTTGAGAATAGGGTTGCCTAACATCTAAAATACATACATTCTTCTTATTGCCCGAATCTTTCATCTCCTCTCCTTTGGGGTTGCCTAATATGCTCACCAAGCTATTATTGTTTTGCTTCAGATAGCTTGGCCCTCTTGCCGAGTTTCATTTGCTGTCACACAGTCACAAATTACAGCATTTACTTCACGCTACCTCCATTCCAAACTATCAGTTTGTGCTTGCTGAACTGGAGAACATGATGATGGATCAAGGCACATTTGTGCTAATCCATTGCAAGTTGATTCTCCAAAGAATTAAGCATGGTAGTAGTTTCTGGCATTTTCTTTCCATTTTAATTTGCTTATGCTCTTTTCTAGTAATAGTTTGCTATCCCTGGCTTTTTTTTTTTCTCTCATTTTTCTTCTTTGGATTTTGACAGATCATAAAAAATAAGCAAAGAAAAAAAAAAGGAGAAAAACAGATGGAAAAGTGATTTTTGTAGTTTTGGTTTTTACTTTTTTTTTACCTTCATAAACAAACCTTTAAAGCTAGCCAGCTTTTCTGCAGGTGTAAATCACTCTGGCTCCATTGTGCACACAATTTCATGGCAGCTGAAGCTGTAATACAGTACTTTGAAAATGCCAGTGCTGTAGCTGTTGTCTAGACTTGAGTTTCAAATGTAGATGTGGATCTCCTAAAAGACTCAGTTACACCACATTATCTATATTCACTGAGAAACTGCAACTTCTGTGTCAAATACTTTAAAAAATACTTGCTCCTTCACGTATGAGAATTCAAGATTAGATTGGTCAATCAAGGGACATTACAAAAAAATTAATTGTGTTCCCAGAACGGTTCAGTAGGAAAATTCTGAAAGAATGGGTTGGCCTTTATATGCTTCCTTGCTGAGTCTGGCTTACAGACTATACCCCCACTCCTGTAGCTGCTGGATCTTCACAGGACAACTGGAGAGTTCTCCCTTCTTGAAGAATCCATTTTGAATGTTAACATTAGGAATATTCAATCAAAGGGTCATAGGTAAATGTTGTGTCCTGCACCTGAAGAGAAATAACCCCAAGTACCAGCACAGGCTGGAGGCAGATCTGCAATAGTGCAGCTCTGCTGAGAAGGGTTTTGGAGTCTTTGTGGGTGACAGCTGACCATGAGCTGGCAGTGCCCTGGAGGGACAATAATATCCTGGGGTGCACTGGGGAGAGTGTGGCCAGCAGGTTGAGGGAGGCTCTCCTTTCCCTCTACTTGGACCTAATGAGGCCATTTCTGGATCTTAAAGATCATCGAGTTCCAAGTCCCAGACATAGGAAGGGACACCTTCCACTAGAGCAGGTTACTCAGAGTCCCATCCAACCAGGCCTTGAGCAATTCCAGGGATGGGGAGCCCACAGCCACTCTGGGCAATGTGTTCCAGTGCCTCACCACCACCACAGTAAAGAGTTTTGGTTTTAATATCTAATCTAAATCTACCAGCCTTCAGCGTAAAACCATTCCCTCTTGTTCTATCACCACATGCACTTGTGTACGCTCAAGTGTGTACACAATTCAATCCATTTAAAATTAAAACATTACTTATTTATCCAGAATCCCCTGTACTATCACATGCCACTTAGATCTTTATGCTTGGTCTACAGTCCCTGAGGTCTATCTTAGGAATGCAAAATGTATAAGAGGGAACCATGTTTCTGCTGGCAGGTTGGGATTAATTTGGATTTGCTGGACTTCCTATGTGATTCTCTGGAGTCTTATTTTACTGAAGCATTTCCACTGGATTCTAAAGAAATATCTTACCAAGTTGAACTGATCAGGAATTGCAAATATTGTTCTTAATGAATAACAATCATAAGACTGTGGTTTTTAACCAGCTATATATTTGGAAGGTATTTTTATTTTTTTAAACAAGTATCAATAACTATAAATTCACCCACTGGACAATATAAAAATGAGAACTAATTAGTAGAATAAATTCTGTTAATTGTAAAAGAGATTGATAAAAGAACATTTGTGTTGTTGTTCTAAAAAGAAGTTCTAGAGGTGAAGAAGATAATAGAAAAGATCTGATCTATTTTGGACAAGGTTCAAGTACATACACAAAAATACCAGGATGTGTGGTTCAATTAGCAGACAAATTAGTTTCCTTTTAAATCAATTAGATAGTTTCACATAGATTTGAGTTTGAAAAGAGTCATTCCCATCGCTGAAAAAGAAAAAAAAAAAGCAAATACTTCAAGGATCTTTAAAACTTCCTGAGTCTTTGAATGCTGTATGATTGAAAGTGTGGTGGGTACTGAGTGATGGACCTACCACAAACATCCAGGGCACAACAGGCTAAATTTCTCTGCTTCTCTGCCCAAGATTCATCCTGTCATCAGAGGAAGGAGGGTAACAACATCTCAGAAAGTCATTCAGGACACAGGAGATTTAAGCTGGCTTCTGTAAAGCCTTGCCCACTGCATTGACTACACGGAAATTATACAGCAATAATAGCACTAATTTAGATTTGTTCGGTAACAACATTTCAGAAATGAGCTGGGGCCTTGGTATCTAAACCTTGCAGAGTTCATACAAAAAGCTGTGTCTGTGGTAGCATCATAGGTCTGCCAAATCATGGGTGGTCTGGGGAAGATGAATAGGGAGTGGTTTCCTTTTCTCTTTTCTCAGCAAAAGTTCTGCAAACTGCCAAATGCAATAATTGTCAGATTCCAAGGAAACAAGAGGCAGTGATTCTCCACAAAAAGGTGAAGTGGAACTTTACCTTCAGAAGTTTTACTCTAGATTTGGAGGCATTCAATGCCACAGGAACTTTATTTATGTATTTACCCAAGATTTCTCTAGCAGCTCTAAGTTCCTCTTCAGCTTCACAGAGTACTTCTGTGCTTGTAGGGCTGTGATATTTTCTACCCAGGTCATTCTGCTTAATCAGGAACATTCCTGGAAAAATATGGTACATAAAAGATTCCCACAGAATATCTCACAAGGCAAAAATTTGGAATGGCATTCATTTCTTCTCTCTGCCTTGAACCTTTTTTTAATATAATGGCTCTCCTATGAGGTGGGAGAGTGCAGTTTGATATTCAACTCTATCTGTACAGATTCATACCTACTTCTCTCATTTTCTGAATAAGCTACTTTAACTGTCTAGATATAGAAGAGAGAGGGAGAATGAGCAAATTTGTGCATATTTCTCATTTTTTACTCCCCCCTGAGGATAGTAATCTACTAGATAGCAAAATAATTTGAGATTCATGAAACCCAGCAGAGCACAAGTGGCAGCATAAGTCTGTAGCCAAGTGATTAGGACCCCCTGGAGACCTAATTTACTCCTCCAACAATAAGATTGGATGTAAAAACTGTTACAGGATAAACCACAGAATATTCACTTTTTCATTCTGACCAAAATGTCAGGTGTGATCTCCTTTCATAAGAATGATTTTTTGATCCAACAATGCCATGTATGGAGATGATTTAATAGGAATGGAGTCTAATATAATAATTTGTAGCAATAGATTCTGGTAATTGCTAAAGCAATTTTTGCTCACACAGCATTTGTACTTTTCAGTACTGAAAGAACTTGTTCTGGACTTTATTCAAACCAGAAAGTTATGCCTGATCTTACCAAACACCTCAAAATGGCCATGTGGTAAGGAGATTCCATTATCTGCTGAAGGTGCTAGGTTATGAAGATTTCCAAGTAAAAAGAGTGGCAGATTCCTAAAGAAGTCTCCTTTAAAAGTAAGTTCTCAGCTTTAACACATTTTGGGAAATTGAACATTTCCCCTTCCAAGCAGTTAACTGGGGCAGCTGGCAGACACAACAGTCAGTACAAAAATACTGAAATATGGAGATCTCTATTCCTTGGCTAAGTGCATCATTTTGGGTTCTTTCTCTTCTAAAGCTCCTTATGTTATAAAGACTCCACATCTCCTCCAGGAAAGTTAACGGTGGCAAAACTCCATTACTGAACTGAAGATTAGACTGCATGGCCTGCAGAGATCCTTTCAAAACAATATTCCTATGACTCTGTGAAACTCATTCCACTGCTTTGAGAAGTTTTGTCCTGAAACCTATACGTAATTTTTAAAAAATAGGGGTTGGTATTTCTTATCATGTCCTACAAGGATATTTCTTTCCTGTTTTCAGCAGCATATTGCCTACATGAAGGCTGTTACCAATATGCCAGTCTTTTCCTCTTTTGGCTGAAATGTTTAATTTTTTTTCAGTCTTTCCTAAAATATAACTCTTTTCAGAGATTGCTCTCACTCCTGTCCTCTGGCTTTTGTCCATAGCTCTCTCTGATGTGTTGCTCTGGAAGCGGCCTCCCCAGTGCTGAATAAATTGAAGGGATAACAGCATATGGGACTGAAGGTTATGCTACTGGTTTTACAGTCATGATGGTGGGAGGGGGGTTGGAGGGGGATGATTGTTCACTTATGACCCACTATAACTTCTAAACACTTCTCTGTGTAACGGCTGCTCAAGCAGCTGGTCCCCATTCCAATTTTTTACAGCTGATTATGCCTGTGAAGTGTTATATTTTGCATGAGTCCTTAATGAATTTCAGCATAGTTTTTCCAGCTATATCTCCTGTGTCTCAGCATAATTTTGAATTCCAGTCTTGTTCTTGAACTTCTTGAAGCTTGTTGTCACCTGCAGATTTAATAAGTACACTTTGCATTCCATCATCTGGATCATTAGCAAAAGTATTGAAGAGCTCCAAAATGAAGGCAGACGCCTGTTGGATCCTGCCCAGCACTTCCCTCTGTTTTGACTATGAACCACTGACAAATAATCCCTGAGTACAGCTTCCAAATTGTCTTTCCACCTACTCTGTGGCAGTTGCATCTAGTCCAGATTTCCAGGCTTATTTGTGAAAATAACCATTAAGCCTGCATCAGAAGTCTTACCAAAGTAAAAATATGACATAACCAGCTTCTGCTCAATCTACAAATAATTTTATAAAAGAAAAGAAATGGTTTGATAAATCTTATTCATTACAAATAATTACTCCCTGATATTTCCAAGGTACTTGGAAAGAATTTGTTAGATTTGACAGTTCTTTTTCACTGCACAAATCACTGTCACAAATTATTGCTTATCATTTTATATATTCTCTAACCAAATCAATGTTACTTTTTAAAAATATCAGTGAGTAAAACTTGTCTTAAAATTACATTGCAATACACATTACCTCCAAACTAATCATGCTTTAGTCTTTTGTGGTGAGAAAGAGCCATTCAACATAAATATCTAGATTTATGAATGGAGATGTAAATCATATTGTTTATCTATGAACATAAAGTACCTGAAAGAAGTCTGCCTTTCAAAACTGCAAGTATCTTTCAGTTATAGAATCCATTGACTGAAAAAAGGGGGGGTTAGGATGTACATGCACCATGGATGTTCAGCTAAGGTTGGAATGAATCCAGAAGAAGAAACCACCATGGGGACAGTCTGAGAGAGTTAGGGCTGGAGAAACGAGGGCTACAGGGAGAACTTAGACCACCATCCAGAACATAATGGGGGCCTCCAAGAAAGCTGGGGAAGGACTTTTCATGAGGACATGTAGTGAGAGGACAAGGGAGAATGACCTTGAGCTGAAATATTTAATTAGGTATTGGAAAGAAATCTATGTTTAGATTAGGTATTGGAAAGAAATTAGTTGCTATAACTATAAGGGTTGTGAGGCCCCAGCACAGGCTGACCTGAGATGTTGTGGATGCTCCATCTCTGGGACTGCTCAACACCAGGCTGGATGGGGCTTTGAGCAACCTGGTCTAGTGGAAGGTGTCCCTGCCCATGGTGGGGGCATTTGGAACTAGGTGATTTTCAAGGCTCCTTCCAGCCCAAACCATTCTATGGTTCTGACTGTGGTGGGTTGACCTTGGCTGGATGACAGGTGCCCACCAAGCTCTATTAACCCCCTTCCCAAAGGGAAACAATTCACTGTTTGTGTTGTGACCCACCTGAAGGCAAGGATGACCCAGGTTGTTGTTAATAGCTCTTGCAGCAGATTAGAGTGAAACAGCACTGAATGATCAGTGTTTTTAGATATATATATATATATATATTTATATGTAGGGTTTATTCTAGAACAATTTGGTTACAATGGGAAGCAGGTATGCAGCCATCTTGGTTGCTATTATTAGTATCTACAGTAATAGAGCAACATAAAAACATAAAAATATCACTTAAGGAAATATGAGAAAAGTAAGAAAGAGAAAGAAAGGATAACAGTAGAAAGATACCACCATGCATGGATCCCACAATGAGGCTTGACTGTTAAATTTTCAAGGCAGCAAACAAGAAAAAAATTTGGAGAAAGAGAGACTGTAGAATCATAGAGTGGAGTGATGGGTATCCATTGGGGGTGGGAAAAGTCCATGAGACCAAGTTCAATCTGTTAATATAGGTTCAGGCTTGGTGGGATTGCCCAGGTATCACTCTGTTGGGGTGAATGGTGGGGGTAGGTTAGTTTTCATTCCTGAGGTGGAAGACCTCAGAAATGAGTCTTGGGACACTTTGGGAGTCTTTGATGGCTTATGACTCCTCCAGGGCATGTCAGTGTCTCATGCCAGTGAGTTATGCCCTATTAGAAGGGATGAACACCCTCAGACCAACATGTGAACATGAATGTCCCATGTGAAGTGACCTTCCTGGGGATCAAGGCGTGTGTAAGGGAGGATAATTGGTATGATGAAAAGCACTATCCCATGTCACAGGATCTGCCTCTTGCCTGGCTCAAAGCTTGGATTGCAGCCTCCAGAGATGGGCGTTCTTTCCCTTTGTCTTGTGCGGACCAGAGGCTTTATCACCAAACATCCGAAGACTCATCTCCCTCTCAGGAGGTACAAAGCTGCCTCCACAAAGAAGGATTCATTCTGAGTCATTAACCACTAACATTTCCGTCTCTCAGAGGCTGACATAAGTAGTTTCCTAAAGCAAAGTTTGCATGCACACAAGAAAAGAGAAAAAAAAATCAAGGTTTATTCTCTACTTCCCATCCTGGGAAGCACAGGCAGGCGTTGCTCAGGAAGCTGAACTTTGTAAATAATGAATGTCCCCCTTTCTTTCTCCTTTCCTTAAGTTTTTAGTCCGATATGACATTTTATGACATGGAATATCCCTTGGGTTAATTTGGATGAGCTGGCTGCGTCCCCTCCCAGGATCTTGCCCCACCTTACTGATGTTGTAGACAGTGTTGGTGCTGTGCCAGCTCTGGTCAGCAGGAGCCAAAACTTTGGGGTGTTACCAACACCCTTGTAGCCACCAGTACCCAGCGTGGCACTCTGGGGGCCATGGGGAGATGAACTCCAGCTCAGCCAGACCCAGTACACTGACTCTATGATATGATAGAAGAAACAGCCTCATGGTTATTTCAATGGCTAATTTTTCTGTTAACTGAGGCAGAATAGCATGAAGGAAGAGGGTATTCTTGTTTTTTGCAGATAATTTTTGTATCTAAGTTTGGATGTTAAACTTTTAATACAGCCAGTAGAGAAAACTAAAAGTTCTGAATCCCCCTGAGAGGTTTTTTTTATCCTTAGGAGTCCAACTAGAAGTCTAAAGCCAGGTTGTGTAATTAACCTGCATTGTTCCTTTTCTTCCATTGCCCAGCAATACCACACTAGCCTAGCTTCACCCGACTGCTCATCATTTTCACATTTTTATACCTCTTAGGATCTAGCCTTGATTTCACTAATGTGTACAAGAACGAGTAGATTATTGCCCAAATCCCTGATTCAATTTCCCTTTGCTTTATTGTTACTCCCACAAGCAGGATGAGGCATAATAATACATCCAAACTTTCTTTTTTATTATCCAGATTTATACTGGGTCTTGCATCTTCAGGGCAGTCAGGTCCTGGCAGGGCTTACTGCACTGCAGTTATAGGTTAAACTAGCAGCAAGGCACGATCAAGTTCATAAACATTTCTAAGCATCATTTCCCACTGTTCTTTGCTGCTGTTCATATGACATTCAGCAGTGAGGCTCTTCGGGGGATCCTCCTGGGATGCTCATTAGTGTTTCCTAATTGCTCCATGCAGAGGGAAATAACTGTACATGGCAGGACTCCGTTGTTGCTTCAGCCTGTTTAACTCGTGGGGTCTTAAGTTATGTGTCAAACCACAGAGAATGAACTAATGAGAGAAAGATTAGTTTAACAACCCTCTAATGTGCTATCAGGAAGGCCTCTGCTATTGCATTAAGCTGTCTTTTTACAGACTAATTTCAGCTTGTCTCTGCTAGACATTGACTGTTTCCTGTCTTGTTCTCCTTGCTCCCTCCCTCGTTCTGGGTACGGCAGCAGTCCTGTCTGCTCAAAATGGCCATATACATTATCCACCCTATATCCCATCAGGGATTTGCCAGGAACCAGCCAGTGGTATGCTTAAGGAGTGGGAAATACCAACCTCCTCTTAAATTTTCAAGGCAGCAAACAAGAAAAAAAATTGGGGAAAGAGAGATCGTAGAATCATAGAGTCATTTAGGTTAGAAAAGACCCCCAAGGTCATCAAGAAGAAGCCATGTAAAAATTAAAAAGCTAATAGTTCTTTTGACATGTTTGACATATATCTGTAATCATGTAGCAGGATATGATGTGGGAAAATGAACTCTAACAGCAGCTCACATAGCTGAACAGAATGCAGAATCCTCCTGAAGAGGAATGGTGCAATGTTCCAGAATGCACATTTTGCTTTCATCTGTGTAGATAAATCTGTTTATTAATGGGATCTGAGATTTCCTTTAAGAAGACAAATAAAGTGAAGAAGAGACAGATGAAGAAGAATGAAATAAAAGGAAATAAAATGAAATGTCTTGTACCTGGGGCTGTCCTTTCCACCAAAAAAAAAAAAAAGAATGAAAACAAAATTCAGCATATTTTTGGGTTTTCCCAGTTTGCAAAGTTTGATCCCTTCACTTGGTCTCTGCACATACTGCTCTGATGTGGCAAACACAGTTGGAATGGCTTGGCAGACACCTGTAAAGATGACCTCTTCAGATGCTGTGTCTAAATCTGACAGGGACCATAAATCAGATATTTTATTTTGGTTTCATCCACCTTATTTTACTTCCACTCAAAAATAAGAAGAGAAGATCCAAAACAATTACTACACTCCCCATAAATTATATTTAATCAGTTAATTAAGGGATGTAAGTATTATAAAAAAATTATATAAATTTTTAGAGAAAACCATAATTCTTTCTCATTACAAATTTAATAGAAGGAAAAAGTGTAAGCCTTAAAATTTTGTCTTCTTGGTCTTGATCAAAAGCTTTTATAAAAACTCCTTTCTTCAGCTATGAAGGCAAACTTATTCCATGCACTGATAAACTTGACCAAGTTAAAACTTGATCCATTCCCTGCTCATGTCTTTCAGAACAGAAAAGTGTTAATATATCAGAATATATATATATCAGATTTTAAAATGTGAATGCTACTTCATGACATTGCAGAAATCTACAAATAATAAAGTTTCTTGATGAAGAACAAGTCAGCTTTTAAGATAGTCAGCATTTCTCATTTGTTGTAAGAAGAAATTAACTTTGTCTCTACTGACAAAATCAGTCAAATCCATGCAATAAAAAGGGGATGGCAATATTATTTTTTATATCTTCAAAGTGTATAAGGAAGATGGGAAGTAGTTTTGTGAACTATGAAAAATGCTGGGTTAAAAAACACATACTGAGGCAAAACCCCTTATATATATGTGTCTAAAATATAAAAAGCAGAAGCTTTAAATTGAGATAATCATATAATTAAATGTTTTTTTTTTCTGTTCTCAGTTTCATTTCACGTATAACTATTTTCTACTAGCAAAATAAAATTTAAAGTTAAAAAAAAATCACACTGAAAACCAGAACCTTGTCTTTAGAAAACTTACATTTCAACCAATCTAAAATTGTCCTTACTAGGGGGAGTTTTTAAAATTACTATTTTCTTGAACAATTTTGCTTATCACACTGGTAAATTATGATTTAAAAAATTGTTGAAAAATTGATGTGCACTTCTACTAATCACTTCCACTGGCTGTGATTCAACTAGGTACTTAAACAGTTATATTTCTGTACAGGTCTTTTCATATAATTTTCAAATGTTCAAAAACATTTTAAACATTAAATTTAAGACTAATAATTGTAAAATGATCTGGTATCTCTTAGAATCATAAATAGTTTGGTTTAGAAGGGAACATGAAGATCATCCAGTTCCAACCTCCTTGTGATATACAGGGACACCTTCCACTGGACCAGGTTGCTCAAGGATCCATCCAGCCTGGCCTTGAACACTTCCAGGAATGAGGATCCACACATCCTCTGGACAACCTGTGCAGGGTCTCACCTCCCTCTGAGTGAAGAATTTCTTACCAATAGCTAATCTAAATCTACTTCACTTTAAAGCCACTTTCCCTCATCCTGTCACTCCATGCTCTTTAAAAAGTGCCCCGCAGCTCTCTTGTGGCCCCTTTAGATACAGGAAGGTATTCCAAGAACTCCCCAGAGCCTTCCTTCTCCAGGCTGAACAATCTTTCCCAGCCTATCTCCACAGCAGAGGTATTCCATCCCTCTGATCATCTCTGTGGCCTCATCTGGATTTGTTCCAACATGTCAATGCCTTTCTTGTGTTGGAGAGCCCAGAACTGGATACAGCAGATCCAGGTGGGATTTCACAAGAGTAGAACACAGGGGGAGAATTCTCTGCTTTGACCTGCTGGGCCCAGCTCTTTTGTTGCAGCCCAGGATGCAGATGGTTTTTGGGGCTGTGAGCACACATTGCCAGTCACTGGAGCTTCTGAGGGGAGAGCAGTTAATGTGTTTGAGGCTTCTTCTATTAGAAAGTCCAGTGCTGAATCTAAGGAAAGAAACAGTTACACATTTTGTTTGTGTCTGTGGAAGCAAGAGGGGTCTTAGTGTTAATTTGCTCGTTGTCTAAGGGATGCTCTGTGCCTGCTCACAGCTGATGAAGCTGCTGTAACTAGAGCTAAGTGTATCTTTATTCATAAGCTTTTCAAAGAGTTCTCACCAATGATGTGCAGGTTTGCTGCTGAACACATCATTGTCACTGGACCATGAAATAAATGTATGAATCCATTGCAGATTTTTCTGACTCTGAGCCTGTCCTATGACAGGAATTAACCTTTTTATCTCTTAAAAGCTTTGACTCTTTACCCAGTAAGGCAATCTTCTTGAGCAGCCTTCATCATACCCCAAAATGGCACTCAAGATCTGGAGCTACAAATAAAAAGGAAAAAAAAGGAAAAAAAAAAAAAAAGAAAGATAAGATCTTATAGGGCAGGTAGAGAAACTTTTAAAATAGGAATATAACCTTACCTTCTAGAAATAATGATAAAGATTCTGTTATGGAACTTACTAATTACAGAGAAGATTAAAATTTGGTTTGTAAAAGTCTGTTTCTGAAGTATAAAGAGCAGGAAATAAGCCTTCAGTTAAGCCTATCAGATATTACAGTGGAAATCCCTGGCACATAAAAAAGTTAATGTGACTTTAATAGGTCATAATCACACTAATAAAGTTTATAACCACTGTAGCAGCCAAAGTAATTTGACAAAAATATAACTTTTGTTCTTGGGGTTTGTTTCAGACTCAAAGTACAATTAAGTTTAACAGGGCAAAGCTCTACTTTAGTGGAGTTCAACACCAAGAGACTCAGGCCCACTTCTTGTTAAACAGCAGTTGCAGTGAAGTGGGGCTAAAATGTCCTGCTGCTCAATGTAGATGTGCACAGGAAACTTCATCTGCAGTGGAAAGGAGAGGATTGAACATACCCAGGGTGCATTTCTTGTTCTGAGATATCATGTGCTTCCTGGAGGTCGCTTTAAAGACCTTCCCAGTCTGCCCCAGCCAAGCTAATTATCACATTGTTCTGTGCGCTTTCTTTTTGGCTGAACAGGCTATAAAATGTTTCCATTGAATGGTATTTTTTTTATCTCAAATCAGCTCAAACCAATATACTCACCTTAATCTGAAAGATCATTGAGGTGACCCCCTCAAACAGGGAAGATTCTGTGTGCCAGTTTGGCACTGTAAGAACAGAGAACAACCTGGCCTAAGCAGGATTGGAGATTGATATCAGTAAATAAGATTAAAACTTATTTTGATGGGCAGTTAGAAAAGCAGTCAATAATCTTACACTTTCCTTTGAGTGATGCCATACCCCCTTGCCCACAGTAGAAGTATTTATCCTTCAGTAAAGTTGGCAAATCAAAGGTGGATTGGTCCGACATCACTGCACAAAGACAGTGACAGCAACCCCCATTTTCAGAAAGGTCTATCTTGCATGAGAAAACATCAGGGGACTGAAGGCCTTTGAAAGGCAAAAGAGTTCCAGTCATTTGAACTTTAGTTTATCTGATAGAAATAGCTGTCAGATATATTCAGCTTCCCTTTCTTCTTTCAGTGACTCTGAGACAGGACCTATTGAGATAAGCCTAAGAAAGAGGAAGAAAGGGCAGATAGTCAGCATAAAGCAGTTGTATTGTGTAATGTGACAGAAAAGAAAGGCTGAAGAGCTCAGCTGGAAGCCTGTAGTTAATGTTTTAAATATTAGCCTATTGAGCTTAAGTGCTGGCCGAAGCAATTTCATGTTAATGACAATTCCACTTTCCAGGCATTCTGCCTAAAAGGAAAATCGTGCTGTTCATGCATTTAGCACTTCTTCAGAGAGAGACCTGCCTCTGGAGGCCGTGGTGGATAAAGGGGACTGGCTCCCTGGTCCAAAATCGAGGGAATTTCTCCCAGTAACTCCTGAGATGTTCCTCCCCTGCGGAAAAGATGCTGAATGATGATGAATAAAATGTTGAGATAAGATTATTCTGTTCTGGTTTACCTTAATACCAAGTAGAATATTGATGGGATATTATATTTTTCAGAAGAGCATTAATTAGGACCTTTCCAAACACCTTAAATAGTCTCTATGAAAAACAGTGGAATTAAAAAATAAATAGGATACATATTTACACTCGAAACTCACAAATAACAAGAAAGAAATGGTAAAACAAATCAAGGTCCATTCTGACACTTCTGATGGTATTTTTCTTGTATGAGCATAGCTGATGTGGTTCCCTGAATGCATGTGGGTTAGAAATGCTTACACAGCAAACATATAATTTGAACTTGACTTTTAAGGTCTAAAGCATTTTAGATAAATTACTAAATTCCATCTTTCCTTTTCCAAGTCTTGGATTGAAAACTTCTTTTTGTCCTGACAGGGTTAGCATTATTGATTTTAAAAAAACCCATATACAGTTCCAGTAGTTTAGCCCTAAACTATCCTTTTTCTCATTTTCAATTAAAACACATGCTTTAAGATTTTTGCTGTTTCCTCCACATGTATTTTTGGGCAGGATTTGGGCAGATATTCAGTTATTATTTCATTACTGACACACTAAAAAAAAAAACAAAAACAACATTTAACCAAAGTTCTCACACATCTTAAATACTGACCAACAGTAAAACAAATCACAATAATGACCCAATCCCAGATTATGCTTAAAAATTTACCAATAGCTAATAATACCCATGTAAGGTATTTTCTTTGTATCACACATCCTTCTAATGAAGGCTTGATTCTGTGAACTTTGTTCAAGTCAGAGAATATTTGCTATTTCGTTGAAGAGGTGATAGCAGAGGCTAGGAAACAGCATTTACTTCACAATAGTATGCTAAATTGCTTTTGCAGGTATTTGTAGATGATTTGCAGTAATGAAAATGTCTTTATTGTATGTATGTAACTTGTAATTGAATGCATTAAGTATCAGCTCTGAATACAACTAAAGGTATAAAGACAAAAATTTCCTGGCTAAATGTTAGAGTCTAGAGTACAGGTGTCTACATTTTGTAGAATCAATGGCTTTTTCCCCCTCTTAGAAGAATATGGAAGCCTGGCCAATATTGCCATTGAAGTTTTTGAGAGGATTCAGCCTGTACTAGTGTAAGCACATAGGGGTCAGCTGGAGCAGCATTCACTCTGCTTTGTAGCTACAATAGTAACCTGAGTTCTTTCTCAGACTAGATTTTGACATTCTGAACCTGTGGGCTTGTGGGAGCTCAATCCCCCACAAACTACTTCTCTAATTTAGGGAATCAGATTGCCATGCTCTTAGAAAACCATAAATGAAACCATACCCCCAGGTAAATCCATGCTGGTCTCTGGCTGGCTGAGACTAAAAGCCCATTCACATAGCAAGGTGTCAGATTTTGTAATGAAGAATATTCCTCTTATTTGTTGGTTTTTTTTCATTGCCTTGCAGAAGGGGAACCTGGGCTACCACAACAGAATCTTGGTGGTGACATAAAGATGGTGTTTAATACTACTGCACATTAAAAAATACCCATGCAAAAAAAAAGGTAAAAAAGACCAATTTCCCTTCACTTAACAAAAGGAAATAAGAAGAGAACAAAGTGTTATGTCACTTAGATGAGATTTCCTTGGTGCACAGATGTGTTTGTAGTGAAATGGAAAAATTTTATGTAGGAAAATCAAGTTTCTTTACTTCCAAGTTTGTCTGTGAGATCTAATCATGGCTGAAGAAACAGAAATTTTTAAAAGCTGGGGAATAATAAAAAACCATTGTGCAACACATGAATTTTTATTCTTCCTGTCCTTTTATTTCACAGGAAACAGATGCAGGATCAGTTGGCAACCTGGCATCAGTCTGTATGGCTTGTTTTAAGAGAGTCTATTGTTCATAAAATGTTAGAAATACAGTTGCACAACAGATGTGTGGAACTGAATTTGTTGTGACATCAGTTTAATGGAAACACATGAAAGATTCAGAGGACTTCTGGTTGTGTTGCCTCATAATATGTGTGATTGCATGCAAAACCACTAATAAAACAGAACCTGTGCAAATGACTCATGGATGTTGGCTGCTGGGTAAATCCATAGTTATTCAATATTAATGAAGCCAAGAAAAAAAGTTGTAAGGACAATTACCCAATATTCTTCAGCCTTATTTTGACAATTGCTTCACTATTTTTTTTGTTATCAAAATTTCTGTAGAAACATTGTTTTCTTTTAGCAACAGGAGGGTTAAGAAGAATGTCTATTTCATTCGATGAAGAGGTAAATATAATGATAAAGGAATAGAAAAAAGGGCTGAGATGTTTCGTGACACCTTTGCCTCAGGCTTTAATAGGAAAAACTGTTTCTCCAAGTACCCAAGCCCTGAGCTGGAAGCCCTACAACCCATGGGGAAATGGTCAGTGATCTGCTACAACACTTATACAGTCTGTGGAGCCAGCTGGAATCCACCCAAGGGTACTGAGGAAACCAGTTCTCACCAGCCCATCTTCCATCATTCACCAGCAGTCCTGGTCAGCTGGGGAGGTCCCAGCTGATTGGAAGTTAGCAAATATTCTGATCTTCTAAAGGAAGGGATGGAAGGAGGCTCTGGGGAACCCCAGGCATGTCAGCCTGACCTCAGTGCCAGGGAAGTGCATGGAGCAGACAACCTTGAGTGGCATGACATTGCCATTTGTGGGACTACCAAGTGATCAAGTCCAGCCAGTGTGGGTTTATGAAAGACAGGTCCTGCTTGACCAGCCAGACCTTCTTCTAAGACAAGGTGACCTTTTTAGGGGCTGAGGAAAAGCCTGTCAGTGTTGTTTACCTTGACTTCATTAAAGGCTTTGACTATTTCTCACAGCATTCTCCTGGAAAAATGATTTCCCATGGAGTGGAGAGTTGCAGAGATTTGAGGAGGTATTTTATTCTGGAGAAAAGGGTCAGGGGAGAACTTATTGCTCTCTACAAACTCCCAGAAAGGAGATTGTAGCCAGGTGGGGGTTGGTCTCTTCTCCCAGGTCAAAAGCAATAGGACAAGAGGAAACAGCCTCAAATTGCACCAAGGTAGGCTTAGATTGGGTCTAAGGAAAAAATCTTTACTGAAAGGGTAGTTAAACATCAGAATAGACTGCCCAGGGAAGTTGTGGAGTCACCATCCCTGGAGATATTGAAAGATGTATAAATATGGTGCTTAGGGATGTGGTTTAGTGGTGGACTTGGCAATGCTGAGTAGGAAGTTGAACTTGACAATCTCTGAGTTCTTTTCAAGTCTTAATGGCTATGATTCAATATATACATCATATCCAGGCATCAGCCAAGGGCTGGACAAGTCAATGATCAGGAATTGTTAGGGAATGGTACAAAATGCAGAGTGATTGCAACACTTTCAGAATAGGTTCATATTTTATTATTATTTTTTTAATGGGGAGAGTTATAGTTGGAATCTTGACCTGCTCTAACTCCTTTGCACTGCAAATGGTACCTTGAACAGCAGCAGCAGATTATAAATTCATTCCTAAATTCCTGAGCCACTACTGAGTGTCAGTGGGCATTACATGATGCCCCTCTCTCATGAGTAGTTTGTCCAAGTAAAGAAAATGGAAACCAGGCTTCTGTAGAACCAAGAAATTGTTTGCTTGGATTATCACTGGTAGCCACTTTTCATGGGACTGAATTGCCATACCTTTGTCATCCATCAAAGTCTTGGACTGTATGCACAAGAGTTTTATAAAGGGGAGGCAAATCATTAGGGTTCTGGCATTAGGGGGTTCTGGGGCTTTTTTTTTTTTTTTTTTGTTGCTTTTACTTTTTGTTCGTTTGTTTGGGTTTTTGCTTGTTTGGGGTTTTGGGAGGTTTTGTTTGTTTGGGTTTTTTTTTTATGTCCACAGATTCTCCTTTCCCAACCTTCTCATTCCTGGTTACCTTTGCTTTTGGCAAAGGTGGAACATTGAGAGTGTGGAACATTGGGACTAGGGGGCTGACGGGGCTGGACAGAAATGCACATTAGTCCAAACCAAGAATTTGCATATGGCTGATTGAGTTGAGATCCTGCTGTCTGAGCTGGCTTGATTTGTACAGGGTGTAAAGGTGGCCTAGACACTGATTGCAATTTTGAATGTCTGTATATGTTAAAATTAAGAAGAGTTCTCTATGGAAATAATTTTGAATTCCAGTGTAAATCAAGGATTCCGCTACCTGCTCTCGGAAAAATATATAGGAAGGGTCGGTTTATTAATATTATTTATATAAACATTATTTTAGTCTTTAGAAACTTCAGAGAAAAAAAGTTCCCAGAGTTTTTTTTCTTTCCAGTTCCTCTTGTTTTAATATAGAAAGTCAATGACTGATAGCCACCTTCCACATTTGCAAAGTGCTGTGAATTTAGAAGCAGCATGCCGAGTGCTACCCATCATTATTAAAAGCTGCATAGTAATTAAAAGAAGAAAGATAGCATTGCCTGCAAGGTGAAAGTGCTAAATAAATATTTATTTTGCAGGGCAAGTAATCTCACAGAAGCAAGAATATGTAGTATAATTACATGGACCAAATCAACACCAAAATGAATGAGAGTTTTCTTCTGCCTTCAGGTCTGGGCTACTGCTGTAACCTTCCAGTTATTGACCCCACACTCAATGGAGAGGGTGATGGAGATCCTAAACATACAATATTCACCTTCAAGAAAAACTTTGCTTAACAAATCCAGGCATGGAAATGATGCTACCAAGTGTTTATATCTTACCTAGATGCTGGTTCAACACTTATCTTCTGCTTCAGATTGCTAAGAGACAGGAAAACAGAAACAGACCCCTCAACCTGCATTCCTAACAAAGGCCCCTTTGCTAGATTAGTTATTACTAAGTCAAACTTGTTTAGCTTGCTCTGAAGGAAAGGAGACAAACCCCTCCCTTGGATGACATCATAAAGAAAAATATAGAATTTAATCTGTAGGTCCTTTCTAAGCCCATTGCCACCTTTTTCTGGTACCTTGCCAGCTGGCTTGAAGTGCCCTTCTCCTGTCTTACTGTCTAGTAAAGATACTACCTATATATCCTAAAAAGCAAGATCTGGAGGAAGGCAACTGAAATGAATCCTGAATTTACAGTATGTTGGTTAGGTCATTCAGTAAGAGGGAAAATAAGTAGAGTTGTTTAGTTAGATAATAACTGGATAAGTAGTACAGAAGTAATTTGGAGAATGGGAACAAAATTTCAATTGTACTCTTAAGTAAGGCACAAAGGTCTGCACTGTGCAAGACAAACCTGGATGTGATTTTCTAGAGGTAAATGAGTTCAAAGCAAGAACAGACATACTTGGAATTTCTCCTGCAGTTGAACTATTGATTTCCTTGGATTGGTATGAATGATGAAAAAGGAGCCTTATCTCATCCCTGTGCAAGGGATAACCCACTATCTCTATGAACTCTTCTCAACCTTGAGACCTTCATCTTACACTTTTTATGACCATCACAATGCCTAGGTCCCCTTGGTGAAGAGCCATCAGCGCTCTTCAGTCTCATGATTCTCTTTGTCAGTTAAGTAATTGTGTGGCTGAATTACTCCATGGGTCTCTATCATTGTTTAAGATGCTCAAATACATATTTCAGCAAGAACCTAACTAGAATTTCAGATTTTTAAATGAATTTTACATCTTTATTAGCCTAATTTTAGGAAATTCAAGATCCAGAAGTTGGCTCAGAGTTAAAATTTGGAAAATCAGGTGTATGGGTTTGTCTCAGAACCATGGAGACAGATAGGACAAACAGGCATCAATACTTAAGTTTTTTGACAATTAACTTTCAACTATTCCAATGAGAAATATATTAGTTTTAAAATAATCCCATTTGAATGCATGAGTTTTTCACTTCCAGAAAGTATTCCCTCTTCAGTTCTAGTATTCGGGAAGAATCTCAACTACTTTTTTCCCTGTAAGACAAGTTTTGTTCTAACTGTTAGTACATTATCTTACACTCACATAATCCGTTATTTTAATTGCACAGCATCCCCCGGGTCTCACCAAGGGCAGGCACTTTATCAATAAAACGATAATTATAGCAACTTAATGAGGCCAGCCAGGAAACACAAAGAATCTTGATCCACTTGTCAGAAAAGCATGGATAATTTAGGGGAGCTTAGTCTGTTTCTGGACTGCAATCTGATAACTCCACTTTCTATCAATCACCCTATGGCAACCCAATTCCTAACTGCTGACATCCTGACTTCAGAGCTATTATCTGCAGGGTGAAAGAGATTCCCTTCCCTTCCCTTCCCTTCCCTTCCCTTCCCTCACTCATTTTTGGGCAGGACAAGGACTCTCTGAGAAGCTGAGGTCCTCCATGCCTCACAACAAATACTGGAATCCCTGAATCTCAGCATGGATCTCCCAAATCCCAATGGGCAGAGCACTGAGGGCAGCAGATGTTGCATTGCTCATCCCTACCTAACAGCCAGAACAATGCCAAAGCTCTGGAGCTTTGTTGTGCAGCTGAGGTTTGGAATCCATCCCCTCTTCTCAAACACATTTCTCCAGCTGGGAGTGGCCTCTTCCCATGGTGCCCTCTCAGGAGCCTGACCCAGCTCGGAGCCTGCGCTGGCACAAAGGACATTGCAGAGGTCACTGCAGAGAGGTTTCCCTGCACGCACAGCTCCTTTCACCTCTCCAGATGCTGGAACATCAGGAACAACAGGAACCTCGAGCTCTGTTGTGCCTCCAGAGCCAAAGTGAGCATCAGGCAGGAGCTGCAGACGGGGTTCAGAGAGCAGCAAGGAACATAAAAGGCTCCACAAAGCACCTGTGATGAAGGACAAAAATGTCAGTTTCAGTGGCTCATCATCCCAGGGAGGAAGCTTGTGAGAAGGGTCCACATGCGTCCTGTTCTCTTCTTCTGCCCTTCCCAGGTATCACACTGCTGCTATTAAAAGAAGAAAAAAACAAACAAACAAACAAACAAATGTAAGTAGCCTTAACACTTTTTTCATGCAACTCTTAATGGCATCTTCAGCAATTACGTTTTACTGAAAGCAACAGATAAGCTGACACAGTTTCCAATATGCCCCTTCATTTTCTTTTTCCCTTGTGCTGGCAAGTTTTGACAAGTCACAGCTGTTGGTCGAGGATACTGAAAAGAGAAAAGGAGATAATATGCAAATTTACCCAGCAGTACTGAACAGTGAAACGAAGCACATTTCATTTACATTTTAAAAGAAAGTACGATTTTAGGAGCTGGTTACATTTATATAGGTTTGTTTGTTTGCTTTCTCTGGCCCTGAGCTTTCCTAATACAGGGTGTTCTGTTGTGGTTGCTGTTTTGTATTTTCATCCCATGTTTCTTAAGGTATAAAACAATTAAATCTTGACTTCCAGAGCTCTCTCCGTAAAGACAAAGTATATCTTAACATGTAAAATTTTCCATTTGGAAATTTACAATTATAATTGTGAGCTCACAGTAGAGCTCCATGGCAGGATTTATACTGAATATGAAATAGGTGTGAGAGTTTGGGTTTTTGTTTTGCCAAAATACTTTGAATATAAAAACCCATTTCTAAAATTACTGGACTCAAATAAATATTTTTCCACCAGGCCAGAACAACTATCTCCAAAATATTATGTTTTTCCTATATAATTTAAACCACTTTACTTAATAAATTAAACACTTTTAATACCCAGGTTTCAATTTAAAAGAAGGCAAGAATGTCACTGCTCTGATTACATCTTTGTTACATAAACTTGTTGACTCCTGAAGAATAAGTCTGCAAAGAAACAAGAAAGAAACAAGTTCACGTCACTCATCCCAGATTTAAAAAACAATTTAAAAATTAATTAACTTTAAAAATATCAATATAATTTACATTATTATTATTATTATTATTATTATTATTATTATTATTATTATTAT
>QUSF01000001.1:63536057-63548626 GCA_003676055.1 Chloebia gouldiae | reverse complement strand
ATTATTATTATTATTATTATTATTATTATTATTATTATTATTATTATTATTATTATTATTATTATTATTATTATTATTATTATGTTTCTTTGGGACACTCATGGAAATAAGAAGAGTGACAGTCAACTGATTATTTTTTTAAAATGCAAAATATTAGTCAAATTTCATTTAATGTCTATCTCTTACCCCTAAGTTTATTTCAACAACATTTGAGAAAGATACTCAAACTTACTTTATCATGGTTACAGGAGATATCTATTTCTTGACTGTCAGCAATAGTTTTTAAAGTGTTGTAAACTAAAGTAAATTTGCTATTACATAATAACTGTATAACCTATGAAGTGTTAGTTATTTTAAATAAATGAACAGATAACTAGCAATAGTGGCCAGTAAGTTCAAAAGCATTTGAGTTTGGACAACTGGGTTGTGTCAGTCACCAGATAATATTTCCATTTAAAAACTTTATGTTGTGATATAGATAAACACATAAAAAGCACAGATAACATTTTGAATCTTCCACACTCTGGGTATTTTCTTTATTTTATTCTATTTTTTTTATTTTGTTCTATCTCACTTGTGTTTTGCTTCAAAGCCAACAAGTTTAAGCTGTGAAAAATGGATCAATGCAAACCATGCTTTCAAGAGTAATAGTACAGAAGAAACAGAAAAAGAAAAGTGTGTGAGTCACAGAGCTCAGAACAATATCAATTTAATTTTGGAAACAATAACTATTTCTTAATGTGGAATTCTGTCTTGTGAGAAATGGATTTCTAGGTTATAGGACTAAGACCTGAGATGATAAAGCAAAATCCAAAACACAAAACACAAAACATACGTTTTTCTTCCTTTCTATTTCTCTATTGTTATATATATATGCACACAGATAGATATAAATATATAATTTATATTTCTACCCTTGTTCAGGTTAGTTTGATACTAAATTGCATATAATATCTTATGAACTTGTTGATTAATTTTCATATTAAGTTTGTGTATCTTTTTCACATGACTTATTATTCATTTTACTTCTATATTTTTCTAAATAATCTGTTCTGCTACTGGTAAACTTGTGATTTAATATATTTGCATTCCTTATAAAGCAGGTTATTTATATTACAAGTAAGAATGACATGGACTGGATAATAATGAGGAGAGAAACTCCTAATTAGTGGAAGACAAAAATACTTTTTCTGTTACATTGGATTAAAATTTGAGCACATTTCTCAAGAGACAGCAAGCAAGGTCCTTCCCAAAATTTTTAATGTGCAAAAAAATAACATTGTTGCAAATTACCACATTATCTCCATGCATGTCCTTTTATGTCACTTCTCACTACAGAAAAAGCTGAGTAATATTTTTTTTTAGCTCAAGAACAAAAAATATCTAGAAAATACTTTTAAGAAGCTGTTATATTTTAAAAAATATTTTATGTCCCCCCCCCCAAAAAAAAAAAAAGGACAAGTCACAAAAATGCCCAGAAGAAGTATTTCAAAATAGACAACACAAACCCCTCAGAATTGAGAGATCAATGTTCACATCTTCCTTATTTCTGAAAGACTTTGAACCCACATTACCCATTTCCCCAGAGTGTGCTCTAATCTTACGTGGTATTCTCCGTATCTCCTCTGACTTTATTCCATATTCAACTCTATTAAATATTCACCAGATCAGTACTGCAACACAAATATGCCCTTTGGGTGTACTGTTGGCCAGGATACAAAGTCATTCCTTCTACTACTGACTTTCTGCTGCTCCATCTCATGGCTAAGCATGATAACTAGGCAGAAATGAAGATATTTTGGCATCCACCATTTTGGGAATCTGATTGGATTTTTTTTTAAAGTCTATATTTCAGAATTGTAAATATCCTTTGAAAACTACTAATTGAATTATTTTAATAATTTCATAATTTCCAAAAATATTTTTCTTCTATTTATTCAGAATAATTCAGCAGGTTTAAACTAAATTCAGAAATGTCTCAAATTACTTTTTTTTGTAAACTAAGTACTTAATTAACCCAAACCACGGATTTTTCTTTCACTGTTTCCATGAGGAAAAGAGGAAATGGGCAAAAACTGATGTACAGGAAGTTCCTGTACCTGAATTATGAGGAAAAAATTCCTTACTGTGTGGGTGACTGAGCACTGGAAGAGATTGCTCCGAGAGGCTGTGGGTTCTACCTTGCTGGAGATGTTCCAGAACTGTCTGGGCACAATCCTGTGCCTGTGCTCTGGGATGGTGCTGCTTGATTGGGGAGGTTGGTCCAATGAGCCACTGTGGTCCCTTCCCACCTGACCCATTCTGTGATTCTGTATCTGGGTTTTTAACATATTTAAGGAAAAAAAAAAATAGAAATCAATCTGAATGGACCTTTGCAGAAAACTAAAAACTGGAAAAAAAAAAAAAGGAAAAAAATCCCAGCAAAAATCCCACAACCTGATTAACAGAGAAAATTATGTAATATCTGGGAAGGAGTTTAGTCTCTTAGATAAATAAATTTGGTCATTCCATCACAAGTGTGAAATAAACTCAGCTCATTTTTAGCTCACTGCTTATTGTCAACATGTGGCAAAATAAATGTCATTCTATAGACAAGAAATAGTTCAGGGAATGTTACTGTATAATAATATGGAGGTTCAGGATCTTATTTGTTTATTTGCACAATAAATTAATTTTATTAGTTTGTCTTAGATGCTAGCCATAGATTGAACAGATGAGAAATTTCAGGTTTTGCAATTAGTAATTCTAATTGAAAGAAATATGTAGCATTTCAATGGTATAATAAGGGTCAATTCATATGGAAATAGTTTGTAAGTAACTCATTTGTCATGTTCCCATCTGGCAGGCTCTCTCAGCGGGCTTCAGTCTTTCATTCTTGTGCATCAATTTCTGACCATGGGACTTGTGCTGTGTTTGGGAACTCCCATCTAACACACGGGCCCATCAGGTGCATGAAATGAAGCTCTTGGTGAATGTCACCTGTGCAGTACAGGCTGAACTGGAGCAAGTTTCACTTTTCAGTTATAGACATCGTTTCTAAAAGTGGAAAATCTACAGAAAGCAAATTCTGCCTGAAATATTTTTTTTAATTCAAAAATCAGATACTGTTCTAATAGTTTACCTTTCATCAGCCTCTAGTAACAGCATGAGAGATTTTCAGTCTCCTCTGATCAAGGCTGATGCTGGGCCACATCCTCCTTAGTGCAACACCAACACCCACAGGGCAAGTCCCAGATTTAATTAACCAAACAAATCTACCTCAACCAACCTTACAGCAATATCCCAACCAGCTTTTATAACACAACTCCCATATACTTCACTGGAGAAAGTGAGGGAGTGCACTTGGTCCTGGGAAGGGGGCAAGGAGACAAAAGGTGTTGCTTTAAGCTTTGTCTTTGTTTCTCATTAATAAATACACATAAACTAGCAATAATTTAAGCAATTTTGACCAAATTGTGTCTGTTTTGTCTGTGAGAGTAATTGGTAAGTTTCTCACTACTTCATCTCTTATACTTTTCCACCCTGCCTGCTTGAAGAGTGGGAGGGATTGAGCAGCTGGGTGGGAATTTGAGCCTTAGCCAAGGAAATCCCACCACAGCTCTTCTTCATAATCTGTTCTCTTGGCACATCTGCATATCTAATATATCATCTGCACATCTAATCTCACTTCTATGTCTATAACTATTCAGACATTGGACCGTATGTCAAACCACGTGGAATTTTCTTGCTTTTCTGTAGGTGAAAAAAAATCCCACCTAAATAGAACTTACTCTTCTCTGCATGACATACTTCTTTATATGCTTAACTGCTATAGCAGGAAGTGCCTAAAAACAATTTATTGTTTTATACCATAAAGTCATTTTGGACCTCCTGCTGGAAGATATTTTTGAAGCCAACAATTTAAATAAATTCTAACCTGTGGATGTTGCTGTTATAGTACAAAACACTTGTGCTGATATTTGGATACTTTTAAAATCCTAACTGCCTCTTGCATTTGAAATGTCTCATTCAGTACTCCAGAGAACCAGAGCATCATACAAATGAGAACTTGGGTCTGTATTTTCCAGTTGCAGAGCTAAGCAGATTGTCTGCATCTTAAAAAGTTATTTCCATTATCTGTTTTCTGTTGGCACATAAACCTGGTCTGGGAGTGCTAGGGCCATAAAAAGACATACAAGAAGTTTCATGCTACTTGGTAGTGTTAAAACTTAACAAAGGTTAAATATGAGCATGACCAGTGAATTTCTGTTCTTTTTCACAGAGATGATATTTACGCTGTTGAGATGGAAACACGAGTAGATACCTTTGAGAAGGCATCCAGATTTCTTGGCAGGATAAACCTCGTCTCTCTGAGGCACCGCTGTATCATCAAATTGTGCAAAAATAAAGAATATCAGCTTTGAAAGGCTCCTTTTTGCTGCAAAACCAAGAGATTAATTAATGTCAAAAGAAAAAGATCCTTGCTAGTTGCTGTAAAGCTGCCTTTAGGTTGTAGAAATTGCATTTGTCAGAAAACAGTCAACGGGGGGGACCCCTGGAAGTCAGGCCACAGATCCTAAAATAGGGCATAAAATGTGTTGTAGCTCTGAAAGGACTTCATGAATTGTATAAAAGCTGTGGAATTAGGAGACAAAACATGTGCTGACTACAGAACAAGGGCTATGGAGAGGAGAAACTGTCAGTCTCAACTTGGACGAGCAAAACTGCCTGAAGCTGTATAGAGCACTGTGAAGAGTAATGAGTCATCCTCACACACAGGTATGCACAGCACAGATGCCAGCAGTGTTGCCTGGTGAGGACAGCTCACTTTAAAGGCAGCTCTGTTTCTCATCAAATGTTACACAGATCCCTCCTGAACACAACTCACATTGCAAAGTTCCCCAGAGTAGCCCCAGCAAAAGGGGATGGGTGGTTTCTACTAAAGGACTTCGGAGACAAAACAAAGATATGTCATAGAGACAAGATGAGGACTTTACATCCTTCAGGGGACCAATCTGTATAAGCTGGCTGCTGGGGCAGCTGGGTCTCCCGTGGCAGGAGGAGAAGGTGAGTGATTTAGAGCATCACATCATTCGGAAAAGCTCAGCCAGCTGGGAAGGATGGGCAGGTTTCTCTGCAGGATTACCAATTTACAGAACTTCTTGAAATTAAAATGGCTGGGGAAATCAAAAGTAAAAGAATTAAGGGGGTATATCCTTAGAGGCTTTAATCTTTCATTTAGTATCAGTTTGTTGGAAAAAATGTCAGCTGAAAGTCTACCTTTTGAACCCTTATTTCCTGTTCCAGACTCTTGTGGTTTTGGAACAATTACAGAAACCAAATGTGATTCTTTATAAGAAAAAAACCATTTTATTGATTGTATTTTCGTTTTCAGACCAGAATACACTACAGTTCTCCCTTTTATTTCCTTTCATTTTTAACTTTTCTTCTTCATTTTCAGGATAAACACAGTAATTGTAGCTTAGCTCTGGCACAAGCTGTTCCAGAAGACATTTTAAATATACATTTCCCAAATTATTCCATCTCTGGGATGGAGAAAACCTCCAAGGGACCACTAGGTCAGCCCAACAGTTTAGCTGAATTGTTACTAAGGAGACAGTCTGATGCCACAGGCCTTGATCACAAAGTGCTTGGGCTGGCAGAGCATCCTGCTTTGCTGCTGAGAAGTGTGGAGGGAGTGAGGGAAAACTGTTCTCATTAAAGGGTCCCTTTCCACTCTAATTATGCAATCATTGACCTGGTGCCACAATCATATCCTGTGTGACTGGAGATAGCTTAAAGAATTACCAACAGTTAATCTGCTCTTAAGAAAAGGAGGATAAAGGAAAAAGATGGTAAAGGAGAGGGGTACTGACTAATTAGCACAGGTGAGTTGGTTTACTGGAAAAAATATCCAACAAGTGTGAAGCAAGAATTGTGCAATTATTTGCATTCCCCAGTTTAAGGTGTCTCTACATGGCAGACAGTTTATAGGTGATTAATAACCATGAGGAAAATGATATGGCTGTGTTTGCAGAAGTTGCATCCTAATCAAGGCTCACTCTACAAGGATGGACAAATTGGATTAAGTCTATGTGTTCTGACTTCTTGGTCTTGTTTGGTCACTCCCTGGCTGCTTCTCAGATATGGACAGGACATAATGGGCCAGACAAGAGTGTATCTAATGAAGCACAGCACAGTATGAGATCTGTGAAGGTAAGACTAGGTTGATGAAATATCCTCTGGTCTTCATTTCTGGGAAAATGTCGCCCCTGTATCCACTGCTTAATCCCCTAAAACTCTCTTGAGAGTGTAAGAACACTCTCAAGGGCACATAGTCTGACTGCATTGCTCTCAAAAGTTTATTGATGACCAATCCTACAGCTTGGGAACAGGCACACTCAGGTGAAGGAAAATGCCTGGCAGTGCTCGAGGGTATGTGAGGACGCATCTCCCTGCAACATCAGTAAGCTGAGGATATTTTCTTCAGACACACCTTCTGTCAGGCAGCACATCCACCTCGCTTGCTAATGACATTCTAAGTAGATCAAATATTTTTCTGGTATACCTAGAAATGCATCCCTTAGAATTTAAAAACACAAAACACATATTTATACGAGATTAAATTTTAATTATTATTCTACCTTAAGTAGGTGTTTTTGTCCTTTATTTTTTGTTGTTTTTTTTTTTTTGTTAGTGTTTTGTTGTGGTCTGATGTTTATGCTTGTATGAGACTTTCTTTTGGGGGAATGTTGTGGGTGGGTTGTGTTGTTTTTCTTGTTACAAATGTTTTATTATTCTTGGTCCTTTCCTGTTTGCGTTTTATGATGTGAGTTTGGCATCTCTCTGTTTACAAATTCTATTTGACCTGATGACTTTGGGATTCAGTGGCTACTTTAGACAACATTGAAGAGGTAAGTATAAACCACAAAAAGACTAAAATGTATTTTTTCAGCATTGGTGCCTGAGTAGGGTAGAAATCCTATTGTGGACTTTATTCAGCCTTTATTCTCTCCCCTAAGAGATAACTGAGCTGCCAGATAGTCATATATAGCAAATAAATATTTAGATAGCTCTGAATGCTCACAGTATTTCTACCAGTTACTCATCTGCCTTATAAGATTAAAACCCCCAAATGAATATAAAGGATGTGCAGGAAACTGACAGCCATCCTCAGCCATCCTCCAGACTTCAAAATCTTTGGATTTCCAGCAGCTAGTTGAGATAATGAATTTGTGACACAGCTGAGGAATTCAATTAATTTCATATGCAACTATAGCAGAAATATTTCAGCAGGAATGTTTCAGTCCTTAATGGTCTGGACCAGCTTTAAATTTGCAGAGAATGGCTCCATAAAGGCCCCATTCACCAGGCACTTAAACTGGCTCAAACCTTTGTTTTAAAATTTATCACAAAGATCTGGGAGTATATAGAATCATAGAATCATTTATGTTGGAAAAGACCTTTAAGATCCTTGAGTGCAGCTGTTAACCCAGCACTGCCAAGACCATCACTAAACCAACCCAAAGGCCACATCCATGTGTGTGTTTTGAGCACTCCCAGGGATGGTGAGGTAAAACGCTTCCCTGGGCAGTCTGTTCCAATGTGTGACCACCCTTTCACTAAAGAAATATTCCTAATATCCAATCTAAACCTTCTCTGAGATTTAGAGGGCCCCTTACTAGAGACCATTTATTCTTGTCCTACCACTTGTTATTTGGGAGAAGAGACCCATCTTCACCCCACCACAACCTCTTTTCTGCTGGTTCTAGGGAGCAATAAGGTTTTATTCTTGAGGCTGCTTTTCTCCAGGCTAAACACCCCAAGCTTCCTCTGCTGCTTCTCATCAGACCTGTGCTCCAGACCCTTCTCCAGCTCCATTCCTTCCTCTGGTCAGGCTCAGGGCACTCCCTCCATATTCTTCTGCAGGATTTGTCATGGAACCTTTTGAGCCACATCCTTTCCTCTCACTCCATCAATTGAGTATCTCTCTATATGCATTTATATATTACATATATACTTAAATATATACAATAAAAATTAATATATATAGTGCATACTAATATAGAAACTTATATTAAATCTCTTCATTTGGGTTTTGGGTTTTTTTTTTTTTTCCTTTTTCTCCAAATCAAATTCTGTTTTTAAAGTCAATGTACAGAACTTGTGTCTCTGTTCTTATGTTGAGGTTGGCTAACAATTCACAGAACAGAATTTTGGGAAGGTTTTTTAGGCTAGGATCATTCTGCTGTCCAGTGTCTGTGTCCAGAAAGGAAAGATGATTTGCATTGGACACACCAGATGGCAAAGGCAGTTAGAGTGGGAAGAGGCTTGATGCTCTGCCACTGTGTACTGGACAGTGCAGAAAGCCAGCAAGGTAATCATGTGGAAAGAAATGAAAGGTTACAGATAAAATCTCAGCAGAAAGGTGATCTTTCTACAGAACTGAAGGCAAGGAAATTTTCAGGAAAATGGGAAATCACAAGTGAACAACTGAATTTCTGTTAAAATGCCAGATCCATGTGAAATAGCCATGTGTGAGGAAGCTCTGTGGTGAAGTGTAGGGAGCTTCTAAATGTAATAGAAACCCAGAAAAAAATGTGGGCAAGACAAAGGAAATCCTGGAAAAAAAAAAAAAAAGGAAAAGAACAGAAGTGAAGAATGGGAAGAGAAGGAAGAGAACATCTCAAACCAAAGGTCAGCATAAAAGCCATAGGCACTCTGACATCCCTGCCCTTTGGGGCACAAAATCCTGTGGCCCATGGTTTCTGAGGTCTTGCAGGTATTTTATTCAGTGGGAGAAAGCACTTTCCATTCATTTACATAAAAACATTTAAGTCTCTTTAATCCTTCTGGAGAACAATGACAGTTATAAGGAGGATACATTATCATGTTTTGTGTTTGGGAGGGAAGAACAGCTCCCATTGCATGAAACTTATTGTTTCATAACATAAATAATAGGAATCTCAGAGGCATTGAGTGCAATTATTTTTTCCAGTTTTACTCCTTATACTACTTATAACACATATAAAACACAGGCTGTCACTTGGCTGGGCTGAGAAGGAGCTGGGGGGAGAACAACACTTCTGTTTAATTTTGAAGAGAGAAATGTTTCTCTTAATCCTTTTCATTCATGATTGATCTTCTTCTCTCTTTTCCATTCCTCTCTGCTTCTCTCCTTACACAGTAAAGAGGGAGGAAAAGAGCCCAACAGAAAAAAGCAATCTAGTAGAACACAGTGGGTATCAGTGGCAAAAATATTCTTCATTTTATACCTATTTTATATTTAAAAAAATATATGTGAGGCAGATTCATCAGAAATTAGTGGGTTAGATAAGATCAGCAGAAAAAAAAATGTCACAGGCAAGTGCAATCAACATCCTCCACTTTGAGTGCAACAGTTGTGAATTACAGATGTTGAAGGCCTGGCCTATAACCTGTGTGTAATGTGACTTTCAGGACTATACTCAGATTTTTTCAGCCCTCCCTACCTGCAGAAGGGCTGGCAATCAGCCTCCTGTTCTGAGAACTCATCTCCAAAGGCTCATTTGAGCATCAGCCATCCTTAACTGGCACTTCCCAAATTTACATAGTGCTACTGCTGCTATTTCATCTTGGAACTGTAAATATCCTGAGTATGGGAATCAGCAGAACCTTGTGGGCAAACCTTAACACGTTAACAGAGCAGAGGGAAATGTCCCTGCTCTCACATTAGAGAAATGGCAAATTAAACTTCTGGCAAATAAATGGAAAATTTGACCCCGTAAACTTATGGCCTGGGACTTCAACATCCAAAATCAGCAAATATTATAATCTCTAAGTGCTGGGCCTTTCTCTCAGTGTCTAAGTATGGTTTATGTATCATAATATATATATTTTAAAAGAAGAATATAATCAGAACTTTTTATTAGAGAATAAGTGGATATGTCCCCACCTTAAACAGATTATTCTTTCAAGGCATACATACTTAGCCTATTTTTTTTATTGTTCCCTTCTGGCTGTTAGTGATAAAAAGCAGGTCACATTCAAATGCAATTGCTCTGGCTTATGTTTTTACTTATACAGAGATGTAATATGAAGACTGCACAGTTTTCAGTCCCTTGTTGGTGATGATATCCTCTTGCTCCTAACTAGATATGACTTTTTTCTAAGATTTCTCTTTTAAATGACCAAACAATAATATTTTCAATTTATTCAACAATGTTTTTGGGGTTTTTTTGTTTGTTTGTTTGTTTGTTTTTGTGGTTTCTTTTCCTTTGTTTTGGTGTTTTGTTTTTTTTTTTTAGGTGCATTTCACAGAGTGCCCAAACCTTGAGAAACATCAAATCTACAATTAACTCCTGCATGTTTTTACAACTGTTCCATGAGCCATCTTTATCAATAATTTATTTATCGGTGTTTTTCCTACTGAAGGAAAAACACAACTTCAGTGGTTAAAAGTATATCAATAAAAAATTAATGGAAGAAAGAGAAATACAGATGGAAATAACAAATAGAAGCAGAAAAGTGAATTCCTTGTTCCCCTGGAGGGCACCTCATGAAGGGCTTTTGACAGTCATCAGGGTGGGTTCCTTTAGAGGGAGCACTGTAATTGAGCTGGAGAGTTAAAGAAACCCTTCCACTACCTCTTTCTACATAAATATAAATGGCATGGGAGGCATTTTTGACTGGTCACAGCTTCCACAGACCAAACCCTGTTACCTGAAATACTCCAACCTGGTCTGAGAGCAGGCAAACAGCTGGATTGCAATCCATCACTGCAGGACACAGCTCGTGCCATGCTGGGTCAGAGGTTCAGGTTTGTCAAATAACACTATAAATCATCTTACACAGGAGTTCCTTTAAGGATAGGAACTGGGTGCAAAGTCGAGTCTGGCAAACCAGAAAACACATCTGCTTCATGCTGGGATTTAGGCACCCAGCTGCCAAAGGGTCCTGTGGCAATCCCAGGAGAAATGGACACATATTAGTGGTGACCACAGAATATTAATTGAACTCTGTTCTAGGCAGGACTGTGGGTAGCAGACTGTTGTTGTGGTTCATGTGGAAGTCTCATTTCTGATTCACTGTCAGAACCCAACCTGAGTGCAATGCTGCTCTGAACAAACACAATTCAGAATGATCTTTCCCAACTATGTGTATGGATCAGCTAACATAATGCAGATCCCTGATATTGCATCAAACAGATGCTGAAAATATCTGGCTATGTATCTTGGTCTTCTCTTGTTTTAGTTTTTGTTTTGGATGATTACATAAAGCAGTTTCCCTTTAACATCTGCTGCTGCCTCTAAATGATGGACTAGGTTCCAGACACAATTTCTGCAGGTAACCAGCTGTGATACCCTGCAGTGATTCATAATACTAAAGTGTTTATGGAGATTTTTTGAATTTACATGTTTATGAAGTTTATAGTGTGACATAAGAGAAAATAATTGAATTTATGTTGTTTATTTTACCGCAGCCATGTCTCTGAAGTGCTCAGTACAGTAAATTAAGTTAGTAGATACTTCTCACTATATGGTTGCAAACCTCTAACCTCTACTCAACAGAAAATGACTTGTGGAGAGAGAAGTATGTGAGATAAAGATTTTTTACTCTGAAAGCTATTAACATTGAGTCTGTAATGCAATTTAGTCTTTGCATCTAAATTGTTTAAAAAAATCAAGCAGAGAATGGCTGTCTATCGTTGTTACAGAATTAAGTATCCTTCGGGAAGTCAAACATCAACTGCAAAAATGTCTCACTGCATGAAAAAAAAAAAAAAACAGGTTCACTGGAGAAGATCCCAAGGCAGGCTGCTGTCATAGGATTTTATTGTAATTCAATATCTTCTCATCCTGCCTGTCATAAGAAACACACTGAGAGGAGGCATCTGTTTCTATGTGTGCAATACAAATTATTGTGAGGAACTGTGTTTTGGCACAAGATACACTGATTAGGTTCAGTAGGGTTGTTGAGGTCAGGACTGGCCCTCAGCTGTACAAAACAATCGATTTTGGCAGAGCTGCTGGGTGTGTGACAGTAACTCAGTAGTTCTGAAAAGCACCATCCTAATTCTGGTGTTCTGGTGGAAATCAGGGACTTGGAGAAATTAGTGAACTGTGAGGAGGTTTAAATTGTACTTTCTTTCCTCATTTTTCCTAATTCCTCCAACATCCTCAAAGTATGATCTAATTTTGCCCAGGGTGGTGCTGGTTCCTTGGTAACATCACTCCACAGGATCTGTGCTGGCATGGGAGAGCTGGGATTGCCATGCAGCAAGAGGGAGAGCCGTGGGACATCCCCCAGGAGTGGGATAACCTGACCCCTTCCCACCTGGGGCCCTTCCCCTCCTGCAGAAGGGGATTCTTTACCCCAGACTCCAGGCTGGACACCAGGTACTGCATTGGGTCCTTCCTCAAATGTTCAAATCGATCCTGTGTGCATGATAGGCTTTCAGAATTTGTCTTAGGTCTTTTCTGGTGGGTTAGGAAATGCAAGGAACAGCCAACACCTGGATGGAACTATGGGAGGAAAGAGAGAGAGGGAGGGAGGGAGGGAGGGAGGAAGGAAGGAAGGAAGGAAGGAAGGAAGGAAGGAAGGAAGGAAGG
>QUSF01000001.1:63479754-63536047 GCA_003676055.1 Chloebia gouldiae | reverse complement strand
AGGAAGGAAGGAAGGAAGGAAGGAAGGAAGGAAGGAAGGAAGGAAGGAAGGAATCACGGTATCACAGTTCTGAAATTTTTTTTGCTTGCAGAAGTGTAGAATCCAGATTTGCTTTAGCAGTATTTGGATTTTTCAGAGGAAAACTTTTACTAAACAATTGCATCCGCATGTTATTTTTCTGCTTAGTCTAGATACCATTCCTGTGGCTAGCCAATTTGTCAGTAAAGATGGAAATGAAACAGTAGAAAGAACTAAAATTTAAATACAACTCTTGGTAATAAATATTGAAAGAACATTTTAGAAGCACTTATGGGATTGTAGAAGAAGAAAACTGAGATCCTGATTTTGTTAAAAAAAAAAAACCCAAGCAAACAAAAACAAGTAAAATCTTAGCACTTCTCAAAAGCACTAGAAATAAAAGATGGAATAGGAAAAAATTGCTCTTCTAAATTTTGATGATAAATAACAATTATATATAAAGTAGCATAATGTTCCTGCAGTGAATTAAACTTCAATTCAACCAATTTATCTTTTTTAAAAACAACAATGTCCTCTACATTCTACTTCTAGAAAATTTTAGTTAAAATACATTGATAACACATTTAAAATAATTTTGAATCATTCTGGCTTCCTGCTTCATGCTTTTTTTCTTAACAAAAATAATTATGTAGAACTTGACAGAAATTATATAACATTCAATAATTTGTTTTTTACTTGAAACTATAATTTGGTATTTAGTAGAGCATGAGATCTCTGTTATTAAATTCTGTAAGCTGATTCAGACATTCTACAGAGAATAAACTTTTTCTCTGTTAAGTGTCTTAGGTTTTTAGAGTAATTTCTAGAGAACATCATTTATAAAATCACTATTAAATTCTAAACTATTTTCCCACCAGGGTAAAAACAATTAACATGAGGCAGATTCTTCACTGCATGGCTTCTTGTGCTGAGTGAATGGAAAATTGTTTTGATGTGACATTGTGCACATATTTTCTATTTATTATACATTAAGGTAGAGGCCACAAAGTGTTCTCTTCTCCTTTTTTTTTTTTTTCCTAAAACTCTTAATTTTCAGGCTCTGTAATAGTGACTCACACATGATGTTCTGTAACACTTTTATCATTTCAGTTGTTCTTCAGTGAGTTTTTTCAATAGTTTATCAGTATCTTTTGTGTACTCAGGGACTCAGCTGTGCCCTCTCCTTCACTGCCTGCTATAAAGGAGGAAATGCTGGACACAATCCTTCATGTCACACTCAAGTAGCTCCTATTAAGCATTTTTGCTAGGAATCCAGCTCCTAGTTTTCAAAAAAAGTTTCTAGGAACTGGATTCCTTCTGGCTTACCTGACCTGACTTCCATTTGTTGAGCACTGCCTTTTATATTTGATTTTAGTTAACTAAATGTAATTTGGTCTAATACAAGGCAACAATTCAGGTTACAATGCCTCTCTTGAGTGTATCATGACTGCTGCTACAGGTCTTCTACAGAGCTAACTGGACTATGAGGCAAAGACTGTTTAGTAAAAAGAGACAATTGAAGCAGACATACATAACTAATCTGAAATTGCCCATCCTACATGGCAAATATACATTTGACACAGCCACATAAAATAAGGAAGAATCTTAATCTGAAAGATAAGGATCAGACAAAATACAAAAACATACTGGAATACATTTCTTTTTTCTTTTGAAAGCAGTGTCATAAGCAAGAATTATTGCTTTATGTTTTTGAGGAGGACTATAAATGTCTAGAATATGTGATAGCAAAGTCATTGTAGTGGGGAAAAAAAAAGGAAATAAAAAGAGCCTTCTGGAAAACTTCAGAGGCTAGATGTAACATTTTTAAATTAGTGTCATTGCAAAACAACAAGATTCCCCAAGAATTCTGCGTTCTCTGAACACTTGAGAAATCAACATCTCAAAGGCATTTTATAATATTTTATTAAAAAAAAAAAGCAAGAACCTGTGTTTACACGACTCTATCTCTATCCCTACAGAATTAGCTACAGTTCTGAAAAAAATGGACTAGAATGTCCTTCCATTTCAGTTCTGATATGCTGGTCATTAAGTTGTTAAATGTTATATTGGAAATTAATATTTTTTTGAATAGTCTGTTCTTAAAGCAAGATTCCAGCTATGGATTAAAAGTCTCATATCTGAGTTGTAGTTTGTTTTACAAAATTTCTTGTGGAGAATAATATAAAAGTAGACATTAATATCTAAAGAGGAAATAGGATGCAATAAAAGATTTTATATAGCTAGAAATTACAAATAGGTAACACCTTTAAGGTGTCTGTAAAGTTGGACAAACAAATTCTAATCAATTTTGTTTATATTTTCTCTGCAAAGGTGTCAAAGAATTTTATCTTTTTTATTTTTATGCCACTAAGCACTCAGTAGACCAGTACATATATCCATAGCAAACTGTACACCATGGGTACATTTTCATGTTATAATTACCTCCAGAATATTCACACATGGGTCTGAGACAGATGACTCTGACAGATTACCAGCAGACCTTGAGAGCAGCCAGAACAACTCAAAACAAAGACTGCAGAATATTTTGAGGTGAAGACGAGCAGCTTTGCAGCCAGAAGAGAGAACCCAGCCCTCCTGGAGACCAGATGTAGGACCAAGCACACGTCTGGTGTGAATGAGGCAGAAGCAAGACAAAAAGCCATTTTTAGCCTGAGGATGGGCCACCATGTCTTTTGGCTCCCAAAAGGCTGCAGGCTCTACACATATAAATGAACTTTCAAGTGTTACTCACCTTTGGTGTCTTTTCCATTCATACTTTTTGGTTATGCTTTTAAGGTATCTCCAAATTTTCATAAAGTAATTCCTGGATGAGAAGAGGATCCTAACCCTTAGTCTCAGGAGAAAAGTGCTGGTGTTGAATGTCCTAAGAAATGCCTGAAATTTGTGACACTGGGGGGAGAATTCAGGTTAAAGGGCAAAGAAATGCAGGGCTGGAAGTGGCTGGACCTGTTAGGCAAAAGGCCTTTATTCCCGTTGCCATGGGGTGAAGTGGGACAGCCATTTTTCATATCCAAAAGTTGCATGTAACAAGAAATCAAACAACTGTACAAAAAAAATAAACAAAAAAAGACCCAACAAAAATGTCTGCTGAAGGGAACAACCTGATGACGTTTCTGCAATGCACAGGACTCTGATACAGGACTGATTAATTTAAGATGGAAAAAAACAAATATAGGAGTGAAGGGATGCATAAGCAGATGTGTTTACAATGAGACAAATAAATGCATTAGATAAAGAGAAAGCAGCACTTTGATAGAGCTAGGGGTAAAAAAAATCAGAGATAGAATTTTTTCAATCCCTTTTTTTTTTTCGCTTTGCAAAAGCAGCTCTGCATCTATCCACTGTATTATCACACCTGCTTATTTAGTTTGTGAGTTGCATCATTTCGCCCTTGATCTTTATCTTATTCTTTTTCATTTGTTGGAAAATAAAAAAAAAATGCTATTTTGGTAGGAGACAGAATTGTGAACTACAAGAAAAAACATTGCTTGAGGAAATATCATTTTCTCACAGTCTGACTGCAAATTGGAAAGACTCAGTGAACTGCTGCCTGTATATCTTAGAGTGGAAGAATTTTTTATTCACATAAATTATTATACATAAATATATATATGTAAATGTATATGTTTGTGTGTACATGTGGGTGTGTACATGTATGCATGTGCACTTGCATAGATGGAAGGAAGAAGAGTATAAAAAGTGATACAACATTTAAGGAAAAGAAATTAAATCACACTGGGAAAAGCTCTCCAGTCTTATTAAATATTTATATCTAGGCCTGTATATAGGGACAGCTAAATCTGTTCAGATAGAGAAAACTCTCATATCACCCTTTATCCCTCCAATTTCTTTACGCATGCTTACACCTGGATTTCATAAAAAATGTTCTGTGGACATGAAATAACTGTCTGCTTCATTATCATGTGTTTTTGAACCTGGGGAAAAAAGAAAAAATCCTACTGGAAAATCTTTACCTGTGGTATTTCTGGTCAGTTTTAGATTAGGAAGTTCCATCAGTTTTTAAAGAAAGGTTCAGTTTATGATATTTAGTAACCTCCAGAGGCTTGGGTGAGTCAGATAAGCTCCAGATAAACATCTGACCTTTGTGAGGTTTATGCAACGTGAAGGAAAGCTATTGAAGTGCACCTATTGCTAATCCTGCACTTGTTCCAAGCAGGAAATTTTCACTGATGTTAATCTGAGCTCTGTGCATTGAGATGAGATTATCCAACAGATATTCACAAAAAAGAAAAGGTAACTGCATATGAATTAGAAGACACAACAGCGCCTTCTAAAAGGCACTAAAAATTAGTTCTTGAGGTATATCAGGCAGTTTGCTTTTTAAACTAGCAACATTACCATATAAAACTAATCTGATTAAATTATGAACTGAATGTAAGATTTTTTCTTTCAACATAGACATCAGCTTTCAAGATGCTTTCATGTGCATGTACTTGCAAGATCTAATAGTCAGAAAAAATTTATCGCTAAAAACCTTTCATACTTTATGCACTTCTTGAAGTGCCAAAGTTAAAACTACTTTTCCTCTTGATTTAAATTCACTCTTAACAAGCCAGAATAATACTGTGTATTCTAGGGGTTGTTCCAGGCTACATAGCACTTAATTGGTCCATTTCTTTTTATGCAAAACTAAAATTAATTACTCACAGAATCATAAAGTATTTTGGATTGGAAGGAAGTTAAAGATCATTTGTTTCCAAGCATCCTATCAGGAGCAGTGACAGCTTCCACTGGATCAACTTACTCAGGGCCACATCCAACCTGACCTTGAACACTTCCAGGGAAGTATTCACCAGCATATGTAGAAAAGAGCATGAAAACTGGTGTGAAGCACCCCAGTCAGGAAAATTGGCTGGATGCTCTGCTACTCCCATGCCCTCAACCCTGTGAAGCACCAAGAAGAGCAAACACAGCCCCTTCTCTTGACTCTTTCAAAACTCCATTACTTCTTGATTTGTCCTTTGTGTCTTACAGTGAAAGAAGGTCATAGTGGAAAGCTGCAACATGAGGTTTTGTATAACATACAAAAGATCATGTGAACCCCTCCCCACCACAGTTTATTGGCATGACTTGCAAATGCTGCCTTGCCCA
Organism: Chloebia gouldiae; assembly: GCA_003676055.1. Taxonomy (NCBI): domain Eukaryota; kingdom Metazoa; phylum Chordata; class Aves; order Passeriformes; family Passeridae; genus Chloebia; species Chloebia gouldiae. Next base: position 63,530,896 of record QUSF01000001.1, on the reverse strand, counting down.
GTCTGCAGTGATTACCTCCCTCCCTGTTCTCAGCCTTAAAAATTCACTGGGAATATCCACAACATCTTAAATAATGGGGCCAGGAAGAATTCACTGAAATTTTACAAACCAGGCTATATTCCTCCAAAGTCAGGCTGCAGAAAATTAACAATGGTTTCAGAAAATCTAGTGGAGGGAGATAAGCTATGAAAAGAGGCAACTCTCTATAATTAATAATGCAGCTGCACCAATTTTTATCTGCCAAAGAACCAGTCTTTTGCTTATTTTCTTCCCCAATAAAGCTGTCTCTCTTATAAAGATGAGAGAGTTTTCACCTTTTTTTTCTTGGGGGGGTGGGGTTATAATTTCTATTTTTCTGTCAGTGGGTTCTTTTTTCATTGGAATGCAGAGCTGACCTCAGCTGAAAATTCACTGAAAGTCCTGCATGGCAATCCTTATCTACAGAATCCCAGCTAAAACTCCTGGCCTATGTATTTTCATTGTCTTCTCCATAACTCTGTTATAGTCATGATATTTTTGACAAAACACAATGAATGAACAATGCTATAGATGTGAGTACATTTCTCTCTTGAGCAAAATGAAACCTAGCCTGCTTCAGGCCTCCCTTGATGGAAAAAAGAGTCAATGCATTAAACATAGTCCAGAATTTTAATAGGATCTTTAATCCACCAAGTTTGGGTATATAATTGTTAACATTTTGTTTTTCATTATGGAATGTTTTATGCTTAGGATACTCCAAAAAATGAACATCTGGTATTAATAATTTTCCAGCATAAAAAGCTGAACAAAACTGTGGCCTATTGTAGTTGGCAGATGGGTTACAAAAACAGGAAGAGAAAAAAATCCACAAGATACAGCTAGATTAATCCACTGCAATGTAGATCTTGATTTAATTCAAACAATGCATAATGCATTGACTTCCAACAATAGGTTGCTATTGTGAGAAGTCTTTTCATAGTTAGACATATTCAGTAATAATTATTCATGTAAACAGGCTTTTTGTTTAAAATTAGTCAGTGAATTGTTTTGACTGGTGTGTCAGTTCCAGCCTTGATGGAAGACAGCACATGTGGGCTGTGGAAGGAAGAACCTCAGAGAACTGGAAACAGGCTCCCCATTGGAGAAAGCTCTGGCACTGAGTTTGCTACACTTGGTTGCAAAAGGAGAAAGAGACTGTACAGAGTTGTTTTCTCCTTCACATGACCCTGCCCCTGAAGAATTAGAGAGGGTGCTCACAGAATCATAGAATGGTTTGCGTTTGCAGGAACCTTAAAGATCACCTCATTCCAACCCCCCCCCTGCGATGGGCAGGGACATCTTCCACTCGAACAAGTTGGTTCAAGTCCCATCAAACCTGGCCTTGAACACTGCCAGGGATGGAGCATTCACAGCTTCTCTGGAAAACCTGTTCCAGAGCCTCACTGCCCTCTTTATCTGGGATGTCTTTGTGTGGGATAACATTTGGCACCATTTGTCACCATAGACAATCTGCTTAAGACAATGTGAATGAAGGGGAAATGACCAATAACTATATTGTTACCCCTTTCACTTGCAGAAGGCAGATGAGGTTGACTTGACTCATAGGTTGTCAGCTCTGCTAGATCATTATTTCTCTCTGTGTTTGTAAAGACTTGAGTGACTTAGTTTGCAATTTCTTTCTTTCTCTCCTTTTTTTTTTCCTGTTCTTTTTTCCCCCTCATTTTATTCTTACCAAAAGGACGAAGATTTATTTTATCACTTACAGCCATGTTCACCTGGAGTGACTCCAGGAAGTGAAATAGCTTTTCATGGAGATTTGTGTTACAGTAAATGACAAAATTCTAACTGTAGAGTTTTCACCCTGAACAAATCCCAGAACTGTTCTGACTTTACATGATGGACTTGGATGGTGTGAAGCAAGAACCCATTCCATAAGAACAGTTATCCATGAAATAATGGGTTTTTCTCATTCCTGGGAGCAGAAAATGTAGAAATTTATTGTACATTCCTTTCTTTTATAGTCATTCAAAAGAAAGAGAGACCTGGTCTAGTGGAAGGTGTCCTTGTACCCTGGAGTGTTCAGCATTAACTCTTTGTTATAAAAAGAGCACTGTACTGGGTTTCCAGACAGTTTCATGTGGGAGGGGAGAACACACAAACACAAATAGAAATAAGAATGTGTCAAAGTCACAAGGTGCCTCGTGGAAATGAGGGCAGGCCCGGGTCCAGCTTTCATGTGGCACCAACATCCAGGTCATGAAATTTGAATGCTGCCATTTCGAAATATGGATGTAGTCCCACAGCTGGGCTCTGGGCAGGCATTAAAAGAGTCAGAGCACATCTTTCCTGATCCTAGAGCAGCAAATAATCAAAATCTCTTCCCCAGGACTCAGTTTTCTCAGTTCTGTACACAGCTGTTTTAAATGATTCTAGCTAAGATATCCTGAATCTCAAAGACAGGAAAATTACATTGTCTACTAATCAAATTATCCTCACAAATTTGCACATTTCACAAGTCACTGTATGGGTTTCTTTTGCCTCCTTCCCATATTATTGCTTTTAGCATCTTGTTAATATTGGAAAAAAAAAACTGGAAATGGGACAGTTTCTTGTTGTACAGCTCAATTGCATTTACTTCTGAATCCTAGTTAGTGCCTGGGTGTTTTCTTCTTGAAAAGAATAATAAATTTTGCTGCTTGACAGCCTCCAGACTGAAATCTTCATGACCATACACTGGTTCATGGATGGCAGCTTTAGCTGGAAGGTGTTATTTTAAAATAAAAAAAAATATATTTTTTTTGGAAAAATTTTGGATTAAAACAACAGGGAATTGTAGGAAGAAATTAAAAAAAATACAAAACACATAAATCAAGTTTTAGTTTATCCAAACAAAAGGACACAACTGTTCAAAAGGACTCTAGTTTTGTGATATTTTCTCCTCATTTCAATGTGGGAAAAAAATGCACACTTAATTTTTAATTTTTTTTAATTGGTAGACAAGTTTGAAAATACCCAATAAGTAGACAATACTTTTGTTGATTCCTCTTAGACATATTAGCTGTTTGAATCCATCAGTGCCATGTTTTGACTCTGGAAAGGCAGCTTTCTGTGCAACTGCCATCCTTAAAGGATAATACTCTAAATCTCAGCCTATAATCACCTAGCAAAACCTATGCCATATGTAAATATGTAATTCACATGAGATTGGCTCCCAAGGGAATTCCTATTAAAAGCATGAGCTGCATTGGGAGTGACAGTCTTTTTAGTGCCATTAAGGTAAATGAGGTGCTAATGGGAAGTGCAGATTATGCTAACTTCAATAATTTATTTCATACTTCCCATCAGGGTAGCTTTTACAAACAGCTAATGTTAATTGAAATGTAAATGAATGATAAATTATGACAAAAAGGTATTAAAGAAAGGAAAAGAGGGTGAAATAAAATGCATAAAACCAAGATTCCTGCAGCAGAGGAAAGAAAAACAGGTTGACATGTTAGATAACAGAGAATGATGGGAAAACAAGGAAGCATGCAGAGAACAGCCTGTGTGGATACGGAGCACACACATGCACAGAGTCAGAGCAGCCCTGCTCCGAGCACACGGGAGTGGCGGTGTGTCCTCTGTCTGTCTGTCTCTGCTGACCCCCGTCTGGGCTTTTCTGTGCACATCCCCTGACAGGAGCCAGCAGCTCATGGCACTGCTCTACGTCAGGGGAGCATGAACTACACCCTGACCCCTCTGAAAGATCCTGGCAAGGATTTTCAAGAGTAGTCAATGATTTTGGCTGCTTCAGAACTGCTTTATCATCACATTCACCCCCAGGGTGTCCTAACAGGCAAGATTCAGGAAAGCATGTTGAGTTAAAGCATCAAAATGAGTCTTCTAGTATATTTGCAGTTATGAAAAAAACTTGGTGTGTTCCACTGAAGATGGCCCAGAATAACCCCATTCCTAGTGTCATAGACATGCTTTCTTCCCACAGAAATTTAAAAATAGGAAAATTTACCAGGCTGAGAAAATTTAATGGAAGTATGAATCATGTTGACTTGTACTGCTGCAGATTAGTTACAGTACGTTACCATTTTTAAATTCTTTTAAGTTTCACCAACAGAGCCTGGAGAGTACAATTAAAGTGTTGGAAGATTATTGATCCAGGTAGATACTGTCTACCAGAATTAAACACATGCACCTCTGCAACTTCTGGAAATGTCTTTCAAAAGTATCCCATGTACTTGAAGTAACAATTGTCTATTTAAAGATTAAGGAAGTGCTGGGAATTTCAGAAAACACTTGTTTGGCTGAGTTGTTACAATAAATGAGCACACTGTGCCTTCTATTCCTTTAAAAAGAGAAAAATATACTGAAAACAGATTTGAAAACCAAAAGCTGAAAAGTCAGTAAGTGTTTAATTAGAAATGCCTTTGTTCAAAAATACCTCACCCAATTTAAGTCCATTGGGTCAGGTATTTTTAATTATGAAATTATGAAATATAAATTCATTTTTCATTATCAGTACCATAAAATGCATCCGTGTTAAAACCTTCGAAATGCTCTGAAGAATCTCTTAGATGTCACACCAGCTTCAGTACAAGAGTGTCTGGACCTTATCTGGCAAATCTACAGAAACCTTCACTGCACAGAAGTCTGTTATCTCACAAACCCTTGGAGGCCAAACCTGATGGACAGAGCAGTGCATGCAATCAGATTTCTTTAAGTCACACAAAGCAGCAAAGAAGGGTGAGCCATTACCCATTACTAACAAAACTCTTTGCCTCTCCTGTAGAGACAAGCAGCTGACTGACCTACCAGCAGAGGAAATCACCAAGATGATTCTTGAGGGAATATTCTCTCCTGAAAATATTCAGTACAATATTTTGATAAAGTCATGAAAAATAAAATTCTGGTGCGGAAACTGCAGCAGCAACCACAAAAGAAATGCCTTTGGCAAACAGTTCAAACTCATTCATGGTCAAAAAAAAAGACAAATATCATGTGGACATTGAAGCTGCTGGATGACCTGATCAGAGGCATGAACAAGTGACAAATTCTTCTACATGCACTCTTTGTATGGCTAGTTAGCCTGGAAATCTGTCAGGCCAAGGTGTTTCTGTCACACCTCCGAAACACAGGGAGGACAGATGGGTGAACTCAAACAGCAGTGGTTTATCTCTCTGATGTGCCACAAGGAGTCATGCAAGTAACTGGTGCCATCTCTATTTTATGTCCAAATGGAGGGTCTAGCAAGCATCTTTCTGCTCTTTCAGAAGACAGATAATCTCTCAGGGATGTTTTGAAATGCCTGGGGAGTCACTTTCACCAGGTTGCTCCTGACACTCCAAATCATGGTTCGTGTAAACATCAGCCTTGAACTGCCTTGGTGGCTGTGACAGATGTCACCGTGCCCCCAGGGCAGGAGCAAATGGCTGAAGAGGCTCCTGAAGTGAAAATCTGGCAACCTGCAGGTGAATCAGCCTGTCAGATGAGAGCTCTCAGGGGTGACAGGTGACATGATAAACCTAAGAGCCAGGGAGGAGGCTCTCTCCTTCCAGACTACCAAGCAATATTAGAATGAAATAGATCACTTTTTCTTCTGACTCAGTAGTTACAAGTGTTCTCACAATTTTAATTCTACTGAAAGCTTCAACCTTTCCTCTCTGTCTGCAAACTGGGATGCTGAAGAGAAGTTTAAGGAACAAGCAACATGACTGTTAACAGACTGAAAAAGATCTGATGACAAATGTGTTTGAAGAAAGAGAAAATTCTAGGGCCCAACACACACTCTTGATTTTTGCCCCAGGTGATTCTGCTCTAACGTTTTAGGTATGAATATTTGGACTAAGGAGTAAACCCCAATTTTATCTTTCCATGAGTAATTCTAAACTTCTGCAATTGTTATTTGAGTTCCCAAAGCTATCATCCTTCTCATGCCAGCATGGCTTTATTGAAGTTACTGACATTCAGAATTTTACAGACAAGTCTTTCATGAGCAAGGTATAAACAATACTAAATAAGAAGTCTCTTGACACAGAGGTTTCAACTTGGAGAATGGTTTTTAAAGAAGATTAATACTGAAATTCTGTGTCTGAGTTGAAAGAATATAATTCAATAATTGAGTTTATTGGAGGAAAATCAAATAATCACAGAATCATTAAGGTTGGAAAAGATGTCTAAGGTCATCAAGTCCAAGCATTAATCCTACCATGCCAGGTCCATCACTAAGCCATGTCCCTAAGCATCATATCTACACATAATAACTGGAAAAAAGAAAATTGCTCAAACTCTGGGAAAAAAAAATACAAAGAGGAGCGATTGTGATACTAGAGATAGCTACTGATATCACCACTTTTATTTTGCTCTATGTTTTACCATATGTAATAAAGTAATCCACTTTCAAATGAGAGAAAATGCTTAAGATCTATAGACAAAAGGCACCTTTAGAGCAGGTTAGTCTTACAGCTCACCTGAAATGCCCAATGACTAGATCTCCATTACAATGGCCTGAAATCTATGGTGATGGGCTCTGAAGGCCCATGGATAAGCAGGAACAACTACAAATCACAACCACAAATCATAATTAAAAATTTCTCGAGACATAGTTAAATCAGTGATCTGTCCAGGCTCTTGAGTTCTGTGTGACTAATGAAAGAGAGCATTGATAAATTGGTAATTGCCTCTTCCCACTGTGTTGTTTCATGTCCTCTTCTGTAAGACTTTCCTTCTATTTAAATCACATCATCAAATATCATAAAAAGTGATGTAAGATAGGTGGTTTGTTCCATCTCCAAAGGAATATTCCATATTCCACTGTTAGTTTGCCCATTTGCCCTTTTTAAGTTTTGTACTGAATATCTGAAATCAACACCTGATTAGGCTGTAGCAACAAGTATTATGTCCAGCTACTCATCACTTGGTACTATTTTTACCCTTCTAAGCTAAACTTGAATCTTTATTGTTCCACTATATCTGTCTGTACTTTTCACTTTCAACTCTTCATTTCATTCCAAGGACTCTTCATTTTCCTTAGAACTTTTTCTTGTGTTCTACCTCAATAAAAGTCCTCTTTGTTTTCCACCATGTGATTCACTTATCATTTCTCTGTGAAAAAGAAAAAAGAATACTAGGTCACTTTGTCAAAAAATCTTAGCAGATATGCATAGAAGCTTAACTTTCAGTAAAATAAATAATGTATCACTACTTCCAAGACAAAATAACAATTTTTGTTTCCCATGATGATTTATAATTTTCATTACCTCTGCATTAAATTCTTAGTTATAAACCTCTGTGAATGTAGCTGAAAGGAATAGCGCTGAAACCGGGCCATTTTTAAAAGATAATAATTTAGTGATTCTATTAATTTCAATATTCAGTAGCTAACTTGATTGGAGGGAAAGACTGAAAATGGAAGGACCTCAGAAAATGAATTGATATAACTTTGACACTAGATTTCTCACCTGTGTATTCACATCTAATTACAAGCAAATAATTCTGCTTATTTTGCTTATTTTTGAATAATAATAATACCCCAAAACTGAGGCCAATACCAAAAATCCTGTTCCAAACAATGCACCCTTTTTAATTTTCCTTATCATCACTGGTTGATTACCCAACTTTGGCCTTGACCTTCCATAGCTGAGCAGAACGAGGGTGATAGAAAACATATGAGGAGAGAGATGAGCAGTTCCTCTATTAAGGGATTATCCCATTTGTTGCAATGTTTTCCATTAGCCTTCATTTATTTCCTTTATTTATTCTTAGATCTTTCTTTAAGGAGGATAAGTTTTACATATTTCATGCTGACTGCCCAGAAAATTCCAGAAATATCTCAGTAAACAATTTATAAATGGCTTAAGGAAAGGATCAGAGTGCATTTTCAGTTTTGTATAAGGTTATCTACTTTTCAAGACTTTTATGATGTTTGCAGATAAATTGAAGCCTGGCATAAGTAGCAGTAAATTAATTGCCCTAAATGTGGCTTTTAAAGTTTGATTAATTAATAGCTATAAAGCATTTTTCACTGTTCATACTAAAGGTCTGTAAGTGCACAGAACAAAACACAATAATTATTAATCCTTTGTCCCACTGTATGTGGGAATATTGGAGAGATGCTTAGCCCAGGTACTCTAAATTATACAGCCCTGTACTTCCAAATCCATCTCCCCCAGCCATAGCTCCATTAGCTTTGCTGATCTTTTCCTGTAATGAATTTGCTTTTCGCTAGTTTGATGTAGGATGAAAACAAGGGGCTATACAATGTTTTTTACAGCTGTGTGCTTTGACACACAGAAGATATTTCAGCTCCCATGGTGACAGCATGCCATTCTGATGAAATAATGCAGCAGTCACTTAATAACATGGAAGGAACAGATACAACCTAAACATGCAAATATGGTAATTACCAACCTCAAACACAATTATCTCATGTGCTAGTATTCATAATGAGAACAATATTTTTGTACTGTTTCTTTTCCCCCAGAATCTTGTGCAGAACACTCACTTTGTCTGTTTCCTGCCTTGTGGAAATTTGTCTCTCCCACAAAATTTCATTTTCTGTAATGACACAAAAAACACTGGTTCAGTGACCTTGGCAGCTCCTTCACAGGGCACATAACTTATGCTGTCTTTCCACCTTTATATGAATTGTGTGGCTCAGCTCCCACGAGCTGATCAGAGGGACGTGCTCCAGCCCAACATATGCATGGCTGAGGATGCAATTACTGGAACAGCCTTTCTGATCTGCCTGATGCAAGAGCAAGAGATTGGATCCTCTGCGGGTCCAAAACCTGGTCCAGTTTCATAATGGAACTGGTGTGGTTTATGCTAGGAGATAGTTTCTGCTGGCTGGTGTGTCCATATCAAATTTGCTTTTATAATAAGACTCCTCTGAGATTTTATTCTTTAAAATAGTTACAGCTGCTTGGTAGTTTTCTCTTCTTTGGCTATGATAATGTGCTGGTTACTGCCCAGAGTTAAAAAGATAAAGGACCACTGTTATGTGAATACAGTATAGCCTAAGGAGCAAATGTAGTAGATTTGTTTCAGAGATTTGGGAAGTGTAAGCTGGGAGAAGTACGTACCAACAGTCTTCTAGTTCCATGAAACATTTCATTAGATGAGATTGAGTGGTTCTTGTATTGATATTATCCCTGACAATCAAGTACAAAATGTGACACATCATCAGAGACTGGCATAAAAATTTCTGTAAAAAATTATGTGTGCTCCTCAGGAGCAGAAAATATTCATCAATCTGAGCAAAAGTTTTCTGCAAGGTTTTTAGCCTCTTTTCCTCAGATTGCATGTTTGTTTGAACATTTCAGGCAAGACCTGGTTCCCTGTATGCTCATAAGCACCCAGATTCTGAACTCAGTGGCAGCTCACATGCAGGGCACTCAGTTGTTTCACATACCTGGGCTGCCACAGCTCAAACTCAGCTTTCTCTGGAGATCTTATGTTAAAACAGAACTACTAGCAGAAGCCTAAGGAAGAACTTTTCAAACTATTCTTTCCCTGAAAGGATCCAGCTTAGATCTGTAGTTTTGTTTTTAATTTTTGCTTTGATAATGTACTTCGACATAGACGTGAAAACCACTTGGAGTGTCTGGCTTGTTTTGGATTTCATGCCAGGTAGTGAGGCAGAATTGGCTTGCACACCAGACAAGTAATCTGTCACATGGGACAATGAACAAATGCAGACAGCAAAACAGACACTGCCCTTTGAGAGGTGGTATCAGCTACTGGAACAATGCATCTTGTTAGTCATTTCTCATCTCCTGCTTGTAGGTCTTGATGTATTTTCATGTGGGGATATATGAGAAATAAGTAGCTCTTTCTGTGAAAAGTGGCTCCAGCAAACTGTTGATGTTCTCCCACTTCCAGGCATGGTGGGAGAGTCAAACCAATATTCATGAAAGCTTTGTCAGCCTCTCTGCTCAGTTCCGACTTTTCAGTGACTAAATGGCAAGATCAAATCCTGCCTTGCCACCCTATTCCAACAGCTCTCAGAATAATTATCTTGCAGATTTTCCAGTTTGATAATGCTAGAGACATACTATAATTTGCAATTTTATTATTGAAATAAAATTCACATGATATTATGGATCAGTGACAATATCAAAAGTCATAAAAATATACTTTTAGACATAAAAAGAATCTGAACAACATATACACTCTGTTATCCATTTGTTTGTGGCACCAAAAATCTATGTAGACCATTAATAAATAATAAAAAGTTGAAAAAATTACAGATCATTAATAATTATATACATAGCAAAACTCAGTAATTTAGCTCTCAGCCAGGATAGATAGATATCTATCCCCTTCATAGATATCTACTAAAATGATTTTCAGTCTTCAACCCCCTTCTTGCAGCTGTGCTGTAAGAAACTCTGCAGTTTTCATTGTATTATCCTTATTAAACTCTGGATGTCTGTAGCTCCATGCAGTAAATTTAATGAGTGCAAGACCCACTCCTATGAAAAGAGAAAGTTCTTTCATCATGAGACTTGAATATGACCCCATTTTTTTGAATGAGGACTGCTTCATGGCTTTTCCTATCAGACAGGGCACGGTGAGGCTGGCTGGAAGCCAGAGTGAGATTTCTCTCCCCCAAACTGGTGTGAGGGGAAGGAGAGAACAGAAGAGAGGGATGCCAGCAGGATCTGCCACACTCTGCTTTGAGACCAAAGAGGTGTCAGAGGCTGAGAGCTCAGAGTCCCTGAGCTCCACCACTGCTGCACAGGCAGGGACAGTGCCTGAAGCAGAAACCTGTGGCTGTGACCCATGATAGGATTTTATTCAATATAATGAGAGAGAACACTGCTTGTCCACACATACCAAGGAGCCTCAGTAGCTATTTATGCCCACATTTCATTGCAGATTTTGGCCTAAACTCTGCAGTTAACACTACTGATGGCAGAACCCCGTGTGCCACTGAAATTAGTGTTACTGTACCCACAGTAAATTAATCTAGTGCAAGCCTTCAGCCCCTAACCTGCAGCTGCTCTCAGCATTATCACTGTAACTCTCAGCATTATCACTGTACCCCATTTTAAAAATTTCCATACAACATTTGAAAAGTGCTGTTCTTGCATGAGGTCTTACTGAAAATGGAAAAAAAAAAAAACATTTTAAGTTTGAAAATGAGTCACTTTAGATTTTTTTTTCCTATGCAGTGGTTACTTGAGACTAGAAAATTAAAGGCTCAATTAGCTGAAATTTTTAATGCTTAATTCTTTCAGGGCAATGGGATTCTCAGTACTACAATTAGAAATAATTTTCTCTGTTTTAAAATCTTCCTTTTAGCTTCCCATAACAATATCTTTACTCTTTCTTTATTTGACAGCTTGCCTTTAGACCAGACTCTCAGTAAGTTTAGTAGAATTTTACTCCTTGATCAGGGCCTTACCAAAGTTATTACATTGCATATCACAATGTTTTCATGTCTCACTTCTTCAGGTCATCTACAGTGTAGTTCATCTGAATAAATTTTGACATTTCCACTTAGGACCTCTTTCTAGTCTTGAAGAGAGATAAATCCTTGCATGGTCTGAATTTAGATGACTAAAGTAGGTCATGGGAATTATTATACTTTTTCACTCATGCCTTTTCTCTCAGCTGACTACAAAGAAACCTGGGGTGGCTGGCTCAGCTGGAGGCACTACAGTGAAGATCTCTAAAGTTGGATGAGGTGAATCCCACCTCTGTTTCCTAATAAAGGCAAATTGTCAGTGACAATGGAAAGCCTGATCCTCACTTGTTTGGCCCCTTGTTCTGTTACCTGAATCTCTGCAGAATGACTATAAATATATTGCCACCGACTTTTAACAACATTTGGGACAAATCTACCTTTGTCACAGCTGGCAGTGGAAAAGAATGTTTTATTACTCTTGCTCAAGTAAAAGGCTAAATCACTCCCTTTGTTATAAAAAGCCTACAAGTGTTTATCTGAACAGAAGACCTGGATATTCTTTTATCCTTTTCTTGCAGCTGAGCAGCACACTGGGAAGCCCTGATGTGGAATTCACAGGGATCCCAAGAACTACTTAGAAGCTTGATTTTCATTTAACTTTCAAAAAAAAAAAAAAAAAACTCCAAAAATCTGAAACTAGGGTAAGGGAAGAAGGAAAAGAAAATGATGAATTATTTTGAAGAGCTTTGGATGCAAGCAGAGACTTGGCCTACTTTCATTATTTAATAGTCAGGAGAAGAATTTCCTCCCTCATGTAATTTTTTTTTTAAGAATACCATTCCCCTAAACACTATTTCATGCAGGTATTATTTTCAGCTTAGAAAATGAAATTGTTTGTTAAAGTGAAAATATCAAAAGTTGGCACAGAGCTGAACTGTTTGTCTTTATCCAGGTAGATCTTGATGATGCTTTTATTTATTTAGGGAAGAGGCTAGGCACCTCGGCTGGCTGGTGGATGCTGTTCAGCTGCTCATGGAGTATGGAAATACCTGAAGTCCTTTTAAGTTCTTTGGTGAGGAGCTTTTCCTTTCTAAATTTTCCTAGGAGAAGATTTTTATGGTTTCTGTGGTGCAGATATGTTTGGTCTTAAAAGGAAAATGGTCTTGGAAACAATTTACATTGTAGACTATCAGGAGGTAACCATATAGCCAGTTTGAATTTGTGTCCCACATACCCTGAAAGAGTAGTCTAGTCTGCATTTCCACTCCCTAAAGTCATAGAATCATAGAATGGGTCATGTTGAAAGAGACCCTTGAAGGTCATCTTTAAGTGCAATCCCCCCCACTGCAACTAGATCAGGTTGCTCAGCCGCCCATCCAACCTGTCCCTGAATGTTTCCAGGGATGGGGCACCCACCAGCAAGCTGGTTCAATACCTCACCAACCTCAATGAAAAAATGCTAAAAAATCTCTTCCTTGTATCTAGAGTAAATCTTCCCACTTTGGGGTTTAAACCTTTACCCCTTGTTCTATTACAATAGGATATCCTGAAAAGTCTGTGCCCACTTATAAGATCCCTTTCAGTATTCAGGTATTTCAGTATGTAAAGCCACAATGAGGGATCCTCAGAGTCTTCTCCAGGCTGAACAGCGCCAGCTCTCTCAGCCTGTCCTCACAGGCTCTGATGGTGTTCATGGCCTCCTCTGAGCACACTCCACAAGGCCCACACCTTTCCTCTGCTGAGGAGCCTGAACTGGACCCAGCACTTCAGGTGAGGTCCATGAGGGAAGGGCAGACAGAGACAATCCCCTCCCTCAGCCTGCTGGCCACGCTTCTGATGCAGCCCAGGATACTCTTGGGTTTTTGGACTCTGAGTGCACACTGCTGGCTCATCTTCAGCTTTTCATCCACCAGACCCCCCAAATGCTTCCCCCCAGGGCTGCTCTCAGTGACTTCACCTGCCAGCCTGTGCTGGTACCAGTGGTTGCCCTGACCACAGTGCAGCACCTTGTGCTTGGGCTTGTTGATCACTAGGATCTCATGGGCCAACTTCTCAAGTTTGTCCAGATCCTTACGGATTGCATCCCATCCTTCTGTTGTGTCAACTGCATTGCACAACTTCACATCATCTGCAAACTTGCTGAGGGTGCCCCGAGTCTCGCTCTCTATCACTGATACAGATATTAAAGAGCACCAGACCCCTGAGGGACATCACTCGCCACAGATCTCCACCTGGATATTGAGCCACTTGCTACTACACTCTGGATGTGACCATGCAACTTTGCAAGTCATCCAAGTCTCCTTCATATTATTTATACCTCTTTTTTCAAATCCATCTTTGTCTGGCTTATTATTTTTCCCTTTCTTTCCGTTAACAGAAGTATTAGTCATTTTGGGGAGTGGGAGAAGAAGAGAATGGAATCCTGAAAATATGTTGCTACTGATTACTCTTCCAAGTTGACAAAAAAAGTGCTGTTCCCAAATTTAGAACTGTGCACTAGATTGAAAGGAGCAATGCACCATAAATTACTATATTTATGACATGCAATACGATATATAGACAATTTTCTGAAATTTCTGTGACAAGTGCACAAGAATTATTGAAAAAATACCACCCCATTAGGTACCAAATTCAATGGAAATTTACAGCCACCTCTGTTTCCACACCTCTGGGCATTAGTGTCAACATTATATTTCCCCTCCTCTCCCAGTCCTGAATGCTTCATGGTAGCTATAGTGTGAAATAATCAGTATTCGTCCATTAGGTAAATAGCTCTGTGTCTATATGTGTGTTGAAGCCAAGGGTATTTCTCTTCTTTTTCTTCTTTCTTTTTCTTTCTCCTTTTTTTTCTTTCCCAGTATTGTATGTCTGTGCACAGGTTTCCCAGGGGACCAGGCAGACAGAGCAATTTGCGAAAAAGCCTGAATTAGGGAAAAGGAAAAGGGAACTTGCTGCAATTTATGTGGAAGGAAGTCTTCTATTATGAATTTATTACATATAGCACCCCTGTAAGCATGATTAAGACCACTGATATTTTTATCAGAGAGACGTGATTTTCCCATTCTGCGTTTCTGCTTACATCTGACATAACTTGCATGACATAACAAATGCTGTGTCCAAAGCAATATTAATGTGTCACCTCTGTAATTCGAACCTTACGTAAACTAGCAAACAGGAAGAAAAAAGAGACAGTATCTAATTGAGAGCTAATTGTGCTTGACAAACTTCTCAGCCAGCATATGCTAATATTCCTAGTTAGGAGGTTGGGCTGGGTCTTAGGAGACTTTACCTGTAATATCTAATATCCAGTTCCTCACAGATGACTATGACTTTGTTTTTAAATGACCTGTTTAGGATGCTAAATTCATCTAGATGCTCCCAGAGACAGTGTTTAGATTCTCAAAGACCACTACCCAGTCACTACTGAAACATTTCTAGCATTTCAGATTTCTCTCATATAGCCTAAAGGTAATCACTACCAGGTACACTCAGACTTGCCTATGGTCATATACTTTTAAAGGGAGCAGTAGGGTCTGAGTGTTTGATGACTTGGATAATATGCCAAATGCTTTCTTTTTAGGGCCAGTGGTCAGACTTCATTTGCTGGCTCTGACTGTGTATCTCCTATACCTAAAGGAAATTCAAGGTAGTCCTTCAGCATTTTTACTACTTTTATACTGTCTATTTTGCTGCTGCTCAGTTTTTTTTTTCTTTTTTTTTCTTTCTTTTCTTTTTCCCTTAGTGAATTTCAAAGCATATCTTCTATACTTTGTCTAACCAACAAACTGGAATATTCTGTATAAGGCCCCCTAAATCCCTACTGCTAAAGCAATTCCAGTTTTCATGACACTATAAAAAATTCTGCAGACTAAAAGCATTGGAATAGAAATCAGAGATAAAGAATGAAGGGGATAGAGTTAGCTTAGGGAGATGTGGCTTTGTAAAACCTGCATTGGAACCCCACTACTGAAAAGACTTTGGCGTTAAGCTCTGTTTCTACCCAAAGTCAGGAGGAGTTGCTTTGTTGTAGGCACTTAAATTTTGTTCCTGAGAATTCTCTCTGTCTCTAAAAACAAGCTAATTGTATTTCTGGATACAGTTATCAAGGTAAACGCATGAAGGACTTTGAGATGGTCAGAAGTCCTTGGGCTGCCTACATTTGAGGAAAAAAAAAAAAAAGGCAAAATAAAACAAAAGCCCAATGACCTACCTAGAAAATTTAGACTTAGATCTGTGATTTGATCAGGCCAACACTGATTATTATGTATGTGCGTCTGTATGGTACTACATTGAAAAATGGGTCTGATTATGCTCCATTTTCCTCCAAGTAAGCTCTGCTTGCTTTTTTTTTTTTGCTTCTTTTTTTTTTTTTTTTTTTTTTGCATGGAAAAAGAAAAGCTTAATCTCAATGTTCTCTCAAAGTCAGCATATGACTTTGGGCATGTATATCTAATATCTCTTTTCCAAGCATGAGTCTTTTATTCACATTACCCTTTTTCATTCTAAATGTTATGAGTCCAGTTTCCCTGAAGAAAACATTGTAAAATGAACTTTTTCCTCCCTGAACATGAAATCAAAACACAGCATAAAAACCTTTTTTCTGTTCTTACAGACTAGTTTAGCCACTGTCCTATACTTTGTTCTGTATAACACCAGTGTGTTGAGTAGCATGACCTGGGTCTTTCCAGATGAGTATAACCTAAAGATGTAAATGTTAGCCTTAATGGAAATATATTACAGGGAAAGCAAAATAAATTAACTTACCAGGTAATACAACATAATTTATTTCCTTCTGAGAGCATATTTTCAGTGCAGTTTTATTTTAATAAACTTGTCTCACACAATATTTCCCTGTACCATTTTCAATCCAACTTCAAATACATAACAGCTTTGGAAAATAAATGATCATTTACCTAATGCAACTTGAAGATTCAGCTCAAGACTCAAGACTACTGATTAGTGTTTTCATTTGCAAAATATGATGGGTCTGTATCTGACAAATTTTGAGACAAAATACTTATCTGCCTCTTGTGTCACAGACTTAGGTTTATTTTTGTCTCTTCTTGTGTTCCCTTCCTGTGGCAACTGAATAAACTTACTGTAAACTTCACAGGGCCTAAATAAATCATTAGGGCTAAGTTTTGTAACATAACAAATTAAATAAATAAAATAAAGGAAGAAGATTATTTCTGGCAATGAAGGATTTGCTGGAGGGTAATAAATAACAATTCTATACCTTCAGGATCCATTTGGTAAAGAAAGATCTCTTTAATACAGAGATTATTCTCCTGTTTTGAGACAGCCCTACAGCCAACAGGGAGTAGCCTGTCTTCTACCATCATCTATCATTAAATAAGGTCATAACATATGCCACAATCATAAAATATGGTTGAGATAATTTAAATGGCAAGAAGGTATCTTTCTCTTAGCAACACACCACATGTACTCTTCTGATAACCCTCCCTGGCATCGAAGCCAAAAGAAACCAAGCTCAGGTGTGAGCCACCATTCATCTAGAAAGCTCAGATTTTGCCACTGCAAGTAATTTAGGGGCCTTCATGAAGAATAACTAAAACCTGCCTCTTTTCTGTGGCTGTAGTGCATATTTAAGGCTGCATTTCGTACATTCTGGAGGATTAGCTTTGGGTTTTCTGCACTTTACAATTAGCATAAGTCCCTTCTGATGAGTTAAATCCTTTTGTCTATGCAAGGTGTCCCAGAAACTGTCCAAGCAGGCAGGATCCCTGACTGAAAGGAAAATTGAAGCAAAATAATAAAATTAATGTCTCCTCGGTTTTGCTGGCTGAGTTGTACAACGCAACTAAAAGCATGCTATTGGAGGAGTAAAGAAAAAGAAGTGGGAAGGGAGGGAAAAGCAAAAACTCTTAGTGGGTAAGTGTGTAAGTCAGAAGGTTAAGGAAAAACCCCACTGATAACATGATAGGCAAATCCATAAAACTATTAACCTGCTTGAAAAGGTGAATTTGACCTCGATATATTCCATGAAACCAAATATGTTCTATCAGTATTGTGATCCTTGGAGACTAATACAAAGAATTTGTTAATTTGTCACCCACTGAGGCAGCTGTAGATGAATATGCAGAGAATGAAGCTGACTGCACTTCTGCTTTGTCATTCTGCCTGCTCATGATGACCCTTGATTTAGTAATGATGGAATCAGAGCAAAAATTTATCTATCATTCATACGTAATCAGAATAACAAAGTAAGATGCCTTAATTGCCACCAGTGACTATTGCATGCTGGTATTTGAACTTACAGAAATTTCTATAAAATATTTTGAGGTTTTTTGGGAAAATGTGATGTAATTGCAGGATCTGATCAATAGAAGATCCTGAGAATCCAGTTAGGAAGATGCAAAGTAGCATTTCTTGTTATATGTGCTATTTAAACATGTTTTATACAAGTATATTGTATATTGTATTTTTTGGTGGTACCATTCTTCCATCTGTGATAAAAACAGAGAAAAGGAGTACAAGATATCCTGGATGCAGCAGTGTTCCTATGAGATTCACTGCTATAACTGATATTAAGGTGTTTACAGAGTTTATCAGTTACAATGAGCTTAGCTGGCTTCAGTAGTAGAAAAGACAACTTAGATCTTGTTTGTGTTCTTCCACAAGGACATCCTGATCATAGAACAGTTCTATTGGAAGGGACCTTTAAAGATCATCTACTTCCAACCCCCCTGACTTGAGCAGGGACATCTTCAACTAAACCAGGTAGCTCAGAGCCACTGATGGAGGAAAGTTTCCCTCCATTTAGGAGAATGTGTTGTTTCCATCAGAGGAATGTAAAAAAATTGGTTAAATGCCATCCCCATCACTTGCACTGATGTCAGAAAAACGGTACAGAAGGGAAAGGATGACATGAGCCACACAGTGGAAAAAATACTTCCTCAGAGCAGGAATTGCAATCAATTTTGCTCAGGCAAGTAAATATTAGTAAGATGCAAAGCTTGTTTTTTTCTAAATGTAATTGGCTTTACAAAAAAATCAATTTTATTAATTACTTCTACCACCTAGCACAGGGCTGAAGGAGGGTTCCAGCACTGCTGAGAGCTTTGCAAAGGAGTGGGCACTATTCCTCAATACTTCTTCACCTCTCATAAGTCCCTTTGAGATCTCATCTCCACATATGACAGACTATGACAGTGGTCATGGGGAACATGGGCTGCAGCAGCATCCTACTGCCTTTATTTGGGAAATTAGTTTTATGAAGCTCTCATTTCCCTTTTTTCTAACTTTAAAATCTCAGTTGATTTCCTTTTCAAATTTGGTTTTAAAAATGGAAGTAGAAATAGAGCTAAGAAAACACAACCAAATAATCCAACAAATTGAAAAATCCAGCAATAAATGCCAGTCTCTTTCTCTGTCAGTCTTGTTAATTGCCACCCTATGTAATACGTTCCTCTTCTGCTAAAGGTCATTAAGAAGGATGCTGAAGCCAGACACACTCACAGTCTGGTATTTTATTAGAGATTACACTGTGAGATTTTCATCTAGGTTCTCACACGAGGGACTCCCTCTGTTCACTGGTCCATAATGACTGACCTACATATCTCTGCTGACCAGGGTTTTGCTGGATGACTGCATTACCCAGCAGAACTTGACTCCCCACACTATATTCATTTGTCACAGCAATTAAATTCATGTGTTGATTTATTGAGTGCAGGCCTGGTGTGAAATGTAGGAATGCAGAGGACTCATTCTTTTCCTTCTGGCATTATCTCTGTCTGAATGGCATTTGGCTGTCTTGTTGTTTTCAATTTGCCTAGATTTACTTTTATCTTTTAATGACAAATAATGACCACATCCCTTAATTTTGTAATGTCGCATTTTTCCCCTTGTCTTTCTTTCTAATCTGTAAATGTTAGGTTCATTAATCTTATGCCTTGCCTTTGCTGTCCAAGATGGAATTTACTCCATCCCTCGACTGCCATTTTGTTATGAAGATTTGAGAAAGACCCTGTAACCCTGGCTGGGGATCCAAGTTGGAAGTGAGTATACAGAACTACAAAAGTTAATACAGTTCCAATGTCTCTTTAATTAGCTTATCAATAAATGCATGATCACTGTGCCTTTTGTAAATTAGGAATTGTAAATGGTTTCCCCACAGAGGCCATGGGGTATACCTCTAGATAAAAATGATATTTTGGGTGCAAATTGGGTAATCTGTGTGTGTAGTGGGAAAACAGGGATGGAAAGGATCTGGAGAGTGAATATGTACTGCAACCTTTAACTAAATATTCACCTATGGTCACAGCAGTTAATGCAAGGCACAGGAGTGGCCTGACACCCCAAACCAGTCAGTATGTAACTCATAGAATCATAGAGCCACCAGAGAATGGCTCAGATAGAAGGCATCTTCAAAGATCATTTTATTCCAAACCCCTGCCATGGGCAGGGACACCTTCCACTCTCCTAGGCAGTTCCAAGCCCTATCCAACCTGGCCTTGAACACTTCCAGAGATAAGGCAGTCACAAATTCTCTGGGGCAGCCTGTTTCAGTGTCTCAGCATCCTCCAGAGCCTTCTCTTTTCTAGATTGAACAGATCCAACTCTCTCAGCCTGTCTTCATCAGAGAGGTTTTTCAGCACTGTGATCATCTTAGTGGCTTTTTGCTGGACTCGTTCCAACAGGTCCATGTTTTTCTTTTATATTACTCGAGGAAATGCAAGGCTTTTTTTTTTGTTGGCAGTCAGATCTGAAAAAGGACTTAATCTGAAGAGTCTGAGTTCATGTGATTGTCTTCATATCTTTGTTTCGGCCTCCTCTCCAGCCTTCCTGGTGCCCAAGCTGTGCATGCAATGGAGTATTTTATATTACTGTGAGTAAGGAGACAGAAATTTTGCCACAGATGGGGCTGAACAGTCCAGTCCTAAAGTGATGTACAATGGTTCCTTGGGACAAACAGAGTCCTCCACTTTTAATGCATGCCTGCTGAACAAGGGACTACAGCAAACCCTTGACCATTTCTCTCTGTATTTCAGCCCTGGAGTAGGCAAGAGCACTCCTGCTCTCTATTCTTCTTTGCAGTATAAAACCTAAATGGTTGCAATGTTCCCTAAGAATTTGCACGCCAATGGCTCAGTTCCTTCAAGAAATCCTAGTCCATGGTTTCCCCTGCAAGAGAAAACCTTCAAAGAAGAGTATAATATTCTGAAAAGAGCAAGTTGTCCCTGTCATTCTGTGCATACCCAGATGCCAAAAGAGGGGACTTCAAACCTCTATCACAATAAGATGATTTTGTAACTCTCAGTGAATATTTTTACTATTTTAGTCTTGCATTAAATGCAGACAAACAGTTGAAGAGGATTGAGGTTTATTATGTATATTTTCAAGCCTTTGCTCTCATATAATTTTCTAGATATAGGAACTCTGTGGTTCCCTTCAGAAATGGGCTTGGGGCAATGAGCAGAATTCACAAAGATGTTTTAGAGTAGCCTTGAGAAAAATGTCCCAATTCTGGCAAAAGGAAGGATCTAGAGCAACTTTCCAGTCTACATTTTGATGGTGTCCACTGGATCCCATGATGTTGGGGCCTTTTTGGGAGACTGACTTTTCCCCCTCTGTAATGAGATCCCAGACAGGTTTCAGTGGCACCTGCACATTGGAACAACAGGCAGGTGAATCAAGATGATTGATTTTATGAAGGAATGTACTTCACATATGCTTAAGACACAGAATAAAACAAATAATACATTTTCTTGTTTATTTGGTACATTACACACACAGTGTGTGGGCTGACATAACAGCATAGAATTAAGAAAGCTTATAATATATAGGAAACCTCTAATTTGCTTCAAGTACTGAAGATTAAAGTGTTTATAAACAGCAAGTTCACGTTCTTCCTTTCCACAAAAGAATTGTCAATATTTATATTAATTTCCTTTTTAAAATTCTTCCCCTTGGAATGACCTTACACCTTTTCACAATCAAAAAAAAAAAACCAACCAAAAAAGCAATAACATTTGTAATTTAATAAAATATATATTTATAAATAACTATCTAAAATCACCCCCTGTACAAGAAGAGATCCCCAATGTCATTTCTCTCCACAGAGAGAGTCAGACAAGCAGGACGAAAAGGATAGCAAGGAGGGGTTTCCTTGGCAACATATGCTTGAAAGGATTCAGAACTTCTCCCTTTCTCCTTATACTCATTTTTGTATCATATTTGTATCACTTTTGTATTCTTTTAATGTGTGTTTGTTTTTTCTCTCCTACACAGTTTTTTGTGAAAGGGAGGCAGGACTGTGAGTCAGACCACTGAACCTGTTCCTTCCATGCTGCCAGAGGCAGTTGCACACATCTGACATGGGATTTGGACTCCATTAAGGCTTTTAAATGGCTCCTGATTATGGTAGGAATATTAGATCAAATAATCAGCTTAACATGATTCAAAGATTTTAGATGATGCAGGTTAATTTCACCTGATTTCAGAAGACTAAATGAAAAATGCCACCAGATCATTCCACCAGAGTGGAATGACTGTACATTCCCATTGATCTGGCAAACACCCAGAGTAATTCAAATCTCTGTTGGGTTGTTTTGTCTTCTTCAGGCACAGCCCAGGTATATGATCATAGAATCATAGAATCATTAAGATTGGAAATGATCCTCAAAATCACCAAGTCAAGACTTTTCTGTTCAGCCAGGGATGATAGAAAGACTATGCCTCTGTCTCAGGTATGTCATTGTGCATCTGAAGGCCTTGGAAGTTCTCTGTTACCATGAAAACACCTCAAAGAACAGAAGGGTGCAAACTTACATCAGCTTCCAATCGGTCTTGCAATAACAACTCTGCTTTTCTTTCTAATCATGCCTCTAGATTTCCAAATCAAACAAATATTATCTGATATTTTCAGGCTTCAGTTCTTTTCAGGTCTCTGAAATTACTCCAAATTTACACCAGGGAACTGAAATGAGCTAATTAAACCTACAGACAATGCTGAATGAAGTGCAGAGCCAGGAGCTGGGCTCGATGACTCTGGGGAGCCTTTCCCAACTCCACATATTCTGTGACTCTATGATATGAGATTTCTGAGGTTGCTTTGAAGTCCATGGGAAACTGCCAGCCTGTTGAGTAGAGTTTTCATTCATAGATGTAATAAACTTCTCTTGAATGTGGAATGAACTGAAAATATGTTTTCTAGTTGATATGATATGGGTGAGGAAGGCCACAGTAATTTTCTTTTACCCTTGGTGTTCTATTTATTCAAGTATGTTCTCAATGCTGCATCAGTTTTCAGTCCAGGCTGGTTTATGAAGTTTCATAGGAGAGTTTCTCATCTGAGCATCAAAAAGAAACCTTGGGAAAGCAATTGAGGACTGTTACTCTTTCCTGCATGTAGGACATAGGATGTGCATGGTAGGAGTTTTTAAATTGTGTGGCCTAGGCTTGGTCCCCTATGAACCATTCTAACAAACTTAATAGAAATGCTATTTTATGAAAGAACATTGTGTGTGGATGCAATCCAACAGTTATAGTCACTGGCCTAGTAATAACCTGCAGTGCTTTTATACTGGACACAGACTCTTTCTTTGGAGTCCTATGACAGCTTTTTGTCATTAGACAGAATAAAAAAGGACAATAAGAGCAAAGTTTGCGATAACAGATTTTCATTTATTAAAAAAAAAGGAAAAATGAAAAATAATTATCATATATAAAAGGCCAAAGAAAGGCAGCTTGGAGTTAGGATGAATTAATTTCAATATTGGAGTCAAGGAGGGGAGCTCTGTGACCTTTAGTAGGCAGGAAGTCAGGGGATCAGAGAGTCATAGAAGACCCTGTGAAAGAGATGGGAAATACAGACTTTCAATGAGAAGCAGATTGGGACACAGGGCAAGAGGTCTTATTTACTTTCTCTGAGCTTTGATCTCTTTGAATTTAATATCTGGAGTATCATGCAAAGCAATATGAAGCTTACACTCTCCTTTTGCTTATTTAGAGACATACTTGGTCTTGGAAAGTAATTAGGGTGTTTTGGGGACCACACTTTTTTGTAAAAGCTATTCCATAAATTCACTTGTTTTCATAGTAATTAATTTGAGCAAACTCCAAAAACATGTTTTAATACATCCGCAATTCCCACTTGAATAAAGCAAATTGCATTTTTACATCAGAGGACAGATCAGTGACACTTTCTTCTGGATGCACAATAGTGAAAATAAAAACCCACTGGGAACCTTGCAAGGCCTCAACTTCTGATTTGTTTAACCATAATTGCATATTTATAAATTAGAACAGACTTTTCTAATTAATTTTGTATCATGCGAATAGCATTGGTTAGTAGCAATCTGCAGTATTAGTAAAATCCTTGCCAAGAACATAGAAGTCTGGAGTCACATTCAGTTTGAAGGGAAATGAAAGGCAGCCAGAGCAGTGACTTGCCTTTTGTTTCACTCGTGAGAGGTAATTACCAACTCCAAAATGCAAGGATAAAAGCCTTTCAATAAACGGACACCTTCTGCACATGAAGCCCCAAGAATGTTTTTAATTCTGTCAGGCACAAAGGAGATGGGAAAAAAGAAAAAAAAAAAAAGCAATTTCCAGTCAAAGTAACCAAAGCAATATTACTTGGCAAAAAAGGTTGCTTATGATGAACTTATTTTGTGCCTAAGCAGTCAGCATATGGAACAGTGCACAGCTCCATCCTAAGATGTGCAGAACTATCTTTGGTGACTCTAGATGCTGCAAACAAACTGCTTTGATTTTTTAGGCAGGACATCATTTGAGTACGAGCTGGCAGCAGTGACACAGAGTTTATGGAAAATCCATAAACCACAGCGGCTGTAAACCAGGCAGGATGTCTCAAGGGGCATTAAATGCCTGTGTTTAGGTAACTGAATCCTTCCCTTGATCTCTACAAGTCCATTGTACATGGTCTTTACTCTGCCTGAGATCAAGCAGCTTATAAATCCCTTCTGTTTTTATAGGAAAATCTTGTTATGGCATCCAGTTGTCAGAGCTGGAAGCTGCTTTTAGTGTAATTAATGTATTAACCTTCAAAGAAGAAATACTACCACTCCTACTAGACCAGGCATTTTACTATAAAATTACTGACTGATTTAGACAAACTCTAGCAATTTTCCCCTTTTCTTGTTATGTTTTTACCCTTTGCCCTCCAGTGTCTTCCTGAATGCCAAGGTCAGTGTTACCTGCATTTCCCAAGGAGGAAGGGATTGTGATGAGTTACCAATATCCCAGATTCTCCACCCATCTTTACATTATGCTTATAGTGAGGAAGTTCTTACTCCATAATCTGGGGAGCTTCCTGGGTATACTTTGATGCTTTCTTAACACAGTCTGCTTTTTTTAATTGATTTCAAGAAAAAGCGAAGCTTCACCATCGCCTTCTCCCACTACAATTAACACAAAGACATGATATGTTTTTTGCAATGACTACTCAAGTTGACTAGACCTTTCCACACAGGACGTTCAGAGATTAACTAAAATGATTTAGGCTAAAACAATTTGGGCAATAGTCATCTGACAGCTGGGGAACTATTATTACACCCAAACCAGGCTAAAATCAGCTCAGACCGAGACTAGGCTGCATAAATCCTTTGTGAGTTCTTGAGTGTTTTGCAAGATGTCATCACCTAAGTGACGTAGCTGGAGCTGTCATACAGTGCCACAAGTCTGAAAACCCTTCCAAGCCAAGGGTTTAGCTATGGGTTCCTCTTCTGGAACTGCTTATTGGGGTATTTTCAAAGATCTCTGAGAATAATGAAATAGTTTAAGTGGATATTTTGGTGTGGAAGATATTTCAGTGAAAAGGTAGCTACGGGTGTCCTCTCAGTTTTTCCTCTTGGGTTGTGACATCTCTTTGTACTTTGCATTCTTGCCTTGTATAAGCAATATATTTAAAGAGAGGACTGTCCTGCACTCCCAGGCAATGCTGCACTGTGCTGCCTGGACATTAAAAAGAACACCAAATCACTGGCCTGAGTGCTTCACCAACATTTTTTCTCCTAAGAAATGTGAAAATTAACTCAAGAATTAAAAAAGAAATCCTTAAAGTTTTTTCTCTCTCAGAGAAAAAATGAAATTTTGTATCGCAAAATATTTTTGCACATTTCTATGGCTGATGCCCCATCTTCACTGTGGGGTTACTAATTATTTTTTAAATTTTTATCTTTAGTGATAGCACAAATCTGTGTAGACATGAAACACAGGCAAACAATACTGAGTTTTATTCCTGGAGAGACGATGAGAGAAAATTAATTCCTCATGACCAACATTAATCACATCAGTCGAGGTTCTGTTGGCAGGCATCCAAATATTGCAGTGATGATGATGGAATAATAACTTATAAAGAACACAATCATACAAATTATTGGAACTAATACCTCTCTTGTCCATGTCATTTGCTTGAAGAGTAGCAGTTGACAGTGAAGGGTGTTTGTAATGCAGATCCCAAATGCAAAGAAGAGTTTGGAGCTGTTGTTACAAGCTACTAAGAAATCTAGAATTTAAAAAAGAAACTACTGTCTGTTTTTATTTTTCTTTTAGCAAATAAAATCTATGGGTTTCTGAATCTATAAAATCCGATTCACA
The DNA here is from genome assembly GCA_003676055.1 of Chloebia gouldiae. Classification (NCBI taxonomy): domain Eukaryota; kingdom Metazoa; phylum Chordata; class Aves; order Passeriformes; family Passeridae; genus Chloebia; species Chloebia gouldiae. The sequence continues at coordinate 63,504,930 of QUSF01000001.1, read as the reverse complement.
GGCAAGGTAAATCAGTGTCAGTGAAGTGCAATGGGCCTCAGGAAAAATATGTATTTGGTGAAAACTGAGAAAAGCGAAACAATTCAGTGGAGTTGGGATGCTATAAATGCCGGCTGAGAATATGGCCAGTATTGTTCCATTCTTGTCTATTGTTAACAAGCAACATTAGAAACAGTATCTGCTATTTCTGTGACCATGTGCAAAGTGATAGTGGCAAAACCTTATCCCGCACTTGAATTTTTTCTGTTCCATTATGGCAATTTCTGCATTCAAGATTCGAATTCTCGGTTTTAATGTATTTGCTTACATGAAATGCAAGTTGTAATTAAATTTCAGCCTGCTTAATTGTGTCTTCATTTGTATAAATTAGAAAAAGAGATATAATTAAAAAAACCCCACCTTTCATTTTCATTTCCCTCTCAATATTGCATTTGAATTAATAGTTAAATAAGAGAAAACAAATTTTTTTTTTTTTTTTAAGAAGCAGTGTTAATTAGCTTTTCCCAGCCTGGGAAGGATATGTTGCCACAGAGTATGTATCACTTGCTTCACAAAGACAAAATGCTTCAATAAAATGTTTTTCTGCCCAGGGAGTGAGAAATGAACACTGGCTTAGCAAAGCAGAATTCAGAGATTTTGCTTCATCCTGCTCATTACGGGTAATTGGAGCCAGCTCTGAGAAGGGATATAAGCTTTTAAGGTCAGACTTGGGTAGAATTAAGGCACCTGAATCCAAAAGGATGTAGAACATTCCTTTACTTGGATTTAAGACCCTTGAATTGATGGAATTGAATTTGTACTAACCCATATCAGCTTTCAGACACCAGGCAGTCTCATGTTCTGGTGGGCACTCTCAGACCCTCAGGAACACACTAATACAATACATGGATAAAGTTGTGGAGTCCAGGACATCCTTCTGGCTGCCCTGGCTGTCTTGAGACTGTGGCAGGGGGCTCAGAGACCTCTACAAGAAGTCAAAAATACTTGTGGCTTCAATTTTAGCCCATGGAAAATTTGCCAAGTCTGTATGAGGAATTACAAGCCACAAGGTTTTGAGTAGTGTGATATTTGAATTAACACAGGGGTGGAAAAGTAAAATTTTGGGGTTTTTATAATGTAGTTTAGGGGGTCAAGATGGAGGAATTTGGGCATGTCCTAACCTTCTTCTCCTTCTTCTTGTCCACCATGTCTTGGTGTGATGGGGACACTTTTCTGTTGGTTTAAGGTAGAGACACACTGTCTAACATAGATGATAGGTATTGCCACATTGTTATAAACAGACTATACACAACTTTTGATATAAAATGTAAATGCTGCCCAAAGGGACAGGCAGAATGTCATGGCTTCATTGCTAGATGGACCCCGGCAGGTCAGAGAGAGAATGTTATAGATAAGGAAAAATAAACAACCTTGAGAAGTCGATCCTACGCATTCCAGACTTCTTTGATTGCATGGGCTAGGAAACAAGGACTTTTGGAATCTTGGGGCCATCCCAGAAAAGCAGACCTTGAGAGGTTACCACACTGTCTTCCCAGAAGTGGGCTTGCCCACGGACACTGCTCTCCTCAAAGGATGCAAAACTCATGCCATGCTGTTTGCTAGGTGTGGTGTTAAAGGGAAGTAATGGTTGCTCCGTATTTCCTCCTTTGAAATTTTGCCTGTGGGAATTCACAGAATCATAGAATGGCTTAAAGACCACCAAGATGCAACCTTGTATTATCTTAATATCTATCTCAATATCTTGTACTATCTCAATACCTTGAAGGTATTAAGAAGAAATTCTTTACTGTGAGGGTGGTGATGCTCTGGCACAAGTTGGCACAGAAGAAATTGTGAATGCTCCATCCCTGGAAGCATTTAATGCCAAGGTGGATGGGCTGTGAGCATCCTGGTCTGCTGGAAGGTGTCCCTGCCCCCATCAACGGGGATGGAACTGGATGATCTTGAATGTCCCTTCCAACCCAAACCATTCCATGATTCTGCAATTCTGTGATTCTCTGATTCTCTGAAGGTTCATATAGGTACACATTTTCTTGATGGAGAAACAGCAAAATAATTTCAAATGCTGAGAAAGATATGAATATGCAATCAGTATTCACTGAGCCCTAGGTGATATTTCTTTTAATTATTTATTTGTTGCTATTGCTGTGACAATTCTGTATATTCTGGGTATCCTCATAAATCACCAGAAGCATATTAAAGCAACCTGCATGTCATGTGAGCAAAAGCTGCCAATGAGAGAGACATTTTGAGGACTTCAGCAGACTGTTGCTTCCTTGCAGTGGTGTCTGAAATGAAGGAAGTTTGTGTTGATATTAGCCATGACAGAAGGTAAAGGTGAAGCTGATTGTAAAGAACAAGCAGGACAGAAGGGCCTCACAGCAGTAAGGCACGACTGGCTCATGGTCTCTGTAACAAACCTCAAGCAGATGGTTCCCTGTGCTGTGGGGATTGTCCTAGGAAAAAGACATTGCCAGGAAAGAGTTTTTGATCCTAACAAAGGAGCACACACTACAGGCATTGCTGTGTGCAGGCACTGCTAGCTATGCTTTCTGGAAGGTTTTCTTGCCTTCCTCATTACACTGGAAACTAATGGGGACACTTGAGAGCAAAGCAGCACCATGCACAGATGTAGCTACTTTAGATGCAAAGCAGACAGGGACTGCATCTTTGAATGTTTCCTTTGTATTTACACTGACCTGGTTTGTCTGCAGCAAGGAATGGCTCATTCAGCATTGCACAGGGCTGGCATTTCCCTAGGCTGACACACACACAGCATTTCCAGCAAAGTCTGTGTGCCAGGACTGCCTTCCAGAAGTAAGGCCTAATGGTGGACCTTTACTTAAATCCTTACTTAAAAAAAACATTCTGTCTCATTCTTTTTCCATATGAAGGGTGGTTGTACACAAAGCAAGTTGGGAAAGAATCTGAAATTGTCCTATATCTTGTATGATGTGTGGGCATAGTGCAGGAATACACAAGACAGCCCAGGGAATATTCCAGGGAGCATCTCTGTTCTCAGGGACACTCTTTGAAACTATTTACCTCAGCAGGAAGATATGGCTGGAAAACCAAGATGGAGCCCTCTCTTAATTGACAGAAAGCAGAAAAAGTTGTTGTTCACTCAGTTGTTATTCACTCAGTGGTCACTCACAAGTTAAAGAATGAAGCAGAAGGATTAATTAGTCTTGACTCTCAAATAAAATACATTTTCTTGGGTCTGGGGTGTGCCAAAGGCATTTTTAATTGCCCAGCTACAGTTGAAGATGACTCAAGTTGACAACTATTCATACTTATCTTTGAAAATCACGGCCTACATGAAAAATGGGAATAACCCACCTTCCTTCCTGTTTATTTGTTTCATATCAAAGTATCACAGTAAGGAGAACAAAAAGTTGAATCAAATCTTTCTTAACATATACTTTCCAAGAAAATCTTAGAAGGGGAAATACAAGGGTTGGGAAGGGAATGAAATGCAGGCCTTTATAAACCCTGAAATTCTGTTTCTTAAAAAATGCCCACTAATTCTCTAAGTCTGAGATTCAGAAAGCAGAGGTTCTATCTCCTTTCTACACCCTATGATTGTGTTTTTCTGGGCTGGTTGGTTTGGGGTGTTCTGCTGCAGAGGTGCCTTTGACAGGGCAGTGCAGTGTTGCAATCAAGAAGCAATGTAGCTATGCCAGAACTCCATGTCCCATTTGTTTTTTGGGGTAATACATAGACTCATCCTGACTTTGGAAGTATTACTTCATTTCTCCAGGTCTTTAATTTTCCATTCTTGAATATATTTTTCTTTTTAAATACCTGCTATTTGTGAATCACTGATGCAAATCACTCTTTTGCTGTTGTAGTTCCTATTATCAAGCAATATATTGCATCAATAAACTGAATTATATATTTAATAATCTATTGTGAATATTCATACTATGATTGGACTCTAATACTTCAATCAAGGGAACAAATTTGTGACAGCCATAATTTTTTTTCCATATATTTTTTTAAAAAGGCTAGCAAAATAAAAACTTTGAAGCCAAAAATGTAAGTAAATTTGCTGTAATTTTTTCTCCATTTTTAACATGTAAAAATCCTGTCACCAAAGCAAGAGGTACAATCAAACATGATCCAGGATCAAGCAGACTTGGGAATGGCAGCTTCAGCTGCTGGTCAGATTTATCTTTGATCCACTAGCTGATGCATTCCTAATCACAATGTTCAGAATCCTTTTAAGCCTTTATCACTATTCATGAAGGAGAAGTCATTGCACGTGCAAAATTAGAATTACCTACTTGATAAGCCTGTGATAAAAGTATAGCTGACTACAGCAGAGCAGCAGCCCTTGCACCTGAGAGATAAGTCAGACTCAAGAAAGAAATGCCTGTTTCTTTCCCCTGGTTTGGAAGGTCAAGAAGAGGCGGAATTTGGGTGTGATACGTTTTTCTCTAGTAATGGGTGTGTTTCTTCTTGTTGTTCTGAAATACAGACTGGCAAACAAAATGGATCACTTCTGAACAAATAGTTTGCTAGTATTCACAACAGAAATTTATTTAGCATTTAAGATCTTGTGAAAAATATTTTTTCATAAGTTTTTACTGATGAAATATCAGAATTTGACAGGAGTTTGGAACACTTAACCATTTAACAAGTACATTGAAATAAATCTGCTGGGGTTGACCTTCTTCCTTGTTTTTTTTTTCGGAGGGGGGTTTGGTTTTTTTTTTCTTGTTTTTGTTTTGTTTTGTTTCGTTTTGTTTTAGGAATTCTAACTATCACATGTATAGACTTATCAATGATAAGTCTATCTTCATAGTGTTTCAAATCAGGGAAAATACTGCATCGAGCTAGAAAAATGTGTTCAGCCATTGCTGGCCAGTACCCCCAGTTCCTTTTCCAGTGGGAGCTTTCCAGCCACTCTTCTCCCAAGCTGCAGTATTGCATGGGGTTTTTGCAAGTTTAGTGCAGGAACTGGCACTTCCTTGAAAATATAATCAATCAAATATAGCCTTTTAAATAAATATATTTCAATATTTTGTGACTGAGATTTCAAAGACATAAAGTACACCACACCCTTTTAATCAGACTTTTATTTAGGGCTCCCATGAAGTGAGAACAGGTTTTGCCCCTTTGACCTGATTTTCACCTTTTCCATATCAGCCAAAAACTGAAGCGATTCCTCTGTGGACTTCATCTGAGTTTTAAGAACTTCATTAACTCCTGGAATATTTGTATCTCTCATAAGCAATTATCTTAGATGAGCAAACTTATCAGAAGCTTTTTGAAACTCAAAGTTAAACCCTGTGGTTGCACAACTCACCATAGAGGAATGACTTCAGAAAAGTGTTATCTGTTTCTTTGTTCTGCACATTCCATCCTGATAGATGTGGAAATATGATGGCCATCATCAATAACTTTTTATCTCTCTCTATTATAAATGAAATAAACAAAGAACTCTGGTGTTAAAAAAATATATAAATTTCTTACCCTGGTCTCTGCCTCCACAGTCAGTCTGAAATATTGGGGGTTTTTGTTTGTTTGTTTGTTTGTTTTTTAATCTTTTGTCCATTGAAAAATAAAATGTTTTGGGAGAATCACCTGTGGTTATTTAGCTAAATTAAAGTCAAATCCTATGGTGTAACTCAGTGATGAATGAGGAGCAAGTGAAAAAAGCAAAATGATTCACTGGATAAAAAAAAAATTAAAAAAAGAAATAATAAATATTGGAGAAATAATTTAAATAATTAGATTTTATCTATCCTATATAACAATATAGTGGTCATAGTTAAGTCTCAGTAATATTTTTCTTTTCAGTCTAGAGTGTTAATTCAACAGATAAGAATTTCTTTCCTTTTTTCAATTACTGACACCATAAATGTCTGACCTCTCATCCACCTAGCTATCATTGCTCCTTACTGTTTCTCTTTTCTGCTGTTACTTTTCTATAAATTCAGAGTGACCTTGACTGTCCTTTTTTAAATTTTATTAGAGTGCTTTAAATTTTTAGTGTTCCTCAAACTGTTTCTTTCCTTCTTTTGGGTACTTGACTTGTTACCATCTTGAAGTAAATGTGAATGAACTACTGGATCATTTTAGCAGAGATGTTTTATTGACACAGTATTTATACTACACTTCTGACTTTTAAAAGGGCCATGGAAGCATCATCTTCTCCCCCGCCCTCTGAGAGGTTGAGAAGGCACTTCAGTTTTATTATCTTTCTTTGAAAGGTATTTTCTCATAATAGAAATAGATTTGAACTGATTAAACCATTGCTTCTAGTGATCCTGAAAGTTTTTTGCCACGTTGTTTGTATATCAGTCCCGTAAAATTATCATTTACATAGTTTTCGGACAAGGAAGAATTTATCCTACAAGTTTTGAAGGAATAACAGTGGTAGTGTCCTGTATTTTTTCCACAGTAGAGTCTAATTTTATAGACTCATAGACTTTAGCTCTCATAGCATGAGAAAGATGTTTTTGAGATGTCTGGAATCAAGATTTTTGTGAGGAATTTCTACCAAATATCTGGTTTCCAAGGACCCTGAGCCATACAGCAATCGTGTGTTCAGCTAGTTATTAACAGTCTTATTCTGCTATTCAAAACACAGGCTGTGAATTGCCACACAAAATGAACAGGGATCAAAAAGCAGCTGGTCTCCTCATAACTCTGAAACCTAAGGACTGCCAAGTGGATCAAAACACTCTTGGTAGAGTCTGAATTGTTCCCAGGTTCCTCTCACACCAGAGAGAGGAAGTTTATTAGCAGAAGTTACAGGGCTTCAATGTCCTTTTTTTTTAACCTTTGTCCTAGAAAAGTCCCTTGAAAATAGAAATTTTTTTACTGCACTGATAAGTCAGAAGCCTTGATCAAAGAGCATATTTAAACTGCTTTTCTCTTTAGCAAAGTGACTCTTTAAACCATTGATTTCATATCTGGATGTGTCAGTTCCAAGGTGTTCCTGGTTTCTAATATACAAATATTTTTGATGGTAATAAGAGGAGACTGAGGGGAGAATTCTACAATCCGCAGCTTCCTCAGGAGAGGAAGCAGAGAGGCAGAACTGATCTCTTCTCTCTGTCCACCAGTGACAGGACCTGAGGGAATGGCTGGAGCAGTGTCAGGGGAGGCTGAGGTTGGGTAATGGGAAAGTGTTCCTCTCCCAGACAGTGGCTGGGCCCTGAACAGGGAAATGTTCACAGCACCAGCCTGGCAGAGCTCAGCTCTGTCTCTAACAATGCTCTCAGGCACGTGGTGGGATCCTTGGGATGCTCTGCACAAGGACAGGAGCTGGACCCGCTGATCCTTCTGGGCGTCTCCAACTCAGGATAGTCTGTGATTCTGTGATTAGTGGGAAAGGACTTTCCACCCCACTAACACAGAATGATCTCTACTTTTATTCAGAAAAGCATCTTGAGAATTAATTTATGCCTGGAAACCACTAGTCTTAGAGATCATCGACTAAAATCCCAGAAGCAAATAAGAGAGTGAGAATTTTATTAGCAAAATTTTTGGAGCCTTTACTTCATCTACCTACATTCTCACCATGCTATGAGTTTCATGGAACTCATAGTTCTAACTCCCTCATTACCCCTCCAATTTAAATGCTTTGAAAGATTCAGTTCATCAACCCAAAATGCAATCAGCTCAGCCAGCTAAGTGAACACAACAGAGAAATCTATATCATTTGCCATGCAAGGAAGAAACACTGAGATTGATTCATTAGAGTCTGTCTTTCTTATGCTAACCTGCTCAATCAGAAAGCACATCCTGTTGAAAATTTAAAGGACTTCCTGATAACTTAATAACAATGTGGGAGCAGAACCTCTCTGTCAGCAGGTTTAACTCAGTAGTTTTCCATTAGCTTCGAATTCCCTGGTATAAATCACTCCTCTAAATTCCTCAGCTGTTAGAAGCAGAGGGTCTTGAGTCATCAAATCACTTACATCTGGTCATGCCTTCCCTCAAGGGGCAAAGAAAACAGGCAAAAACAAACAAACTAAATTAATTCTACTGCAGTATCTTTAGCATGAATGGGCAACAAATGCAGTCTGGAGGTACCACAGATCATAATCTATCACTATCAGGATAATTTATTTCCAAATTTTCTACACTGCAGATCCGAATAAAGAGAGAAATCTCAAATGTACAAAGGACTTTTTGTGTACCTGCTACCTTTAGTAAAAGTCTCAGCATTAATTTACAAACCCCAGACTCCTGTTTGGACATAGGAATTTACTTAACTATCTATCCTCAAAGATTTCTGCTCAGTTAATGAAGTGTGAATGGGTTTCAGAGAGGAGCACAGGGCTTTTTGTATTCAAGTTCTCCATGAATAAAACACCCTGGTCCAGATAAATGGACATTCTAATTTAAAGATGCAGTTATCCATGTTGATAGTCAGACCTACATCCTTTCTACCTCAGGAAAAAAAATACTACCATGAGTTGTGAACTGTTCTTTTAATGCATGAGCTGGTGGTTGAGTGTTACTGATTCACCAAAGAGCCTCTTCCCTAGAGCATCACTCCAGGGGTTGTCTGAGTCTAAGTGAAAGTAATAGTGCAGTTACTGTGAGTAACACACACTTGCAGCAGTGTATGCCAGCCCTCTTATATGTCTCATTGAATTCTCTTGGACTGTGCAAACAAGAGAGTCTCTCTAACCTTATTAGTCAGACTTCAGATGCCTTACACATGGCTTTTATCTATGTTAACAATTTAATACTGACAGTAGTTGAAAATTTTATTTTCTTTAGACTTCCTATATTGCATATTCAATTCTTATATATATATATATATAAATTGTAATTTTTAAAATTTTATTTTAATTTTTTAAAATTATTTTTTTATGTTATTTGTTTAGGGTTTAATTACTGTAATGTGATTGGTGATCTTCAAATGATAGTTCCTTCTGAGCCTCCCTCCTACAGGCATTTCCCATTTAGCCCAGTCAGTTAAAATGTAGCTCAGAATCAAGGTGCTTCATTGCAAGATTCTGTACACAGGAGTCTATATATAAGCAAAATGTGTAAGTTCCCATTACAGATCTAGTTTGCTGATTAACCAGGATAGACTTGATTTTTTCCCCCTTTTTTCCTCCCTAAACACAGGTATTTGTGAGATCACTGTATTCAAGGCATCCATTTAAATGTTTTATATATAGATCTGCTGTGAGATTTGCAACCAGGAATGGAACTCTATCCTTACAATCCAGGGCAGAGTGAATTTCCATGCACTGTTCAGACACCTACAGGTAGATATCTCTATGTAAGAATCTTTAACTGGACCTGAACTCCATCTTATCTGTACAGTAAAAGCAACAGAGGAAAGCTAAATCTTTACCTAAGATGGGACCAGGTTCTCTGTTCTCCTGAAAAGAAGACAAGTTTTCTTACTCAATCCCCAAGTGCTTTACATCCACACACAGATTTTCCCAAGAAGTCAGGAGGGATTTTTACATGGTTGTTATGGTGAAGCAGTTGAGTTGAAAAGTCCTCTGAAAATAAAAATATGTTGCATTCAATAGGATTCATTTTATATGATTAGAAGTTGTTGTGGTTTAACCCCAGCCAGCAGCCAAGCCCCCAGCAGCTGCTTGTTCACTCTCCCAGCAGTGGGATTGAGGAGAAAACTAGGAGGGTAAAAGCTGGAAAACTCATGGGTTGAGATAAAGACAGTTTAATAGGGAAAACAAAAGAAATCACACAAGCAAAGAAAAACAAATAATTAATTCCCTGCTTCCCAAGTGCAGGCAGGTGTTCAGCCACCTCCAGGAGAGCAGGGCCACATTATGTGTAACTGTGACTTGGTAAGACACTACATCATAAAAAGACAACCCCTGCTGATTATTCTCCCATTTTATACACTGAACATGATGGCACTGGAATATCCCTTTGGTCACTTTGGGTCACCTATCCTGGCTCTGTCTCTTCCCAAGCTCCCCTGCACCCCCAATTTCCTCCCCAATGCGGCTGCACAAAAAGCAGAAAAGGCCTTGGCTCTGTGTGGGTCCTGCTCAGCAATAACAAAAACATCTCTGTATTATCAACACAAATCCAAAACACAGCCCCATATCTGCCACTGGGAAGAAAATTTACTCCATCCCAGCTGAAACCAGAACATATGCCCACCAGATATTCTCTGTACATATGTATAAAAATGAGCAGGGAAATGGAAAGGTTTGACTTGGCTCTGGGTTTTGTATTGTTTGGTTTTAATTCAATACCTCATAAAAAGGTTGTCTGAAGTATAAACCTGTTTATTAAACATTTGCTGCTTTCCCTATGCACTTGAATCCATATTTTATGTTAAAGGTGAGTTTGTTTCAGAGCTGCAAAAGCAAAGCTATTGCTTTAGACATCATAAAGCACCTGGTTAGGCACGAGCCACACATCATTAAGATGTGGGAGCATTCTGCTTGTGAGCATCATCTGAAAAACTAAATTAGAATTGAACAAACAAAACAAGCAAACAAACAACAACAACCAAAAAAAGATAATAAAATCTGAGGTGTAGGTTTTAGCAATTTAAGTCTCATTCATCTTCAAACAGACTTAATGTGCTGTATTACAATCCAGCCAAATTACTTTCAGATCAGCATGAAAACAAATTCAGGTGCACAATGGGCTTAATTATGCTACAGAGGAAAGCACCACTAATAGCAGAAGGGGGCACTAGAAACTAGCTACTATATTTTCTGAATGTGTTTCTTCTTTTGCAATCACCTTAATATTTATGATATGTATTAAATAAATGCATGCACATAGTCTCATTTATTAATTAATTGCCTTTGCACTCTTTCCCAAGGTCTTAGTGGATGTACTGGCATGTGCATCCCACCTTCAACCTTTCCCTGTGCCTGGTGTTACTCAGATGCTTTAAAGTTGCATAAGAGTTGGCCACTTCAGCAGGCCCAGCAGGGGCAATTGCACCCTACAGCAGTTTCCTTTTAGTAAAATGTGAGAGCAAGCGGGCATCATGCAGAAACAAAGAATTACTTTCCAAATGAAGCATTATCTATTAACCCCTTAGAGGAACAAAAACACTTGGAGCAAAGTTCAAGACCAGTTGAAGGGGTGAAAGTTGAGTACCTACAGCAGCATCCTTATCTCATTGGAATTTCTCTTCACAGAACCAGGAAAGTTCTCTAGAAGCAAGAAGGATCACTACCTCCTCTCAGTATAAACATCTCTGTCTTTCCCATGGTAAAAAAAAAATCCTTTTTTTCTGTTATATTCAACTAGTTTCACTGAAGAACTTTAATTATTCTAAGAGCTTTGTGATTTTCAGTTTCCTTTGATTGCAAGTATGATCTTAGGAAAGAAAACTTTTCCGAACAAGAGGCATTTAGAAAACAGTGGCTATCCTGTTATCCTAGCTAGTTTAGAGTTACAGCTGTAAGGGCTTTTAATCCTGGTAATTATTTAAATTTCTTTGGCTGCACTCAGTTTTGGTATTTTCTGGTCCATCATCATTCAAACACAAAAACAGGGAACTCTTTTTAGAGCCACAGTAAGGCTCTCTAACTTGAAAATCTTCTCTGTGCAATACAGTTTCTCTCTCCCTTTTTTTTTTCTTTGCTAATTTTACATGTCAATTGACTCTTCCCTTCCTTTGAAAAGACATAGACCTTTCCATGGGCCAAGAGGTTTTAAAGCCCAAGATACCTATTTTTATTTATTGTCTTCTGCCATCTGTTAGCTAAAGGAAGGTGTCCTATCCAAAATGGCAACACAAGCTAAATTTCATATTTTGACATATATTGCTTGGAACACTGTAAGGTGCTTGTGCCCATGGCAGGGGGGTTGGAAGTAAATTATATTTAAAGTTCCTTCCAACTCAAACCCTTCTTGAGTTCTATGATTTCTGACTCTTTTATTTATCTCAAATTTCTCATTATTAAATTTAGAGCAATTATGCTTTTCTTTTGAAGAGACTCTCAGAAAACTTTCCTTTCCCAAGTGTCCTGAAATGAGAAAGGGAAGAAAATATTCTTTAAAAATTTATATTGAGGGGTTATGGTGGATGACCCCATGATTAGTGGTTAAGAAAATGCTAAAGTCATGTTGTCCTTTTAATGGAGGTTCTAATTCAGATGTTTTTTTCTCTCCATGTAGAAGCAGGTACACAGGGAGTCTGGAATGGATGCACGCAGGATCTGCTAAATGTGTTTCTAATTGTCTGAGTTTAATAATTGATAATATAGACAGAGCTCAGGAATTTTTCTTTTACATAAAATACAATTGCGCCTGAGTTTCGCCTAGTCTGAAATTAAATGTGTGAAGTGCTCTAGGGACCAGCATGTACGTGCTATGAAAGATCAATCATTTTGATAAGGAGTTAGAATATGCAATAACTTTTATTTATTTGGACTGTAGTGGCATTCAAAGAGCTAAAGCAGGGCTGGTGAGCCATGGTGACAGGTGATGGCCATTCTCTTCCCCATAAGGAAGCAGTAGAAGCTGTTGCCTACCTTCATTCTTGTATCCTTTTCTCTCATCTGAAATCTCAGAACATGTCCTCTGGCCTTCCAGGCTACTCCCTCTAAGGTGATGTACTTTTCTTTTGTGCAGACCTCTCTTTTATCCTTTCTTTCTGTCTCCTGCATCTCAGGGAAGCAAAGAAGAAGCAGAAACAACTGCTTAAGATTTCTGCTGTTTTCTACTCCATTTTGGTGGAAAAAGGAGTTTTCAAGGACTGAGAGTAGCAAAGGACACAGGGCATATGAGCGATGTCTTAGGAGGATATAAGATCCTTAAATGTGGAAGAAACAAAAGTTTTGAGAAAACAGCAAGGGAGGTGAGGTGAAAGCTGAATGTTGGAGGAATCTTCCAGGAAACAGAGGTCAGAGGGAATCATAAGGAAAAGAGATGCATTTATGCTGAAATATGATGGCTAAGCAAGATGAGACACTGAGCAAGAGAATGAAGCAATGAAAGACATGACACAGAACTGTGAGTGTGTAAAAGTCTGTGCTTTAGAAGTTGAATAATTATGACTAAAAAATGTGTCATAATCTTTACAAATTTTTAGAAAAAGAGATGAAACTCATGGGCCAAAAATATAGGAAGAGTCTAGAAAATGAATAGAAGAAGAGAAGAACTGTAGAATACAGTAAAAACTTTTTTCTTTCTTCTGGATTTCCAGAAGAAGATATAAATGTGCAAAAAGAAACTGGTACAGGAAGCAATAATATTAGCCAAGATGATTTATGTTTGCAGAAGTCAGGGTTAGGTCTGAACAGAAACCCATCAAAATCTAGATCAGTGTTGTGTCAAAGGGCTTTGGATTAGAGTTCAATGAACTCCATCTGTTGAGAAGCTGATGAGAAGTGTTTTGGTTCAGCAAACAAACCATAACCCAGCCTTATGAAGTTCTTATTGTGACTGAGAGAGAAGGAAAGGTACTTTCACAGCATTCTGGATGCAGTCAAATGCCCACAGGCAATTTGGAGTATTCACTGTGACCGCCTTGACTCTCTGCAGTGTGATTTGGCAGTAGAAGGGCAACCACTGAGAAAAAAAAACCTTCTGAGTGTTTTCCATGCTGTTTGCTAGACCCAAAGATACTTTTGCAGGTCCCACTTTCCTGGCATTGTTTTTCTGGGAGGGTGAGCAGCAAGACATCACCTTTCAAGAAACAAAGTGAAGCTCTTTTTTTCCCAGTATTCTTCTGTGTGGGTTTGCAAGACTGTGCTCTTGGATCATCAAATAGATGTACAGTGAATGCTCAGGAGATGGACTGGGTTCTTCTGGGCTTATTTTCCTTTGTAAAGGTGCTCTTATATACTAGCCTAGACAGTACAAATAGTACTGTGTTGGCAAATCTTCTGTGACTTTCTCAAGTGTGCCTGCGTTGAATGCTATTATGTGTTTGAAATCACAAGCTCTTATCTCACATTTGAAGGCACAGCAGCCTTTAATGTGTGTGGTCAGGTGCCTGCAATTGCTTTCTTTCAAAGCAGAGAATCAGCACTCCAGAAAACGAGACACAATTCCTATTTATGGGAATAACTCTGGATGAAAATGACTCCTCTGTTGTATTTCTGTACTAAAACTGGCTTCATGAAAAGATTTCTCTCCCCACTCACATCCCATTCCAAGGAAATCAAAGAAATTCAGTGAAGCACAGAAAGCTGGATGCCAAATTAAGAAAAAAAATAGCTGTCACTATCATGGCCATCATCCTTAATTTTGTAAAAATCATAGGCAAAAGCTAACCATGAAATTAAGAAATCAGAATAGAATACATAATGGTTAATTTAAATGCAACATTGGCTCAGGAAAAATGGTTTTCCAGTAGTGAGAAAGTCTGTGTGAAATTATAGAAATGTAATAAATGGCATTGGTAAATGCACAGATTCTGATTGTGAGGATAAATAGCAGTGATGCAAAATATGATCCTAAAATGTGGATTAAAAAAATAACTATCATATTATGGCAGAAATTGATGATATTTGAAATGATGCATTTATGACAATTTAATAGTCATTAAAGCAAATCTAGAAATAAAACAGTGTTGGAAATATATTTGTGTTATATTAAAGACCTGCTCATAAGAAGCTTGTGAAGGGTTACTAAGTGGTTAATCAATTGCAGAAGGCTGTTCCAGAGTTTCTTCTTTCTCATTTATATTATACCCTCAACAGACCATTATGATCCTTAGATCAAAAAGATCTTTAGATCATTGGTTTCTTTTTTGAGAATTAGATTGTATCCTTTTTTCCATTCCTGAATTAGTCCCAGAGGTTAATGGTCTTACAAAGATGAGCCCAGAGAATTGTCACTTTGATACATTGTCATAGACTCTATAAATAATTACCCTATATTTTCAAATAAGAAGTCACTTAAAACAAAAGATTTCATGCTTTCATTAAAAAAAATGAACTTATTCTATAATGAAAATTCAATATTTTATTCAAGAAATGTGTGAACAAAGGAGACCAACATATCTCTTGTAAATGTATATTTCTTAACAAAAGTGCTTCTTGAACATGGATATTAAAAGCAATATTCTTTTTATATAATTCTTTAGCCATGTAGGACTGAGAGAAATTCTGTCATTTTATCTCCTCAAAGGATGAATATGGATAATATGAAGCAAATGTGGGAAAAAAAAAGGTCTTTCCATTTATCGGAGGATGACATTTATGTAGACATAACAAAGACTTTGTACCACTTTCCAGTGAAAACTCTGTTGGGATATTCTGTACAGTCATGGCAGGATTATGAGATTTCGATTGTGAGTTGGAATTATAAAATTTAAGTTTGTTCATTAGTTATAACAGTGGCACATGTGTTTTCAGAGCTGTGCCTGTTGCACAACCAGTGCACTCAGAGTCCTATGGCATGGTCCAAGAGGTTTCTGGACAGGCACCTGCACAGGTGGGATAATGGATTGTCTGGAGACAGCATCAAAAGTCAAAACCATGTGACTGATCCAACTTTTAGAATTAAGTATTGGACTGTTTGTTACAGGAGCTGTTCAGATGGGAATTTCAAACTACAAATTTCATCCAAGTCAGCTTCTGCTGCATCAGGACCATTTTATACATCTAGGTAGGCTGACTGAACTCCTGGGTAAACTAAGCCAAAGATTTTTTACATCACTCCTGCTACAGGAGTGTTGTGCATAGATAATATCATTGAACACAAACAATAGAAATATTTGCTTGCAGACCTGGTAATATAGGGCAGTCTTTTTTATGCAGTTAAGACATTCAAGGCTTTTTTTTTTTTTTTTTACATGTCTAAGGTGTATTAACAAGCAAGAGTTGAATATGCCCTGGGGTTCTCCTGTCAGTTGGGCCATCTGGCTTGTAGGAACAGAGCAAAATCATGATTTGGGATGACTTTCTTGATTTGGGTCAAGATAATGATGCAAGGACCCTCTCTTGTAACAGGGATTCCCAGGTCACCATCAGACATCATATAGGTTTTTGGGCAAATTAAATTGTCATGGCATTACCCTCTGCCAGAATCCAAACAAATTTATGTCTCCTTCTAGCCCTTTCTCTATTTCTTTCTCTCTTCTTCTCATTCTACTGTTTTTGTACCTGTGTAGCAGTTCTGATCATTCACATATAAGTAAAAAAAAAATATCAGTTC
This sequence comes from Chloebia gouldiae, assembly GCA_003676055.1. Classification (NCBI taxonomy): domain Eukaryota; kingdom Metazoa; phylum Chordata; class Aves; order Passeriformes; family Passeridae; genus Chloebia; species Chloebia gouldiae. Next base: position 63,488,835 of record QUSF01000001.1, on the reverse strand, counting down.
AGGCTAGAATAGGTATTGAGACAAATGATTGTATACAGACAATGAAAAACCATATCTCGTGAGAGTGTGCTGAAAGAGCTTGGCTTATTTAGCATAATAAAACAAAGACTGTCAAGGAATATAACTGTGATCTATAAATATGCCAGGGGAGTAAACATTAGTGAGAGACAAGTACTGCTAAAGCACAATGTTTTTACATAGCTACTGTAACATAGTTATGACTAGACAGATACTGAAAGCTAGATATTGATCCCCATGGAAGCAATGAGACATAAAGAATATAATTCTGATAAGAGTACTATGCATAAAAATATGGAAATTGTCTACTGAAGCTATAGGTTTATGTAAGGGAACACATGATGCATGCCTGAGACAGAAAAACACTGGTCTTCATGGTCCAGGAAGTCCCTTACTTTCCAATATTCTGTGTTTCTTTTTCAAAGTATGAGAGAATGATGGTCTTTTATCTGTTGGATTATCTTTTCCTCTACTAGACTGAGGCATGTAGTGAGCACCATCACCATCAGTGTTGTACTTTGAGATTTGCAGCCTAAAACACAGGCCTACAGGGTTTTTTCCATTTGAATAATTGTCCATCTGGACACATCACCAGCCATGGTAATGCCTACTAACAGCTGTGGTTCCTGCATTTGTGTACTGAGAAAAAATAGGATGGGTTCAGAACCATTCAAAAGCTTAAGAGGACCATCTTTCAGTCCAGATTCAACCACAGTCTGCATAGGTTTGATCAACATCATTTCATATCATAAAATTTCAATAAGCAAAGAAATCACTGATTTCTGGTGAAATTGTGCTGTCCTCATCTATGTTGGTGATCTTAATTAAAAATTTATTCAATGATTTTAACAAAGATATCAAATTACTTACAGGATTCATTATGCTTCAGCTGCATATGATAGTCTTTCATTTAGGCAGGGTTCTCAGTGCTCCATCAAGCTGTCCTGCTCTGCAAGTCACTTGTTGGTACTGTGTGTAAGAGTATAATGAAATATCTGCATAATGCAGAAAGCATAACAGGAGTCTGCAGGTCCTGTCTGGATGTTTTAATGATATCCCTGTTAGGCTAGATTCATTCATAATGCCACCTGTGAAGTAGGAAACATCTGCAAGATGGATTTTTCAGGAAAAAAAGAAAGAAGTGTTTCTACTCTTTTAAAAGTAATTAAACTGAATTCCTGCTTTTTGGCAAGGTCCCTAGGCAAGAAAAAAAATTACAAATAAAATAAACCAGCAGCTGAAGGTAATCACAAGTCTTGTGTGAACAACAGTGTTTTGTCAAAGAGTGTCTTTAATAATGACATTCACTCAGATTTCAGCAGGCACTCATCAACAGCATAGGAGTCTTATTAGAAGCAATCACAGTCTTTTTGCTCATCTCTCTGAACACTCTTCACTTCAATAAGCTTCAGTTCACTCCAATTAGTCAGTGCAATTTAGTTTGTTCTATGCAAGTCACTGGGTTTTAATTGAGTCCAATTAGGCACAAATCAATAAAAGTCAATTCAAACTAATTGTCTTCTATGCAAATCAATAGGATTCAATTAAATTCAATGAGGGTCTTAGTCACTCTAATGACTGACCTGTTCTCCCTCTTCAGTTATAAAAAGAGGCCACACATTGTTCATTCTGGGGGTCCTTGATGAGTATATTCTTTTAGTGAAGGGATATAAATAATTAGGGGAAGTATGGAGAAAAAGATATGTAACTGGGTTATCCTTTTCCCATTTCTCACTCTTCGACAGTGAATTTTCTGCAGTGAAATATTCTCATTCAGATTATGCAAAGGGTTGAATGCATGCACAAATTTAGAAATACCTACATGAAAATTGAAAAATGTATTTACTCCCATTCACAACGTTTATTTTTAACCTCAAAATTTCTCTTGATTTTCAAATGTGATTATGCTAAAATGAGAAGTTAGTTGTTAGCCATATGTTTAATTTACAGAGCCTTCTGAGGAGTTAATCCAAGCAATAATAAGTCTTCCAGTACAGACATTATTACACAGTTCTACAATGTGTATTACAAAGAAAGCCTCACTATAAATAGAGGGAGGAAGGTATGTGCTATGATAATCACATAATCATTGAGATATGTGCTGGTTTTAGCTGGGATAAAGTTAATATTCTTCATAGCAGCTCACGCAGTGCTTTATTTTGGATTTGTGACAAGGACAGTACAGAAAACACAGTAATATTCTAGCTGTAAAAATATAGTTCAGCAAAAGCTCTGCACAAAGTCTTCCACCATTCAAGCATGCTCACAGTTCAAAAGTGGGGTGTTTTTGCACCCAGATGGAATTTGATAAGTTTTGATTTGTGTCATTACCTTGCATCCTGTCAGGCAGCAGAATCTGGATCCTTCTCCTTCATTCCTTCTCATCAGGTATTTATACGTGGGGATAAGATCCAGCTGAGTTTCTCTTTTCCACCCTAAACAGTGCCAGCTCCTTCAGCCTTTTCTCATACAATAATTCTGATAGATAGCAAGAATAAATTATGTAACTAAACTTTTTTTATTGTATTACTTCATGAAAATAACTTCTTTAGAACCACATTTCTGCCTTGTGTTTTGGAATCCAAAATTTTCTTTTTGCAATTAGTACCCAATTAGCACTCATTAAAGACCTGTATTTTTGGGAAAATTGAAAGCTGAAAACATATGAAAAAGGAATTCCATGCAGGTTTTCCTTACAGTTGACTAAGTTGTCGATTTCCTCCTCAGGTTTGATGGTCAGCGTGACCCCAAGAAATAGTAAAGAGTCTTTGCTTCCCTATCCCAAAGTAGGCAAAGAAGGAGGCTGGAATGTGTCTGATTGTGCTTTCAAGGTTGTTTATTTCTTCTTATCTATAACATTATTTCTTTGACCTGCTGAGGTCTGTCCAGAAAGGAAGTCATGGCAGTCTGCCCCTGAGCTTTGGGTGGCTCCCACCTTATGTACTCAAAACTATGTGTGCATGTTTACGATTCATTACCAATTCCCGTCACCCATGTTAGACTGTGAATCTCTACCTTGAACCAAGAGAAAAATGCCACCATCACACCAAGACATGGAGGACAAGACAAAGGAAAAGAAGGCCATGACACGCCCAAATTCCTCCACCTTGTACCCCCTTGAACCCCATTCTAAAAATCCCCAAATTCTACTTTTCCACCCTGTGTTAGTTCAAATATCACACTACTAAAACCCCTGTGGCTTGTAAGTCCTCATACAAAATTGACAGCTTTTTCCACAGGCTAAAATCAAAGCCACAGATGTTTTTGACTTCATGCCAGGGTCTCTGAGCCCCCTGCCAGGGTCTGGAGACAGCCAGGGCAGCCAGAGGGATGTCCTGGACTCCAGCATAAGTATCCTTCTTTCTCCAGGGCAGTCCTATCAGATAAGTGTGAGGTGATTTACTGCCTTCTGCATATCCCTATAAAAGTTCTTAGTAATCATCTAATTCCATTGCTAAATTTCTCTGCTTCTTAATAAATTTTCAATATATTGCTTTTTATACTCTCCAATCTACTTTTTTTTTTCCTGTAATTTAATTCAATCTCTGGTATTATTTTCACATTTTTCATCAGTCTCATGCTGTATAGGACATTTTGTTTCCTTGTGTTTCCACCTCTTTGTTATTTGATATTTCTAATTAATTAGTGAATGAAGATGGTAGTTTGAAAAGGAAAAAAAAGAAGTTCTCATTACTGGAGATGTTAAGGGAAAATAAACGCTGCCTAAGACCTTCTGATTAGTTGAATGACCATAAGGGTAGATTTCACAATTTAATTTATCTATGAAAAGAAAAGTAAAAATAGAATGATAACATATTTAAGGAAGCAATCATCAAAACTGTGTTTGAGAGGTTAATAGAATATTCATAGAATCATGGAATGGTTTGGGCTGGAAGGAACCTCAAAGACCATCCAGTTCCAACCCCCTTACAAGGGCAGGGACACCTTCTGCTAGACCGTGACACTTACTGACAAATCTAAAGGTTGCAATACTTAGAATTGGTAGAGGATTCAAAAAGAAGGCTTGGACAAAAGACTGAAGGAAAATGGATAGACCAAATCAACATGTACTGATGACTTATTTAGAATTTATTTTACCCTTGGAAGTTAGATCTGTATTATTAATAGCAATAAAGTTTTTGCCTAATGTCTTAATGCCTTCAATAAATTCACTAGTTCTTTAAAGAAGATCAAATTTGTCTAATGACTAAGCCAAGGGAATAGGGACAATTTGGCTGAGATGAGCATAAGTGTTTTTTTGGACCATGAGATTCACTTTACACATAGTGTTGCAAAGGTAGCTCCTTGCCCACTTTCTGAGCCCAAATCACTGCCATGTCCTCATAAACTATAGATCTCACAATCCAGTTTGTTTCCCTATCATTCTTTTTGTAGCTGGATCTGTACTCAGGGGGACAAGGTATGAAGTATGGATTACACAAAGCCAGAATCTCCTCAATTAACTCATTTGGCTTCTTCCCCAAACTTTTTTGATGTTTCAGTGGAACAAATGGGATGTTCCAGCCTGAACAGCAGTCAACAGAAGACATTTGTTTGAATTCTGATTTTGGCAAACATTGCTATCAATGTGCCTTGGGGATACAAATGATGTGTGGTAACACCAGCTGTATTTTGTTAGGGTCACCTCCAGTGGTGATAATTGAGCCAGCTCCATTTAATAACTGTTTAATTCTCTTCCCCTTTAGTGTCACATTGAATCAAAAGTTCTCATTTTTATTTTCTTTATGCTTTATTTCAAAGCTAAATGGACTGTACATATTACTTGTCTTAATCCTTCATGGAACTAGTGCAAATTGACATTTTCCACATCCCAGGGTAAGACAAAGATTAATTAAAACCCCATGCTGACCCATTATCCTCCTGTATTAATGTTGTTTCTAATTCCCATGAATTTTTAGCTAAATTTAAAATTATTCCTTTTCCAAATATGAATAAATCTGAGCATCAGACTCTCAAAGAAGAGAAAAAAACCTCAGGAGGCACCCATGCATCAGTAATATGCATGACCAAATGATGACAGGAAATTTCCCAAGACATCCAGTTCTCTAGCAAATCCCAGGCCAGTTTTGCAGAGTTCAGATAAAGATAAATGCCCAAACTTCTAATTGTTCATACAATTAAAGACAGTGAATCATAGTCATATTCGTCTTAAAGGATTGCCAGGAAGAAAAAAACAGTGGAGTTGTGGGGAAAGCTGAATGGGAAATCACTCTTATGTCTCCCTTTTTTTCGCATACTACAATTTCATCTTATATGGAAGGACGCTATATTATTTATTTGTGTGTGTGTTTTTGTGTGTCTTCTCAACCATAACAAATACACCCAGTAAAAGAATATAATTTGGAATGAAGATTTTCACAAGGGCACTCTTTCTTGAGGACAATTGAGGAGGTAGGAAAAGATGATGCAGAAAATTGGCTGTTGCCACCTTGGACTTTTACCACTTTCAGTATTGGCCATAACTCTGAGAAAAATTATTTTGATTTTGGTAATAATTATTAAATAGAAAAATTAGGCAGCCTAAAAAGAACAGAAAAAAAATGATGCAAGTAAATAAATTATCTATAATACTCTGGAGGTTGAATTGTAAATATATTTAAATCAGAATTGCTAGAAGATTGAAGAAATACACACAAAATATATTTTCCTTATGTTTTCCTTCAAGCACCTGACTGTACTACAGAAATCTTTGCTTCCACTTTTTATAGGGTTTTGTGTGTTCTAAAATACATAAGAAACACTCAGAGGCACCATTCCACCACCTCTTAAATCCTACCTGAGATAAAATCCCTGGTAGAGATGTGGAGACGTCTCCATTCCTGATTAGGGTAAGTCCAACAAGCCCCTGTGGGGGGACTCTGTTTCCCACTTCTCTAGTAACCGTGGGCAGATGGAGAAAATAAGGTGTGGAAATCCTGATGAGGGTGGCACAGAGCTGGAATGGACACAGCTTCTTCCCTTCCACATTGCAGAGAGACAGGTGCTGCTCATGTGGAAATGAAAACATGGGCCACATAAGGAAAGTCAAAGTTTTACACTTTACTTTTTTTTTACAAATGTGTTTTAGTTCCTACTCCCCATCACGGTTTTCACCTGGTCTATTGCTTTCTATATCCACAGGCTAGTGGATATAGAAAATAATAGGGGCATGTTTTCCTTTTGGACTCACAATGCATAGGAGGAACACAAAACAGGATCTTTGTTCCAAAGAGAAAAGGGAAAGTACAGGCCAGTACAGCCCCTTGTAACCTGTCAGAGAAGTAGAGTTCACCTTGCCCACATGATCATACCACTTCCAGCTGCAGGAGGCTATGTCAGCTTTATTATTCCTCATGAAAAATCCAGAACATATTTATGATCTAGAGACAGCTGTAATTTCTTTTAAATTTTTAGGTTTTTATTTTTCATGGAAGTTTATTCATTCAGAGATTGTCTTTTCCCAGAACTGTTACTGTCCTTCTTTATTAGTCTTTTGCCTGTATGATCTGTCACCTTGTAGCATTACTACAATATGCTGTTATTAAAAGGTAAAAAATGTTATAATTAGTTTAGAATGGAGAATAGAAGATGTAATTCTGATCATGTTCACATTACATCACTTGTAAAAGTATGTGACGAACTGGATTGAATAATAAAATTATACAAGATTTCCTGCCATGTAATTGCACTCCCCTGAAAAAAGTCAAATTATACATCAATTTGTAATGTTTGAAACAGTGAATAACTGTTTCAAAATGAATTTTTATTATTAAAAACCTCTGTAATCAGAAAGTCAGTAGTAGGAAAAACTTAAATAGATTATTTAATGCAGTTATTTAATACTATTTTTAATGTGTTTTCTACACCTTTCTAATTTATAAAATATTTTCATGTCACTATGTTAGGTAGTTCACAGAAGGAGAACATATAATTTATTCTGTTACACAGGGTCAGCAAAACCCTTTTTTCTAGATTTAGTTCTACTCTATTCTTCACTGCACATCACACTGTCTTGTTGGGGTTTTTTTTTCCTAGAAATTAGTGAAGCAGTATCATTAGACCTTTCCAGTTCAGAAGTCCCTAGTGTCTCTTTCTTTTTTCATATTCTAAAAAAAATTTAAAAAAAAAAAAAAAAGGTATGAGGCAAAGGTATTTTCTGGTCAAGTTGTTGTTAATACTGTTAACACAAGTTATTGTTAATACTGTTGCTAATATTAATACTATTATATGAAGGATATGGTCCAATATCCCATTTCCAACCTGGAATGAAAAATTTCAAGCAGTCTTAAAGTTCTACTGGTAGAGCCTGGAGAACTTTAATAATTCCCTGCCCTGCATGTTCTGACATTCAATTCCACCTACCCACACAGTAGGACATGTGACTGGGGGTGCATGTAGGATCACAGGTTCTTTTTCTGTGCATGGACACAGCATTTCTTTAAAAAATTAGTTGGAAATTCAGTGCTGCTGGAAGACCTATTGTCTTTCTGTGCAGTGTGGTAGGAACTTGTCTGCCACAAGGGAAAAAGAGAGGGAATTGAAGGTATAAAAATGCACACAGCATCAGGAACACTGTAAATGACAAACATAGCTTCAGGGAAACAAACAAAAAAAAAACCAAAAAACCATCAAAAAAATCTCCAAACCAAAACCACAGAATCCCCATAGATTGTTCAAAACATTTTCCCCTTCTGTACAGAGATCCCTACTTTTCAATTTTAATCCACTTCTTGGATAAATAAACTGCTTTTCTTGTTAATGCCTTTGTAACTCATTTCTTTCCTTTGTAATAATTATTCATCTGCATAAAATTTTATAAAATTATGATAAAGAAGAGCAATGTCACTCAGGTGATGATTCTTTGAATAAAAATGTATTGGCAAAGAACAACACTGGTAAAATTAAAAGCACTACTATTAATCAGCTGACCTGGCTGTTATTAACTCCAAGTCACTTGTGAACTGGATAATCTAAGCAATTATTAAAGCATGAATGTGAATTTAGCTAATGACCTCTTCCTCCACATCATTATCTTAGGCATAATCACCCTTTGGTCCTTGGATGTCTTTTTCATCTGACTGCAGAAAATCTCAGCGTGCTGCTTTCTTTAATGACAGAAATACAAGGCAAAATTCCTTGCTAACACAGATCCTATGTTTTGCACTATTCCTCTGCCATATTTGGAGTTTTGTTATGCCATTAGTTAAAAAAAAGGAAAAAAATATAAAAAATGTATTTTGCAGTAGCACTTTTGTGCTGAAATATTTTATATCTAAAACTAGGCTTGTAAGTGCCTCATGTGAGCTGAGGGAAAAGACGACTTTGCAAAGACAGATTTATTCCATCAGGGAAGATGTCGAAGGCAGGTTGGATAAATTGACCTCTCCCAGTGCCTGCCTCCTTTCAGTGACTGAAGAAGGTTCCATGAGAAGAAAAGGTTTGATATCTGTACTGGATGTTGAACCCTCTCCCAGCTTGCAGAGTGGGCTGAGTGAAGAGGCGAATGCTGTGCTCTCATCCCTGGCAGTGATCCACTGTGCAGGCTGAACAAGGAATTCTTTGCAGTCCTCTCTTCTGTGCCCCTGAGACCTTGGTTTGTGAGGTGTTCATGGGAGTGACTCCTCAACTGTGTCTTAGTTCCTTTTATCACTGTAAGAATACAATCCATTGCAGAGTTTAGATTGTTCTGCTCTCCAGAAATGTCCTTTCTTAACCAATTAACATTTCCTAGAATCCTACAAGATAAGATTAAAAAAGAAGCTGACACAACTGTAGATACACAAGTAATGTCTTGTAATTAAATTTTTTAATTATTCATATCTACATACGTAAGTATAATGGCTGCTTGTATGTGTGTGTGTGTTGCTACTGTGACTGTAGAAATTGTGCATATTAAATTTCTTTCAAAATTCTTTCAAATTCTGTGCTAGGAATTAACCAAAGTGTAATGTATGTGTTCCCATGTTGCTGTATTAGAGAAAAAAAAAAAAAAAGAAGGGAAGGGAAGGGAAGGAAAAAGGGAAGGGAAGGGAAGGGAAGGGAAGGGAAGGGAAGGGAAGGGAA
>QUSF01000001.1:63460218-63479744 GCA_003676055.1 Chloebia gouldiae | reverse complement strand
AAGGGAAGGGAAGGGAAGGGAAGGGAAGGGAAGGGAAGGGAAGGGAAAAGATTAATGATGACTGTCTCAGATCCAGCCAGGTCTCACCTCCTGAAGTGTTTGAGGCAGTGTGACAGGTCACTGGCCATACCCATGTCACGGTCTTTTATCTGCTCTGGTGTCCCAGACCCCTGCCCCAAAGTTTTGGGTGTGCCAGTGGCTTGGTAGCCACTTTGAGGCTTGGTAGCCACTTTGGGGCTGGACCAGAGGTTCCAGTGCGTGTGGCATGCAGCAGTGCACTGCCCCATCCACGCAGAATTTGTCCTGCCCCAACCCAAACACACACTTCGGTTGTTTTGAGCCATTAATCATCTCTTTATTCCTACAACTGCTCAGTAATGTATGAAAGAGGACATTAATAAGTTGCCTAAAATTAAAATAATAGAATAATAGAGTGGCCTGGGTTGGAAGGGACCTTTAAGAACATCTGCTTCCAATCCCCTAGATTTAGGCAGGCTCACCTTCTGTGAGAACCCAGTCACCAATCCCCATCCTGGACTGGAGGCCAAGCCTGGCCTTGAACACTTCCAGGCGTGGGGCATCCACAACTTCTCTGCTGTGAAATCATTTTTTGAGGCGCTTTTTATTAATGACTTCATTCCTTATGCCTGATGACATTTGACATGTCCTAGAGTACACCCTGGGCTCTTGCTTTGTAGCAGTACAGGGGTAGTACAGGGATCTTCTACAAGCAAAACTTGATATCTCAGTGTTTTGTACTTGCCAGTTCACATCGATCAGTTCAGGTACCATAAGAAATTTCAGCTGCTTCTTGTCTTTATTTGAACTGAGCTTAGTCTCTGATGAGCTGTGATTTTCCAGAGTCATTATTTAGCTTAAAAAAATTGAATTTCTGTTTTCCTTGTAATTGTCCCCATCGTTGTTTTCTGTACTAAGACACATCCAATAGCACTGTTAACAGTATTAGGAATTAAACCCAAGCAAGAGCAATTGACAAGACATTCAGTGCAGTTTTTGAATCTGAGGAACGACTTATCTAAGGACAGGCACTTTTTGGGATGAGCTATGGCATCTCACAAAGAAAGTCTATGTTGAAATATGATTCTCTAATGTGTTTTACTTACCACCAGATGTCTACATCTGGGCAAAGGGATCCATTTCTAAATGCCAGCTGTATAGATATCTGTATATGAACCAACCATCTCCTGTGGGTTAACCCCAACAGGAAGCTCAGCCCCACACAGCCCCTCACTCATTCCTCCCCAGGGTGGGGAGAGAATCAGAAGGGTAAAAGTGAAAAAATCTTGTGAGTTAAATCAAGGACAGTCTGGCAGTTAAATCAGAAGCCATACTGTTTGGTCACAAATTCAAAACACAACATCATGTAAGTTACCATGGAGAAAGTTAATTCTATTCCAGCCAAAGTTAGCACATTGTCCTATAAAATCTGTGGAGAGGACTGACAGAGTAGGGAGCAGTTGACACATCTGAGCTGAGGATTAGGATTCCTTCCATGACCTATATAAAGAACCTAAATTGTCAAAATATTGGATAAAGTCAAAATTACACAACATTGCATATATAAACTATTTTCTCAAGTGAAGATGGAGCTGCTGTGATTCTGGATCTCACCCATGTTTTTATGTAGATTCATGAGTGTAGGTGGCTAGAACTGCAGGAGATGTTTCTGTTCCAAAACTACAGAAATCTTGGTATATATAGGTATTCACCTCCTTGTACTCAGTTTTCAAACAGTGTAGAAAATTAGATAAAAATCTGCTGCCAAGATATCATGATCTATGTTGAATCAAATATCTTTTAGACTCTTATAAAGAGAGAGTATATCACCTTTATGCTATTTTTGATTGCAATCTTGTTCCTTGATACTGGTACATATGGTCCAATTTCATCTAAAAGTTGACTCCAAGGAAATTTAAATCAACATTGTCAATGGAATAGATTTTTTTTAAAAGTCAGTTATTAAGAATTTATTTGATCACAACAAAAAATAGCTTTTGAGTTGTCAATTTTCCTTGAGTTTTATTGACTTGCTCAAATATCATTTGAGAGAAAACCAAATAAGATCTACCAGAGGTTTGGAATTTATAACTACTTACATTGATCAGAGATTTAAAAGAAAAATGAAAGCTGCAGAACAAAAGAACAGTGGCACAAATAGCTCCTAACAATCTAAATGGTTTAGGCAACAATGAAACTGCTTGACACAACAGAGCATGTGATCAAAACTTTAAAAAAACCCCTTCAGGTTTAGTTTTTCTGTTAAATAAAAATGAAGATTTATAATAATGTTCTCAAGTCTACTACCCATTTTTTGTCTAGAAAATCTTGTGCCTATTGTAGGTCGTGTTTCTCATTAGCATGTCTAATGTGGGTATCTGAGTTGGGATTCTTGGAAGAGCAGATACCTTATTTAAACAACTTACTCATGACCCTCTGCAAAGGCCTTCTAAAATTACTTTCTCAGCATTTAGTTGGTGTCATTCCCCCAATTTTAAATGCCTGGAAATAATAACACTGTTGTATTTAGTTTATTACACCATCCCAGACCATTATGAGCAACAGAATTTGGGGGATTCATACTGGGATTTAGAACTTCAGAACATTCATACCCAGGTTTTCTCTTTAATGTCCATGAATTCTTGAATTGTGACTGAAAGTGTTCAAAAAGTAGTTAGATAGTGTTAAATGCCATTATCTCCAAATGAAAATATTATATACCAAAATTCATAGTGAATTAAAAGATAAATGATTGAAAGATAAATGTTTGGTAACTGACAATAAAGCTGGACTTGGATGTGTCATTTGAACCATGGTGGATGGCTATGGATTTCCCAAACATGGTGCATTTGTGTAATGCCTTCATCAATTTAAAGGCAAGAAAATGTACACTGAGTGAAGATATGAACCTACCATCTATGGAAGTACTAGTTAGTGAGGCAATGAGAAAGACTAAAAGCAGATTTATTTAAGTGGACTTTTATTTGGGCTATTCAGGGGTTTAACTATGAAAAAAATACAATAATTTTTCTGGTGGAAATGGTCATAAATGTAATTTAACAAGATTCCTTGTGAGTAAGATGCTGATCTTTTTCCATACTTTAATTGTCACTTTATGATATTTATACAGTCATGGCAGTTGATATGCTTGTAGGGTGAACTATTATTCAATGGGGATAAAATATCTGTATTGGTGAGTTCCTCTCCTTCGGGAATGGGACAGCATTTTGCTGTTTTCTGATAGCAATACTGCTCTGTGTTCCTGTGCTTTGAACCATCAGCTCTATTTTTGTACATCACAGATGTCTGATCCTCATAGGGTAGAGGTTTTTAAAAGGTTCATGTTTGATCAATCCTTGACACTTCTGTTCACAGAGCTATCAGAGATATCAATTAGTGCTATTTGCCATAGTGTTTTCTTGTGACGGGGACCTTTCCCAGTAATATATTCTGCTGGTAATCATTATTCAGGCTTAAAAACATACAGTTTTGTTCTGGGCCTGGGATTTAAAGAGCCACTTGAGTTCTAATTTTGTCTTCTATGATAGTACTGCAATCAGGTCCTGGTGAGGCAATTTTATTTTAATTGATCAGCATTATTACTAATAATAATAGATTTATGCAATTTGGTTTTTAATGAGGTACAAATCAGGCAGTTATTCTGTGCAATATAACTTCTGGTCCCTAGATAGCTGCCTTTCATTTCAAAAATATGGAGAAGAAAATACTAAATTCTTCTCTAATAAGTTTCCTTCTGTTCATTAACAATTTATTTGTTCATTTTTATGAAGAATACATTTTAGATTTCATTCCTTCTTTTCTTACTATTTTGATAAAGACCTAACATTATGGTCATATTTTGAAAATAATATTGCCTATTTGATTCCAGTTGCTAATGCATTTTACCTATTTGATTCTAATTACTAATATATTTCCGAACTATTCATTTTGATAGAGGTTATTAGTGACAGCAGTAACTAGCTGGGGGAAAACCTGAAAATAATTGTTGATTGGCATGGAAGGGGTAAAAATCTGAAACAATCCTTTTTATAAAGGGTTGAATATAGGTGAAAAGTAAACAACAATAAGCAGGAAATTTGATGTGATTTTTAAAAAAAATATCACAGGAAATTGTTCTGAAAAAGACATTGGATATTCATGTAGTCAGTTGTAAGGGAATACGGTATTCCCTTGCACCCAGGAGGATCAGTGCTACTCAAACCCTACATTTTGAAGCTTAATTTAAGTTTTCTTTTAATTTATGGTTGACTTTGGATGCAGACACATACTTTAATAATGAGAAGTTAGGGATAATCCCAATTTAAAATTAAAAACCCCCAATGTTCCAATTTAATTATCTCAAATTGCTTCAAGACATTGAAACTATTTTGTTCTGCTTTTTTTTTTTTAATAAGTAAAAAAAGAGTTTATGTTTTGTACATATCTATGAGAAGATTGTATTTTGCCATAATAACATTTTTTTGTGATGATGAAAATAAATCTCCAGACATTATTTCTGAAAGTTCACTAATTGAGTTTAATTATCTGTATGCTTTGAATGGGAATTTTTTTGTCTTTTTAAATAGACATTTTAAATTTAAAACAAACAAATAACAATAAAAAAAAAAGATTAAGCAGAGAAGGTAAACTTCAGATTTCTCAAGAATGTAACTTGCTGTTGTTACAGGGAAAGCCATTGCCATTCCCTTCCTCAGGACAGTTGCAGACCTGCTGGAAAGGTCACTTTGTCATTGTGGCACAGGCCCATATCCCTCTTACATTTCAGAGGAATGCTCCAGGTCATTCAGGTCTATGAAAACATCTTCCTCTGAGACTCAGGTTGTGTTTTCTCCCACTCCCCAATTAGGCCTTTTGGGAGATATTTTTACAAAACACTCCTTTATTAACAGCCCTGCAATGGTTGGTCAGCTCTGAAGCTCTGACTCTATACACAAACTTTTTTCCTTTCACCAAAAAATTATCAGAAATTACACTCCTTTATTTTATTAATGCTTAAAACTAAAGCACTTCCCCTTTGGTATAGTTCTTGTATGCTTATATCACATTGAATGAGCAGAGAGGGTTTGATATTTAGAAGAAGGCAAACCAAAATTTCATGTTTCCACGTGCCTCTTTGGCCCTACAGCTAAGCTTTACTTTTACCTGTATTAGGACCTTAGTAATGTAGCCACATAAACAATGTTGCTAAACCTTCCTAAAACAAACAGTTGGAAGCACAAACCAAACAAAGAAAAAGAAGGACTAGAGAACGATGGCTGACCATTCAGTTTTCTCTTTAAATGGGCTGCTGATCTTCTGCATGAGGATTGTTACACCTACATTTATCCAGGAACTTCACACAGATTCCTGTGAACTGTCAGGGTGGTCAGTCCAGGCTTACCTGCTTATGTCTGCCAAGCTCTTCTGCTTCCCTTCATACCTGGCAGTGCCTCTATTGACTCTCCACCCCATTCTCTGCCTTTTTATACAACACAAACTCTTCAGACAACTGGCAACCTCTGATGATGCATCTGCTGGGAGCAGCATGTAATGTATATAACATCCATACCAGTCGATATACAGTGAATGACTGACCAGCAAAAGACGTGACTTAGGAAGGCAGCAATTAAAGATGCAAATGTATTTCTGCTTTATGACTGGCACAGACCAATGGATTGAATTTTCAAATGTTATGAATTTTTCTGGCTTTAGTAATATGTTAAAATGTACAGGCCTCAATTTTTTTCTATTGCTCTTAAAAAAAGTCATCAACAGCTTGCATGTGGTTTGCCAAATATAATGTTCTTTGCTCTTTATGTAATAATATATTTTTACATATGTTTATTTATTCTAACAAATAGGGGTGGATTGTGTACTTTTTGACTGGGACAGCTCAGCAGAGATGTAACATCTGGCAGCTCAATTAAATCTTGCATTTCACCCAATTTTCCCCCTGAGCTGACTAGAAGATATAAATCTAAAATTGATAAATACCAACCACTTTTTCTGTATCTGAGAAATTAATTTCTAAAGTTCATTGTAGGACTGCACAGCAATCAAGAGCACAGGCAAGAAGCAAAAATAATATTGGTTTAGTGTAACATATTGGCAGCAACAACACTCACCCCTAACTGCTCTGCCTTGGATTTTACTTGAGAAATATGCAAATACAAGGTTGTTAAAGTAACTGATCACAAAAATATGGGCTCAGTAGAGGTGTTAACCTTGCTACCCTGGCTAAATTCCTGTTCAGGTAATTAAATTCCACCTACTTAAATTCCCTCATAGGTTTTATTTCTTCACTTTCATTTAAACTGTAGATATTTGGCTTCTAAACAGTGTGGCTTTGTGTGTGTTTCAGTGTCGCACTGTAACCTGTCTGTAAATAAAAATATTCATAGTGTTCTGTCCACATGGATATTTTCCTTTATTCGTGATAACAATGAAAAAGAAATCTTGGTATGGTCACTTGTGGCAACTTAAATTTCCCTTTGATGTTAAAAGAAGAAAAAAAGATTGTGCTATTACTTTTCCTTCTTAACACATACAGAAAACAGGAAATTTTTGTTAGTTTTTCCGTGAGAGGAATGTCTTAATACCTGGCCTAACCACCAGGGGTCAGATTTAGGATTCAGAATGTATGAATCAGGTGCTGGTTTGGTACACATATGGAAAAAGAAGAGGTTTGTGATGTTGTCTCTAAGCCAATTTTGTGAACTGGATGGGAAGACTCTAACAATTTGGAGCCAAGGGAGAATAGCTTTATTATCTCTTCCATAACTACATTGATAAGAGGGAGATTTACCTTGTAATTATGACTGGCTGCAGATAAAAGTCTATTTTAATATTCTTCCTCCCAACTCTATTCAGAAATTCTCATCACAGATAAAGAAGCATTGATCTCTTAATTTTTATGAACCTGTTATGAAGCTGGTAAAATAATGCCAAGGTTTTGGTCCAGTTCCCATACCAATCACTTAACAGTTGGACTTGATGGTTCTTGTGGGCCCCTTCCAATTCAGAATATCTGTGATTCTAATGAAGAGTAATTAAAAAATTTTAAATAAGAGAAAAAATAGATCATCGATTGATCATTTAGTCTTTCATCTATTTGAAAATCCATTCCTTCTGCTCCTGGAAGTGGCATAAGAATTATATTGCTGCCACCATCTTAAATGGTTGATACTCAGCCTCTGGATAGTGTGGATCATGAGGCCCCCTAAAGATTTAAATTTCATTTTACACATTAAGGACCAAATTCATCTCACCTTACTGAAAATGCTGACCTGAATGGCAATTTCAGGATTTTAGAGAGTTTTGTCAATTAAAAATGCTGGAACTGCAGAGACAAAATCAACTTCTAGTGAAAAGTATTCTCTTGAAATAACTGTACTTTTTCACTTGTAAAGAGATTCTAATGAATTCTATACTTTACATAGGTCAATGTCTAGTGACTGTTAGGAGCTATCTGAGTCATCACCTGCAAACAAAAGTTGTGGATACTTAAGTACCTCCATTTAAAAAATGACTTATGTAAATTGGAGGATTTTTTTCTGTACAACGGCAATACATTGAAGCCCTATTTGTGAAATACCTTTGCTTTAAAATTGCCAACAGAATCCAGCAACTGAAACTGAAAAGATAATTCCAATCTACAACAAGATTTGGGAAATTTTGGTTGTTTAAATCTCAGTGGAAATCCCTCCTGGGAAGCTGTTTAGCCTTGGATCATATTCTTTGACCTAAAAGTTAAATTGACATTTGCATTTCTACCTGCAGTGAAGAATAGACCAGTTCCTGTCAAATTCAGGCTCCTTTCATTGCTACTATAGCATGAAAAAAGAACTTTAAGTCCGTCAGTCTCCCTAGTTTGTAAACTAAACCCCATGCTGAGTTCTTTGCAGATTTAGAGTCTATTAATTGTAATAACACCAGTTCCATTTTGTCTATGCAAATATTACTGTCAGGTGCTACTGTTTATGAATGCATCCAAACCTAAGGGAAATTATATAAACTTTCATTTCCATCATGTTCATTGTATGAACTTTCATTTCTATCATGTTCATGTGGCAGTTCATTCTCCTTTATTTTTGCCATAGAGACAAAAATACAGTAAAATGAGGCTTGAAGTTTTCAGCTTGAGCAAAGTTGTAATAAAATCTATTTTCTGTGCCTTCACTTTTATTTACCAAGGCCATCAAATTTGTTATTGCTAGTAGATATTTTACAGTTGACAAACTTAATCCCTGGACCTCCTAATTCCAACAAAATCAACTTTTCACATTATAATATAGAATTGCAATAAATGTGAGAACTAATTGGCTTGAAAGAGTGCATTAGGAGTGTACCATCAGGTCATTAATCGGTGTCTGGGTTCCTACAAATTCAAAAGATAGTCTGCTGACTAGTAAACCACATAGGAATGATAAAAAGATTGGAGACTGGGCTGTTAAGATAAAACTATAATCTTCTTATCCAGACATTTAAGGAATATATCAAAAATTAAAAATTCCCTTGTAGAAATGATATATTTATTCCATCAGGACTCTTAGAATCTCACATGGTTGACACTTTTGTAATTATGCCAGCCCTTTGCAGGAAAAAGCTTCCTGTTTATTAATCTGAGCACTTTGGAGCAAAAGAATATGTTTGTTGCATATAAAGAGTATCCTGCCTTTATTACTGAATTTTTTTCTTCTATATTTTCAGCTTGTATTTATTGAATTTTTGATTATCATTGCTTGCATACATACAGGAATACACGATTTTTATATTTATGAATTTTTTTTTCTTTACTTGAGTTATTTGTTAAACATAAATGGTCCAGCTACCTTTGCTAAGAAGGATACAGATAAATTTATATTATCATGCTGCATACTGTGTAAAATAAACATTAATTTCTAAAGTTTTTCCCTCCTTAAAATTTCTGTAGTCAGATCTTGCCTTTTTTAGGGAAGTTATTTTGTATGTTTAAAAAAAATCAGATAGGAGAACTCAAGATGCTTCAATTCATTTTTTTTCTTCATTTCCTCACTAGAATTCTTCCACATTTTTTATCAAAAACTGCATAATAATACATTTTTCAAATAAATTTCTGTATTTGTGTTATTTCCATAGAACTTCATTGATTAGTAAGTGAAAACTGGAATTTAACATGTATTTTGTTATCTTCCAGTGTGTTCCAAGTTCATAGAGGATTTTGGACTTTGAAAGATATTATAGCGGCTTCCAGTTTTAAGGTCATATTGTGCTTGTAGACAATTTTAATCCTGGTGCCTGTAAATTCACAGATTCATAGAATGGATTGGATTGGAAAGGACCTTCAAAATCATCTTGTTCCAACTCCCTGCCATGGGCAGGGACACCTTCCTCTATCCCAGGTTGCTCCAGGCCTTGTCCAACCTGGCCTTGAACAGCTCCAGGTGTGGGCATCCAGAACTCTGGGCAACCTGTGCCAGGGCCTCACCATCCTCCAAGGACAGAATTTTATTCTAATTCTTAATCTATACCTACCTAAGTTTTAATGCAAAAAGTGTAAGCAAACAGAGCAAATAAAAAAGAGTTGAAATGAGATTTTTAAGGCTGTAAACCAGCTATAAACCAGCTGTGTCTACTTCTTTGTGACAGCATGGGGATGCTCCCAGGTTTCTATATCCAGCAAACAGATACAAATGCTGGATGTGTATCATCCATTCTTACTCCTTATTTTTTTATTGAAATAAAAGCACCTGTTTACCTGAAGGTAGGAGAGATAGCATTTTGTAAAGTCTGGCAGATGGCCAGATGGTAAAATATGGTGGCAGGATGTTGAAAAATGCACTTTCAAAAATACAAGTGTAATTCAGGAGACTAAGGAGGTGAAACAGGACACCACAGCTGATTGCCAGGGCATTAGGTCCTCAGGGAGATGGTTGATCATATGTCATTATTTTAGCCTCTAAAATAGCTGATTAAGTGGTTTTGATGAGTCACAAATAATAACATAATTGATACCAATTATTTTGCTCATAAGCATTGGCCTCTGAAAGGACCATCTAATTCTTTCAGCACTGTTGCAAAACAATATCTTTTCCTGTTATAACCTATAACCATGCTCAGAAAATTGCTACTATTTTATCCTACTGTGATAGCGCCAAGAGTAGACTAATAATTGGCATGATAAATAATAAGGCACAGTCTGAGAGCTCAGTTTAAGGCTTGGGATGTGTCAGGGGAGTAGGAAAAAACATAGCAACAGTTGTTATGTAAAACACATATTAGTTATACTTACTGACTTTCTTCTCACCTTTACTTGTTTGTACCTTTTGGTATTGCAGCTGGAATGATCATTGGAAAGTTTTGAGGGAAAAGAAAGCAGTAGTTTTACAGAAAGTGGATTTTCTTTGACTGTGTTGGAAACAAGTTCTTAAAGAGTAAGATTTATGAAATATAAATTTCTAAAAGACTTGTAGAGTGGAGATTTCAGTGATTTTTTTGGGAGGGTTAGGGGGAGTGAACTAACATAGTGCCTCAAAATTAGCAGGATGCAATCAAAAGAACGGTAATTTAATGTATATACCAAAGAGGTACTTATTTCCACAGCCTTCCTCCTAATTCTGTCTCACAGCAGGAAAGGAGCAAGTACATTCTAGTGTGTGCACTGCCATTTGGCCAGCACCAGACCCACCACAACTGTGGATTGCTTTGTCCTAACCCCAAATCTATTTTTCAGCTATAAAATTCTGTAGAGTGAGACAGATCATCCATCATTGAAATGCTCATCAGACGTGAAACAATTAGAGAGTGACTGTTGTCCTGAAATAATGAGGCAATAAGAAATATGCCTGAAATATGGTTCTGTAGTTGAATAATGAAAAAAAAGAAAAGAAAGAAAAGTGTGTAAAGAGAAAAGGAAATATTTCCTAGCATGTCTCAGGGCTAAATTCTGGGTTATGAGCAGCTATGGTAGAAAAGAAAAGGATTGTCTTCCTTTGACTGTAATGTTGCTTTCTTGACCTTCATGTAATGGGGAGCTTATTCTTCTAAAGTATCTCTTAATGTTTCACTGTGTTTTGGTTCTGAAATGCAAATCTGTAATGACAACTGTGTACAATTCAAACTTGAGCATAAAGAGATTTATGTGATTTCACCTATAGTGGAGCCAGAGTTCAGGAAACAAGAGTTATCCCCATTCCTTTTAAAATTCTCTTTCAGATAGTGTTATACTCTGACTCCCATAAAAATAACCTAATTGCTTCATGGGGAGTATATGAAACCACTACCTGTTACAGTTACAAACTCTACGTCTTTCTTTACTTAAGACCCCAGTACTCTCTGTCTTCTTCTGTTTGTTTTGTCCTCTTTTTTTTTTATTATTTTTTATCATAGTTATTCCAGTGAAAGTCTTATGAGTAAGGGTGTAGAATTTTTTTTTTGAAAATTCCTTTCGTCCTTCTAGAATTAAAACAGTTCTGAGACCTTAAATATTAATAAGAAAATATTGTCGTAAAAATGTCAGTATTTGGCCAGCACCAATGATTATTCCAGATGTTTTAATGTAAATGCCTCAAAAATAAGGGAAAATATTTATTAGACAAGATGGATCTTAAAAGAACTAGTTTTAGAATTAAATAAGGATGACTCTTGTGTGTTATGACTCAAAATTACTGACTAAAGTAAAAGACCTGAGTAAGCAGACCGGAAGCTCAAATTCATGGGAAGAATGGTGCTAGTTGCACTGATTTAAATTTAAATTCTTCCAACCTAAGTACAAGCACATTGCATATCTCTGTATTCTCTGCACAATGTTTACAATAACATGTTGAATCTTTATTATTTCTAAGTAAAACTGTAAGAACAGCATGATTTTGTTCCTGTTAAAAATGAATCAACTTTTAAGTAAATGTCTCTGCTTTTCTACCTTCTCTGGTCATTGACTCATGGCTCATTGATGAAAATATGTTCTGAGCACTCACCTGTCATTTCATTACAGGAAGAAACTTTTTCTTATGTAAGAATAAATATCTGAAATGAAACCTTCAGAACCAAGGACAGGCGATTCAGTATTTGACCTCTTTCTAGGTTTCATGGTGTGATAGTATCCAACCTACCACTGAACCTCTGGAAATCAGTATCTCCAGCCTTCCACAAATTTTGGGAAAGTGTCATTTTATGAATCAATATTTAAAAGGATGATTGTTTTTTTTTTACTTCATTTGAGGGAAATAAAAAAAGAAAAATAAGAGAAGTTTCCTTGTGAGTTTTAGGTGGTGAAGATACTTGCAGGGACAGACACACTGCAGACATACAGAGATCTTAATGAGAAACAGAAATGCCTATTCCAAGGTTGTGGATTCAACTTTCGGGGTCTTGATCCTGATAGCAGAAACATGCTCCGATTTTTTTATTTTGTTTTCTTTCCTTTATTTTGCACTGCTACAGAGGATTCTGGGAGCTTTAGCCTCAGTCACCCTCCTGCAAGCTGGTAGAAACCTTGTTCCTGTTGGAAAGCTTTACTGCCTTAGCTCTCTCTGGTGAGGGGTTGATATGTGTGCATTAGTGTGTTATCTACACAAAATAAAAGTCAGTGATTAAAGCAGCTTGGCATTAGGACATTGATGTCATTAACACTTCTCATTTACTGTGTACTCTGATTCTGCACTAAGTCTTCATGGATAGGGCTCTGGTTGACTTTTTCCTGAGACTGGCAGGGGGTTTGGCCAGTGACCACAAGTTTGAACTAAAGGTGATGGGCACCACCCCTGATGATCACTGTGGGAAGAGAGATCCAGGGTGTGACTTGTCTATCCACCAGTTACATCACTTATTTTTGCATCCTTTTCTTCTGCTGCACAAACAAGGTTTTTAACACTCTCATATCCCAAAGAGGCAATGATGTAATAGGTCATGCATTCATATAGAGGAGAGATTTTATTCTTATCCTAATGTTCCATGGAAAAGAGGGAACCTTCTGTTTGCTAGACTTCCTGGTCTTCCTCTCCAAAAGATTAAATAAATAGCTTATAACTGTAGTGTCCTGAAATTTCTCAAAAAGAGAATAAAATGTACTTATTAAAGCATTAGCCTGTTTTTTGTATGCTTCATTTGGGAAAAAAAGTGCACGCTGTCTAACACTGCTTGGACTTTGGAAGTACCATCCCACATCACCTGGCTGATAAGGTCCAGCCTGTATCCCTGGGTCTCAGTCTGCCCAAGAAATATGCCTGACTGCTAAGAACTTCCATCATTGTGAAGGGATCAGAAACACCACTAAATAGAGGGGCTACTTTGTCCTTTCTTCTTTTCATATATTTTTATTTTTGATTATTTTTTTCCCTGCAAGTTTTTCATCAAAATATTTAGTTCTAAAATAAATAAGTTTTAAATAGAAAGCTTAATTGATTTATATTTCCAAAAATGCAAGCAACTTTAAAACATTTTCTAAAAGAAATTCTGGTTTCTTCTTTCAGAAAGCTTCTGGTAGCCCAGTTTCATTTCTAAAACCAATGAGGAGAAAACTGCAGTAACTTTAGCAAGAAATCTCAGGGTCCATACCACCAACTTGTACTGAGCCAAAAAGATCTCTACAGCCCTTTTATTTTTGTATTTTAAAGTTTTGCTCTCAAAATAAGATGCTTTAATTTGTGTATGAGCACAAGTTCCATTCCTGCTGTTAACTTTCAGAGATACTTTTTGCCATCGAAAATGGTTCTTTGGACTTCAGCTCAAAATTTCCTGTAGAACTGTCACCCAAGCTCTTCTAATATTTCAATGCTTATAAATATTGAGACAAAACGACAAGGCATGCCTGGCTTGTTCCATTAGTACAATGTTAAGTGGCTTTTAAAAAGAGACATTTCGAGGTCACTTCTGGTTCAAGGCATCTTTAAGCTGAAATTGCTGCAACTGGCTGTGATATGTCTTGTGAAAGCTCAGTGTGCTTGTGACTTTCCTGGGGTGTCTGATACTGGTAATAGATGAAAGAAAAACATCTAACCTAGGCTGACCAATTGTTTAAATTGTTTATAACTTAAATTGCTGATAATTTTTATTACTATTTGTAATTGTTATACAATAAAAATTATAATCTTATCGATTTTATGAATTGAATTGATTATTAGTTCCCCCCCACTCCTGCCATATGTTTCACAGCATCTTTCAGTATCTGCATTTTAATTAGAATTTTTAAAAGTATTTCTCTTTATTTTGAATGGGGTTATTCAAAGCTGCATCAAGAGAGGTTCAGGCTTGATGTTAGGAAAAAAATTTTTGCTCAGAGATTCGGTTAAGCACTGGGCCAGTCTTCCCAGAGAGGTGATCGATGCCTCTGGTATGTCAGTGTTTAAGAGGAATTTGGACAAGGTGCTTAACATGAGTCATCTTTTGGTCAGCTCTGAATTGGTTTAAGTTCCTTCACAAAGAACCATTCTATTCTATTCTATTCTATTCTATTCTATTCTATTCTATTCTATTCTATTCTATTCTATTCTACTCTTTGAGTTTTTTCCCTTCAGCTTGAGTGTTGAGATACACTTAAACAAATACAAAAGCAAAACATGTCAGGATGGTATTTCTGAAGAATGTTAATTGCCATTTCAAGTGTTTTTTTAGCCACTTTGAAAGAGTATATTCTGTTTCTGGAATTACACATTCTCAGGTAGAATAGCTTCTGCCTTTTGTTCAGTCTGAGTTTATGTGTTGATGACTAGAATGTTAATGCAATAATTTACAGTTGCATTATCTTTATGGCTGTGTATTATAATAACTTAATGGAGCAGAAATGCATTGCAGATGGACAGATAAAGACTGCCTGTGAAAATTAGAGAGGGGAAGTGCAATGTCTTTGAGTAGAGAATGTAATGCACTGGAAGGTAGATTGGTTCTGAATATTAATATAGGTAGGGAGTGCTTTTAGCCATATTTCTTTCTATATTCCATGCTTCACACATGACTTTGCAAAGATACGTGTTAGGTTAAAACAGTATGACAGTTGTGAATATAAATACAACGGGGAGTTTTCACTTAGTAGTTCACACAGACACAATTATTGATTCTCATTTTTCTAACATTTGGAAAGATTTTTTTCTCTTTTTCTTTAGTTGATTTTATTTGTTTGCTTTGGTTTTTTTTCTTGTTGTTGTTGTTTAGTTTTTGGGTGGGTTTTTTTTTTTTGTGTTTTGTTGTTTGTTTGTTTTCCCCAAAGCGTGTTGTTGGATCTCCATCTTCTGCTAAGGCATTTACAAGGTGGGCAGGTGCAATATCAATTTACAATCATGTCTGCCAGGATGATGCTGGACAAAGACTACTGTCAGATCTTGGAAGTACCATGTCAGGGAGAAAGGAACATGATGAAATAAAGGTCATAAGTGGCTTTGAGAAACTAAATTGAGGTAGAAGACAAAAGGGAAAAAAATATCCTAATAGCTCTGTTAGAATGGCAGCTACAAATCTCAGATACATGATGAGGTAATTGACTTATTATGTTTTCTACATGGAGACATGTTTCAAGACAATCTTTATAGGGTGAAAAATGAAGAAAGACACAGAAATTAAATAATTTCCACAAAATCAAAAATTTAGCAGAAAATATTTTTGATAAGAAAGAAATGAGGTATATGATTTGTGATATTATAGAAATAATCTAGAAAAGAGAATTTCAGTTTCTGAATTTCTCTCTAGCATTCCACTGATTTATATCTCCATGTATTAAATTAATTGCCATGTGTAGAAGAGTCACTACATTTATTTCCATCAAGTCATGATTTCCTAAGAATTCAAGACCTTCTCAAAACTCCAAGCATATTTCCTTATATTTATGCCCACAGCAAAATCAAATAATTGTATATATTCACTCAAAAATTTATTTTAATAAATATCCCATGGGACCTATTTCACAGTCACCTTGAGATGTTTATGGAATTCCCACTGATACTTTTTTTTTTGCATTAAATATTAGTCCTTAATAACCAGCTATTGTGTCTATCATCCCCTGGATTTTTCAGTCGTTAAAGAGGGATAAGCAGTCATAGGAGATGCATGAGAAAATTTGATTGACTGATGGGCAGTGAGGATGGGCTATTTAAAAGACAAAGAGTCATGTGTGTTATGGTATTCTTATCTAGGTCCAGTTTGAATAACTTACAATACATCCTCTGACAACTCAGCAACATTCAGTTTCACATTGAGATCAGGAGAGTAGTCACTCAAATGTTCTGAGTTAACTAATGGGAAAAAAAAAAAGTTGTTTTAATTTCTCTTTAAGGTATGTGTATTACGCATTCCAGGGCTTGTCTGTTGTTTAAAATAATTTTGGAAAACACTGGTGTGAAAAATTTTCTGTTAGAAAAAACACTTGTTCTATTTGTATGAGCAAATATTTTAAGAATTTTAGGAATAGGAAATGTATAAATGTCAAGTGAATTCCATTGCTGAAGTGGTGACTTCCAGAAAAATTGTGGAATTACATTGAAGAGCTGTTTTTTCCATTGGCAGATCTCAGCAATTGCTGCTATGGATAGAGTTGGTCATCAGAGACTTTGAATTAAATACTCTCTTAATTACCTTAAAACAAGTAATTGTGGTAAAGCCATGTTATTTCTAACAGTATGACATATCAAGATTTAACCAACTTGGTACAGAAGAAAATTCAGATCTCAAACTTTGTTCCTGGAGTTTACTGAACAGGCCAGAGTGCAAACATCATCAAGATGGATAACAAATGGCTGAGCAGCTTCCTGAGATACTCAAGGGGAGGACAGCTGAGGAATTAAAAGGTGTTATGTGAGATTTTGAAATTAAGCACACAATGACAAATATCTTCTAGGAACTGAAGGTCTAGATTGCATCTTCTGTACAAAGCCTTTCCTCTGTTCTTGATACCAAGGAAATGAAAGCAAATTATTGCAAAGAGAACAAAAAACCTCTGAGGAACTGGGTTTATTTTTTGGTGTAATTTTTCTAATCCAAAAAACTATGCCATAAAAGGGACTTGCCAAAAGAAGGTGAGATTCTTATAAATACAAGACCACCACATGTATAAGAAAGTTTATTTAAGTTTAGAATTTGTCTTGTAAAATTTTCTGGATTCTGTATATTTGGATGTTGTGATGAATTAGCAGAATAAACATTCATTTATTTAAATATATATTTATTCAAGTATACAGTGACCAAACTACTTATAAATTACAATGTATCTTTTGTATCACTGAAAGCACAGTATTCTCTCCTACTCAGGATAAGTTCAAGTAGTGGAAGAAAGTGAACCAAATTTAGAAAAGAAAACCAAAAAATTAAACACTGACTGTCACAGAGGTTTTCTATAAATTTAAAAAATACCTTGAGGTGTTTCTCTGGCATATGAAGGAAACTTTTAGAGTTCTTTTAGAGGAACTGTGGTGAACAATTGGATCGTGCATCACTTATTCTTTTCCATTTTTATATTTTTATTATTATTATTATTATTTACCATTATTATTGTATTTTAATTTATTTTTAGTTATTAAACTGTTCTTATTTCAATATGCAAGTTTTACTTCAACTCTCCTGCCCATTCCATGTGGATGGGCAGGAAGAGAAGGGGCAGTTAGTTGAGCAAGTGGCTGTGTGGTGTTTCATCTCTAGCTGGTCTAAAAACCACAATAAATGGATAAAAGTCAAATGCATCTATGTATTATAAACAACAGCCATAATTAATAGATTGACCAAATCAGAAGTTTGGTTTGCTGTGGTGCCAGCTCACTGCTGGGTGCTGCTGATGGCAATCAATTTCTGCTGTTAAACAAATCTTTTGGAAACATCATTATGTGATGGCTGACTGGAATAAGGAATTTTGGGATAAGATCCATTGCATCTGTTTGTTGATTTTATAATATATCTCTCTAGAGCTGAGCTGGCTGTTTAGGCTTCCACAATAGTCAGTGTAGCCTAATCAATAGAGTCAACAGAGTTTAATGTGATTAATTTGGACAAATGTGTTTATTTTAGGGTGAGATACACTTGTCAGATCTCAGTTCTGTTGAATTTATTGACTAGTCCCCCACAGACTCAAAAAAGGAATTCAGAGTAATTTTCTCAAATGTCTCAACATTTAAGAAATCCATGGGTAGGTAAATTAACCCTGGAGTTTGTGATGTTTGTAATCACAGAACTCATAATATTTCATAGGCAGCTCTTCTGAATTGCAAAGTAAAGATTTCTTCTTCGGAATTGTGCTAGTTAGGGCATGATAAATGACAACAGGCCCCCTCCTACCCACCCCCACCCAAAAAAAAAACCCAACAAAAATAAAAGTCTTCATGACAAATGAAGGGTATGAGCATCTTACCTTTATAGAAATATACACTACCCATACAGATTTTCTCAGAAGCAGTTAACCTTGACTTATGCATAAATTGAACACTTATTGGAATACAGAATATGCAAAGTGTCACCACAGGCCACTCCTGCCTACTTCTAGCAGGCATTGCTGTCTCTATCAAGAAAAATAGAAATGTCTGTGAACAGTCTATGTTGAACTTCTGTTTCTGATAGAAAGAAGGTTTTTCAGGGTTATATACCCAGGATAAAATTTGCCCCTTGTTTCTTTAATTTCTTGGGACAAAGGATGTCACAATAGAAGCCACATAGAAAACTTCTGCTTATTTTATCTTATTTTTTTAATATCCCTTTATGGTCTCAGCCTGTTACAAGAAACTCTCAGTCTCACTGCATTTTCTTTATTTCTTTCATTTTACTATATGTCAGTTATCTCTTCTACCAGCTGAAGACTCTCCATAACCTCCCCTGGCATCCAAATCATTCTGCAACTTTGGTCATGTGCTATCTTCGTCTGCATTATTGTTTTTACAGTTTAACTGTATTTGCAGAAAAATAACCTATCCTACAAGGCCTTTTCAAATACATGATTCACTAACTATTAAAAAAAGTATAAATATTTCTTTAGACACCAATTCCAGAATTCCTAATGGGGAGTCCAACTTGTGTTAAAACACTGACTTGGAGGTTCACAGATTTCCAGGTTAGCTGGGTGTGAGCAGGATCTGATCTCTTCCTCCTGAGGATCAGGCTCCTAGAAGCACACTTGAGAAGTGACTGCTTTCCCAGTGCCTCTCCTGTGGCCTGATGATGGGTCTGAAGATGGACATGCTGATGGCCAAAGCTGGGCTAATTAGAGAAGCTGGTAACACCTCTGTGATGACATATTTAAGAAGAAAATCGAAACACAGGGCACAGAGTGTTTGCTTCTAGTCAGAGAGGTGAAGGAGGTGAGAACATGTGAGGGAAACAACATGGAGACACCAAGGTCAGTGGAGAAGAGGGGAGGAGGTTCTCCAGGCAGCAGAGCCAAGATTCCTCTACAGGCCATGGTGAGACCATAGTGAAGAAGCTGTGCCCCTGCAGCCCATGGGGAGCCACAGAGGATGCAGAGATCCACCCACAGCCCACGAGGAATCACAGGGGATGCAGAGATCCATGCACAACCCTTGGGGATCCATGAGGGATGCAGAGATCCACCCACAGCCCATGGGGAA
>QUSF01000001.1:63165294-63460208 GCA_003676055.1 Chloebia gouldiae | reverse complement strand
TGGGGATCCATGAGGGATGCAGAGATCCACCCACAGCCCATGGGGAAGGTGATCACACCGGAGCAGGTGGATACCTGGAGGTGGCTGTGATTCAGTGAGAGACCTGGTGGAGAGAGGAGCCCCTTGCTTCCAGGCTGAAACAGCCTGTCCTTGGAGAACTGCACCCTGTGGAAGGAGAGACCCACATTGCAGCAGTTTTGGGAGGGCTGTGTGCCCACAGGAGGGACTCACATTGCAGCAGTTTGGGAGGGCTGCTGCTCATGAGAATGAACCCACGTTGGGGAAGTTAATGGAGAACTGTCTCCTGTGGGAGGGATCCCACAGTCCCACAGGAAAAGGACTCCTCTCACTGAGCCAAGCAGAAGAAAACCTTGGGTGATGAACTGACTAAACCCTCATCCCCTATTTCCCTGTGCTGTTGGTGGGAAGGAGGGAGAGGTTGGGAGAAAAAAAAAACATGTTTTAAGCACTTCTTTTTACTTCTCATTACCCTCCTCTGATTTTGTTAGTAATAAGCCCACTTTGTACTTCTAAGTTGGGCCTGTTTTGCCCTTGGAGTGTTTTCTCTCAGTTCTTATCTCAGCTGATGAGCCCTTTATTAAATTTTTTTTTCCTCTCCTCTGCCCAGCTGTAGCAAGGGAGGGTGAATGAGTGGCTGTCATGGATGCCTGGTGTTTGGCCAGGTGTTTGCCAAACCATGGCACCAACTTTCATAAAAGGATTTACTTCTCTGGGTGCATAAAAGACTAAAGAAAAGAGCTTCAGGGTTTACTTGATTTACTCTTAGCACAAGAACCAGAACTAGTCCTGAATTTATCAGACTAATTAATAAAATCTATACATTGGTTTCCCTTTTGGGGTCATCCCAGGATTTGTTCAGTGTGACTGGTGGGAAAATTCATCTTTTGAAGTCTCCCTGGACTCAGTTTCCAATAATTGAGTATTTTCTTTCATTTAAGTCATTTAAAAATATTTTTATTTGCTGTTTCCTATCCCTCAGCTTCTCAACTCTTCTTTGTACTTTTAAATTTCTGCTTTTTCTTAGGAAGGTTGTTGACAGCAGTGTCATATCTGTTGCAAAACTTGCTGTCCCACCCATGTTGAATGTGGCACAGATGGCCCAGCTCCAGAATTTATTGTCTATTTCTATAACAAAATGAAGCATTAAACTGCTGCTTACAATATTATCATGACTGTTACCCTACCATGTAAGCTGAAATATTTCTCTTTAATTTTATAAGAAAGATGAAAAAGTATAAGTAGACATAAAATCCTGGCATCTAAAATCCCAGTTTTATGTTGTGAGTTTCAAGCAATTTCAACTGACTTTGCTGAAAGAATATTCATTCAAACAGAAAGAATTTTAGGTGTCACCTTTTGTGTGAAACAAGATGTAAAACCTAATAATTATGACTAAAAAATATATTTTTCTTCTCAATATCATCTTTATAATTTACTTCAGTGTGAAAATTCCTCCTGAAAGTGTTTAACTCTGTGCTTTCTTCATTAAGCTCATTTCATAAATATGTCACCTCTAACTCCTCAGCATATATCCACATGATATGCCACAGTCCTTTGTAAGAAATTCCACTCAGCCTGCCCCCCCTGCATGCCTCAAACAAACTCATTTGTTTGTTTTTTTTGACTTTTTTTTGAGATTCCTTCACGGGATCTGGGATGAATCTTTCACAAGCACTCTGAGTGTGCTCTCAGGTGTATGGTGCAGTTTTTGGGGTGTCCTATGCAGGGCCAGGAGTTGGATGTGATCTTTGTGGGTCCCTTCAAACTCAGAATATTCCACAACTTTATGATTCC
The DNA here is from genome assembly GCA_003676055.1 of Chloebia gouldiae. Lineage (NCBI taxonomy): Eukaryota > Metazoa > Chordata > Aves > Passeriformes > Passeridae > Chloebia > Chloebia gouldiae. Next base: position 63,458,393 of record QUSF01000001.1, on the reverse strand, counting down.
ATGAAGTGTCTCGCAAGACTAACCTTGGTGGAAACAGACACAATATGTCCCTATTAGAGAACATAATCATACCAATAAAGTGTTTAGAAGTCATTCCTGCAGACTTAGTTTGACACTGTGTCCATTCATCCTCCTCTCCTTTAGTATTCCTGTATTGCCAGAGCTAACAATGAGCAACTGGGAGACAAAACCCTTTCTCTGACATTGAAATTCCAATGAAAGGAGACAGCAACAGTGAGCAGTAATTGCATGCTTTGCCTCTTTTTCCCTGCATTTTATTTACGTTTTTACCTTGAAGTATCTTTATTGTCCATTTGCCAATTTCACAACAATTGACATCTGTCTAAGTGAGGCACACACTTGATCTTTGCTGGGAAGAGTAGTTTGAAAGCCCACAAAAAATAAAAAGGATCAGAGGATGGATTGCCATGCCAGCATACGTTTTCAGCTCTCATTTATAGTCCTTCTTGATCCAGCTTCAGTTTTGGGGAGGGAAAAGGGTGTAGCACTGCTTTAAAAGCCATAACCTTCGGAATTAGAATGAGTTCTCAGCACAAACTGAGCAATAAAAAAGCAATCATATCACCAGGCTGCTGGCCCTTATTATTTTAGCATCAGTATGATGGACTTTAAAAGCTTTAGACATGCTGGGAAAGTTAAATACTCGTGTTCCATTTAAAACTGACCAGCATTTAAATATGTAGACACCTGCCATGACAAGCAGTCAAGGGATTGCTCTTTCATTTTATAAATGGAATAAAACTGCTCAGTAGAATGGCATGACATCTGTGTGGATATTTGTTTAGTTGCTACTGATGTACTTAATGTGAGGGATTTAGAGTATTAGTCTCAGACAGCAATCTGCAGGCTCAACTTCCCCACAGCGACTTCTCTATTCAGTGCAAGATTTAAGTAGCTGAACAAAGTGATCCTTTTGTCTAGAATAAAATAAAGAAGTGTGTAGGGGTGATGTGGCTTGTCTTCTCATTTTCCCTTCCTGAACAACAACTGTGAGGTTTGCTGGCAGCAGGAGCCATACAATGCATGCACTCTTGAGATGCTGGCACTAAGGGTGGGGAGAGGGGAAGAAGGAGAGGGTTTTGTTCTCTGGGAAAATGGAACAAAAGTTCTGTTTATCTGAGGGTTTGAACAAGAACACTTGTCTTTAATTAATTTTGGGGTGGTTTAATCCCTTTTAATATTTATATTGGAGTTATGTTGAACTGAAAACACGCGTTTCATTGAAACAAGTAAACACTTTGGAAATACCAGAACTAAGTATTCAGTTTTTTAAGATATTTCCTTTCTTGAATTCACACACAATGACAATATCCTCCCTGCCCTGTCCCTCAGGGTTTGAATTTCAGCATATTTTCAGCTTTCCCAAGTGTACCTAGGGATGAAGAGACGTTGAACTTACTGCATGCTGAAAGTGTTTTGCTCACAGCTAGATTTTTCCCCCATGACGGAATGAAAACACAAACAGAATAATATAGATTTCTGCCAGTTGCAAGAATTATTACAGATATCACTTTCTGTTCTTTTCCATGTGGGTTTTCCCCCCACCCTGTCCATTCTTTCTTCTTCACTAATGCAAAACAATCACTGTGCATAGTTTTTGGGACTGGTGCTTGTTTTGTTTTTTGTGCAATGTTCCTCATTTCAGTATCTTGAGGTTACCTCTTCTTTCCCATTTGTCTTTTATTTATAGTTATTTATGCTAGAAATGAAAAACTATAACACTGAAGGCATAGAGTAATTTACACTTGAGGACTGAAATCTGCTTTTAATTATCCCACAAGAATAATTTGTCAGTGTCTCATTTCTGACCGTCTGTAAAAGATGTTGCTTTTATCACTTTTTAAAATAATAAAACCATAAAAGCGAATTTGGGTGATTTTTTTCCCCCACTGTTTTTCTTCCTCTTCCACACCTGTAAAAATACCATTTTCAGATTGCTGCCACAATCCCAAAGTGGAAAAAAAAACAAACTGTCCTCTTTGTGCTGTGTGTTACTGTTAGGATAATTTAAAGAAGCACAAACCACAGAGAGTTAATCAATCCTATGTCTCTAAACACACTTTTGTATTCTTGGAGCATTGCATAGTGGAAATGTGGAGATAAGTGATTGTGCTTGATTTTTATGCTTCTAGACAATATTTTTCATGTCATAAAAGAAAAACAGTGTTTCTTTACACTCCATGGATCCTTTCCATGAGTGTAACTCCCTGCATTGACATTTATCTCTTAGAAAGGGATATGTAGAATTTATATTAAAATTAAATTCCAGAACCGTCTGACAAAGAGAGTCAAAACTGTGAGAATTATTAAAATAAAAAAAAAATCTCTATTATGTACATACTTGTCCATTAGTTCAGTACCTGATCATCCCTCAAGATTAATGTTTTAATGCTACTTGAAGGAATATTTAAGAAAGAAAGGATTAAGAACACAAAATCTTGATTTCATCACAGAGTTAGTTAGGGAGAGCTGTCTGTATCTGTGCTGGAATACCTGGCACCACACTGTCCTTAAAAACTCTGTTAGGACTTTGTGGCAGTTTTCCACTCTTCCCTGAATCACCTGGGAGCCCATAACAGAAATGAGAGATGAGATGACATCACAGCTCCTGAGCTGCTTGAGCTGCCTTGGAGACCTTCAGAACATTTTAATCTGTTTCCTCAGTCTGAAAACTTGAATGGGAGCAGAAATTATTCTCTAGCTCCTTCCTGTCAGTGAATCCAAGTTACAAGAATCATTGGGTCCTTGGAAGCTACACAAGAGTTAAGAGCATCCAGCAAGAGTGCAGGTAAGCCCTGAAGCAGGCACCAGGTGAATTTCTGAGGGCAAGGAAAGTCAAGGGAAGAGTCAACAGGGTAGAGCAGGAAGTTGCCTTAATCTGTATTCTCCTTTCCTATATTCTCCTCAGCCACTGTCACTTCTGACCACAAATTATTTTTTGATAATTCTTTTTGTCCCATCTGGGAGTAAGATATTCTAGGAATACAGTAACAGGGCTTTTCTTCTTAAGATTTTTGTCTGGGATCTAAGGACAACAGAAATTTAAATGAAAGCTTCAAAGTTCTTTATGAATCTTCTTTAGGTGTGAACTTGCAAATACTGTGAAAGTAATTTTTGCCTTTCTGAGGAAGCAGGGGAAAATTATATCAATATCAGTTATTGGCACACACATTTAACATTTTCTGGGATATGTTTACATTTAGAAAAATGCATTGATACTGGCTTGAAGGATACATCCATTCATATTTTAGCCAAAAAATGTGCAGTAATAATTAGTTACTGGCCAGTTACTGTTTTGGCTCTGACTGGGATGGAGCTGACTTTCCCCATGGCAGCCCTCCCAGTCTGTGCTGGGCGTTGGTGTCTGCAGAGGTGTTGGTGGCACTGCAGTGGTTTGGCTCCTGCTGGGCAGAGCTGGCACAGCACCAGCACTGCCTCTCCAACCCCGATCTCTGCCTCACCAACAGGCTGAGGGTGAACAATCTGTTGAGAGGGGACAGGGACAGGACAGCCAACCCAAAATGGCCACAGGATATCCCATCCCATGTGTTATTTTGCTCAGTAATAAAAGCCAAGAGAAAGGAGTACCAGGGCAGAATCCATTGCTAAGGTGTTTGTATTCTAAATTTACCCTGCGTGTAATAGCGCCTTACTTCCCAGGAGGCAGCTGAACATTGCCTATGTAGGGGAAGGAGAGATAATTATTTTTATTTTCCTTTGTTTTCATGCATGGCCTTTTCTTTATTAAATCCACAAGTTTTTAATCTTATTTATTCCACATCCCACAGAGGGGAGGGAGTGAAAGGGTCCCTTGGTGGGCACTTGACAGCCAGCCATGATCAAACCACCACATAAATAAACATAACAGGATAAAACAGGGACATTAAATTATCATTCTATATCAGCCTCATTTTAGGTATTTAAGAAGCTGAAATAAGTGTAAAGAAACTCCTAATGTGCTAATATTTAATCTACAAGAGCCTTTTGAATTCTAGACATCCAGCAGACAATTGCCAGTTCATGGTGTCCCACGACAACCTATCATTAGGTGTTCAGGCAGCCTGCAATGGGCACCATTTACACTGCTGTAACACCAGCCAAATCTTTATGCAAGATCTTGTAATCTTATCTATCTACTGAAAAATGATAAACCAGATTATGATTCAGAGTTAAATGTCTCCTGCATGATCCCGTGTGTGGCGTTTGCAAGAGCTGTGAAGAAACCAGGATGTTCAGCAATTTGGCTGTTATATATCCATGTTCACATGGTGTCAACTCTATGGCTAGGACCTGTTAAAGAGCCTCTTCAGTCTAGAGAACCATGCAAAACAATGTCCCCCTCTACATTTATGCCAGTAAAAACCATGGCAAAGCCTGAACACAGACCATGATTGTCTTTGTAATAAAGTATTCAAGTGTATGTATGTCAGTGTGGTGAAAAACACACTCAGGAGAATGGGATGTTCTATATAAACAAATAGGTAAATCTAGGATTCAAAAGGTTTTGGGTCAAATTTTCTCTTACATACTTCCCTGAATTTACGTCTGAATATTTTTGTGCCAGTTTCAGCTTCATATTTTAAACTTTTTTTTTTTTGCTCCTGATCAGCCGTCAATGAAAACTTCTTTTAATTCTCTTGTTATTTTTATATTCTATCTGCCTTCAGAAAATTTATTTGTGTGAGACCTTACATCCTTTGGCTCTTCCTTCTTTTAATGAGTTGCAAATACATTGGCTTCCCCTCCTATCTCCATCCCTAATATTTGTTTGTAAACTAAATATAAGCTTTTTTTCAGCATCTTTCCAGTGCAATTTTTTTTCTTATGGCTAATTTGTTTATCCAGTGTACACTCTGTAATCACAGAGAGACAGACTGAACTGTAATGCAATGCAGTGAGCATTTTGCTTCATTGTGGAGGGCTCGGGGATTTTTCAACATGATAACCCAGAACTGTGCAAGGTAAAGGTGCTCTTGTACTTCTGTGTGAATGTATACCCTATGCTTACACTTCATAAAATGAGTACAAAGCTGTAATCTGAGAAGAGAAAGCAAAACACTGTGAAAAAAACCACAAAACACCAAAAAAAGGCAGAGGCACAGTCACCAGGAGTGATCCAAAGCCACAGAGGTTAATGAAAAGGCTTCTGTGTGCATTGGATCAGGCTGTAACCTCGTAAATAGCTGTGGATATATTTAATGCTGCCAGCACAGCTGCAAGAAGAACACTTACACAAAGTAAATGATGAAGGGAGACTATTTTAATCCTGGCATCTGTGTCTTTTGACTGCCATTTGGAACAGGAGGTGGGAGGAGCTTTGCAAAATGACATAATTGAATTCTTCCTGCCCCATTGAAAGCAACATCAAGGCTTTAAGAGGAAAATTCTGCATCTTTTATTTTTTTTACTTTTATTATTTTTCTTTACAGCCAGATGACTGCAAATGGAATCCATAGTAGAACTCAGGACCTCTGGCTCTAGAAACAGAGGTTGTCTGCTGAAGAGGAAAGCAGCATCCTTTAGTTTAGCAAGAAAACCAAAGTGATGTTCTCATGAACACAGCTTTGATATTTCACCTTGATGAAGACATCACCTTAGTAAATATCTATATCAAGTTGAATCCAGCTCACCTGTAGATCCAAATTTTTCAGCTCAGATTCTCTTATACTTTAAAGAAAATAAACTAAAATATACTTAGTCTGTAGCAAAATTGTAGCAGGAACTCAGCCACAAAAGCACAATGTGAGTGTTTGCTCACAAGTAGACAGCCTATTCCAAGGCCCATCATTTAAAACAATATAAAATAATTAGCCATAAAAATTTTACAATACATTCCATACTTATGCACCTCTTTTCCACCTACACACATCACAAAAAAAGAACAATATAATTCAAGTCACTTTCAAAACTCTAAAATTTGATTCAATTCACGATTTAGGTTTAGATTGAATTGGACAATTTACTAATTGCTGTTCAAAATGTTAGAAGGAAATTACTTTCTGTCCAAGGCACTGTAGGCAAGGACTTCTCTAATGCATACACATATTTTAATTGGTTGGTTTAACTTAATGTGTTTTTCTAAGTGAAGGTGTGCTTTGGAATCTAATTTAGACGCATGTTTTTCTTTCAAATAATTTTATAAAAAGTACCTACCAGCATTACTATAATCATATTTTTATTTGGTACTTTCTTTAAAGTTTTGATGAAAATCTGAGTTCTTCAAGGAGGAAATTATTTTATGTGACACATTTGTATTTATCTCTATGAGAGCTCCTTGGTGCTACAGTGGTTAAGCATGAAGTCAAAAAGTTTGAAATGTCTCTGAAATAACATCCCAGTATCCTTGCCATCACCTTGGCATGGACAGGGAGTCTTGAAAACAAAGGTTCATTGTTCAGGGATGAAAGTATCTCCACTTTTGTATAGAGGTTTTAACATGGATTAAAAATCACACTGGGTTGTTAGAAACATATGAAAACTAACATAAAACTCAGGCTATTTAAAAAATTTATTTAATGTAAAATTAAGACTTAATTAAAAAGGGGAGATCAGAGGCATTGAATATACACATAAAGTATCAGCAAATAGTAGATATAGGTAAATAGGGGATGCTTTCTGCTTTTTTTCTGCTTTAGTGTGTAAACAACAGTTTAATAACTTAAATCAGACACTGCTGTATGACTCTATTCTTGCTTCTACTCTGTTATCATAAAATTATAGAATGTCTTGTGTTGGAAGGAACCCTCAAGATTACCTATTTCAGCCCCTTGACATGCACAGGAACATTTTTCAATATGCCCCCTTACTCAGAGCTCTATCCAGCCTGGCCTTGGATACTTCCTGGGATGAGGTATCCAAAACTTCTCTGGGCAACCTGTTCCAGTGCCTCACCACCCCCACAGAAAGTAATTTCTCCCTAATATCCAATCTAAACCTCCTGTCTGTCTGTTTGAAGCACCTTGCAACTGATGTTGTTCAACCTCCTGAGATTCCCATAGGCCACTTCTCGAGCTTGTCCAGGTCCTCCTGGATGGCTTCCAGTCCTTCAGGTGTGACTGCCTCATCACTCAGCTTTCTGTCACCTGAAAACTTACTGAGGGTGCACTCGATTGTTTCATCCACATCACTAATGAAGATTCTGATAGCACTGGCCTCAACTGGTCCCCTGAGGGACATCACTTTATCACTTGTCACTGTCCTGCCTGTATGGGACTCTGAGCCATGGATCACCACCCTCTGAATGTGACCATCCAGCCACTTTCTTATCCACCTAACAGTCCACTCATCAAATCCATCTCTCTCCAATTTAGAAAGAAGGATGTTGTGGGGTACTGTGTCAAAGGGTTACAGAAGTCCAGGTAAATGACATCTGTAGCCCTTCTCTTGTCCACTGATGTGGTCACTCCATCATAGAAGGCCCCTTAGTTGCTCAGGCAGGACCTTCCCTTGGTGAAGCCATGCTGGCTGTCCCAAATCACCTCCCTGTTCTCCACATACCTTTGTATGGTTTCTAGGAGAGTCTGTTCCCTAATCTTCCCAGGCATGGAGGGAAGTCCGACAGGGTGGTAGTTCCCAGGGTCCTCTTTTCTATGGTTTTCAAAAATGGGTTCAATATTTGCCCTTTTCCAGTCACCTGGGACTTCACCTAATTGCCATGACTTTTCAAATATCATGGAGAGCAGCTTGGCAACTACATTAGAAAATTCCCTCAGGACTCTGGGGTGTATCTCATTGAGTCCCATAAACTTATCTAAGTTCAGGCTCTTTAAGTTGTCATGAACATGGCCTTTATATACAGGTGTTTAAGGTGGTTTTGGTGCAATGTATGAAAATGCAGTATGTTGCTGGAGAAGGGTGACACACTGAATATAGCAACCTGAACTGCTTGAACAGTTAGATCTTAGATCTCTTCAAAGCATTATTCAAAAATCTCAACATATAGACAGCAACAAAACACCCCCAACCCTCAAAGGTCTATGCTCCTGCCCTGCTTCTCTGCAAGTCAGAGTGTAGATCTCTCTCCCCAGCATGGTCTGTTACATGAGCAAGAACTTATCAGGGCTTCTCCTGCCTAGTTAAAAATAGTCCCAGCCTTATAATACTTACACAGTGCTAATGGCTTTGTTGGTCCATCTGAGGAAATATAATTGAGCTTGAATAGATATGTCCCTGCCAGTCTTTTGGATTTGGGAGATTGGCTGTGATGAAAATGACTGTGCAGTAATGTGCTCCTCTGAATGGTTTTCAAAGGAAATAAAGATTAAACCTAAAAATTTTGAGATACCTGTAGAACAAAATCAGTCATTAACTATAAAGAAGTTGGAAGAGTTCAGGCAGAGGTTCTGAGCAACTTCTTTTCCATAGGATCTTCCTCATTTCTTGCTTCACATTTTCCATTAGGTCCTAATTCCCAAGCCCTGATTCACAGGGGCAGTCTCATTACAAGAAGAGACCAGAAGAGCAGAGGTTGTTTAGTCTTGCCAAACAAAGGCTGAGAAGAGACATGATTGCTGTCTATAAATATATCATGGGGGTAAACACAGGAGAAGGGGAAGCTGAAGGAAAATATTGTCATAAGAACAAATGGGAATTAACTGGTTATGAATAAATTTAGGCTGGAAATTAGAAGAAGGTTTCTAGTCATAGGATCAGTGATGTTTTGGAACAGAATGGGTAAGAAGAGAGTGAGTGGAGAGGGAAAAAACCTATTTTAAAAAAAATACCATTTCAGGATGTGGAGAAAATTGGGATGGCAATGGTGTGATAGGATGGTCCTCATTGACTAGACTCCTTTCAATCTTATACTCTTAGATTTGTTCATATTTTTAAATGTATTTTAAATTTTATTGGTTACCAATAATCTAATGTTTAAATTCTGAAAACTCTGTCTGACCGACATATATTGGTGGAAAGAAAAACTATCTCACAATTGTTCAGAACAGTATTCAGCTCATATCAGTACAGTTTTTGCAAACTTCAGTGTGAAATAATCATATGTGTTGGGAGGCAAAAGGGATTTATCTTTCAAGAGCAGAAGAAAATGGAGGCAACAATAAAAAACAGTAAGTGGAAAATTGCAGAGGGACAGGTATGCACATTTACACATTCCATGGGCTAAGCAATTCACTCTGATGAATTGCCCTGCACAAACCCCACAGCTACAGCCATCGCAGGGTTGCAACTGAGGTGATATGATATAACTTTTTTTCTTTACTCTTTGAATGTGTGTTATCTCAGGTACCTTTATGTCCAAACAGACAGTTTACTTAAAAATAAGCACCTTTGTCTGCATATACATCTGACTTTGTGTACCTGCTTGAAAGGTATGTGACAGAACCTGGAGGGAGAAAAGTGCTGTGTTGGCTGTCTAATGGTCCTTCTTGGTTCATCTGGTAGGCAATCATAGGTAACAACACTGCATCAGCCTCTTGAAAACACTTATTAAGCATCTGCCACATCAAATAGACAGGTCTCCAAGTACCACAGAGCCAGTGAAGCTAAATATTTAATTCACAGTTTTGTATGCCATTACTGATTGATAAACAACAGAGTCACACCTGTAGCTGTAGTTAACATGGTCACCTTCACATCCTCAGTGCTGGCCCTGCCAATAGCTCTGTTAATGCCTATTTTGGGCTTACCTAGAAACAGAGGCCACAAAAAAGGATAAAAGCAGATATATTTAATGAAGGGCCTTCAGGTACATGAAGAGCATACGAAGCCTACCCATGGGGCTACACCCAAAATGGACGATGGTGATGAGTTTTTCAGACAGATATATGTTTGATCTGTTAGCATATCAAGGGGTAATCCCCCAATTACAGCTTCGGGAATGCATTCATGTAGTCCCAGTTTGCTTCTCCCCACCACTGATTTCATTATTTGTGCTTTTGCTGAGGCAGAGGGTGTCCTTGGATCTCAGGCCTAAAGGGATTGTTTTGTCTGACCAAAGCATGAAGACAGTTGACTAACACTTTACATGGACTTCAGAGATACACACTAATGAAGTACAGGATCTGAAAAATAGAAAAGCTAAAATCTTAAGGCATCACTGTGATGGAGTGGGGTTACTAAAAATTCCAGGATGGGGCTTCTCTTCTTATTCTGCTCTTCCACAGTTTCCTTCAGTTTGAAGTCCTCGTAAAAGTTTGGATATTCTGTGCAACAGCAAAACAAAAATGTAGTTACTAAATTGGGGAGAATATGGCCCAAGATAAAGTAAAAGAAGGACCAGCTTTTTCCCAGGCTCATCTGTTCACTGCCTGTGAGGAATAATTTAGTGCGAGTACAGGTGTGGTGTTTGGGAGCAGCCAGTGTATTAATAAGGATCAAAAAACTCTCCTCATTTAAAAAAAAAAAAATGTATATATTATCACTAAAATCTGTTTGCTCAGAAAAAAAAAAAAAACATAAATTGAACTTGGTTTATATGTGATTGGAGATGATAGACAAAATACTTAAATCTTAAACCAAATCTTCTTTATAATCAGACTGTAGGAAGATTACTTTAGCAAAGTATTTGAGCTATTTAGGAAAGGAGTAAAAATATACACTTTATCACAATATGAATTATTTATTCAACAAGGCAGCATATGAAGATGATCTGAAATCTGACATCACTTACATAACTGGCACATTTAAAGATAGTGTTTCTGATTTTATTTGCAAATTATACTGTGTAAATTATGCATTGACAAAAAACTTTACCCTGCAAACAACAAATAGTTTGACAGATGTCAACATTGAAAGTAACACTGTAAGCAAAAGAAACTCTTATTAATATGTTCAGTCCATTTTTGAAAAAAAAAATAAAGGCTATATTAGTACTCAGAGTAACACACAAAGAGAAAGTAAAGACATGAAAAGAACACAGATTAAGGTCATGATAAGAATTGTAAATTACTAACTGTGGAGCCTGCCTGCATCTATGAGGAAGGTTTGGGGATTCAATCTCCAAAAAAACTCCTCATTGGAATTCCTTTTGGGTTTTATCAGCTCTCAGTCTTACATGGTCCCTCTATGCAATATTCACATCATACCTATTCTACAGTGGGGGTAAATAACTACTGGATAAATTACTTAAATAATTAAAGGGAAATGGTAGATGCTTCTGCAGTAAAAATTGAATGTTTTTCTGGAATATATCACTTATGGGTTGAATATTATATATATATGACTTAGGGTTGAATATTATATAAATAATTGTCATTTAATTGTTCAGCATAAATATGAGATCATATGATGAGATCTAAAACTTTAAAAAATACCATGGTGTTAGAAATCTGCCAGTCTCCAATGAAAAACAATTATGTAAGAGTGGGAAAACAGATAAGGGTAAAATAAATTACTCACTGCTTTATATGCAGCTGCAGTCTCAAATTTGCATTTCTATAGCTGGTGTAGTAGATACAGTTCTTAAAAAAGCAGCTTATTGGTCTAAGTAATTTCTTAAAGCAACAAAGATTTTAGCTAGTAATTTATCAATTAGAACTAAGTGTTGCTAATTGTACAGATACGCTCTTGCAACTGTTTATGCTTTTTGCTCTGGGCATCTTCAAGTAATTTATCCATCTTCAGGTAAATCAGTTATTCAGTAAATATATCTTGTGGTGCAACTGCAGTAAGGAATGCTTTCAAAAGTGACTGTAACTTGCAAATAAAAAGGGAAAAGGAATCTTAAATTGTGCTGTTCATTTGTAGCTGCTTCTAAAATTCAAGATGACAGCTCTTTAATATTAGAGAAAAATGATACAATTAGAAATTCATAAAAAGTGAAGAAAAAACATCCCTTCTTCAATAGAAACTGGTAGACAAATTCATATAAAGCAGAAGCTAAAACTTTTATTCTCAGTCTTGGATCCAAAGCTCCCCTGTGAGGTGAGGCCCACAACACTAATGCAGGTTTTTCTTTTGGCACTTGATCTGACATCTCTTACATTGGATAAACTATTTTTACTGTGTGAGAAAATAAACCAAGAGTCACAGATAAATGCATTGAGAGTCATAAGTTATCGTTTCCACTTCCAAAAACTGATTCAATCTTGTCATGCTCCTTAGCAAACAGTATTTCTCATCTTGTCAAGGAGATAGTGCAAAAAACTAGCTGAAAAACAACATTTCTGCCTCATGAAAGTGACAGTTGTTTTCAGCTTCAAATCAGGACAAGAGAAGGTTTGAGCATGGGTCACCCATCACCTAGGAAATTGCTTGTAACATCAGTCTATTTAGAAAATATCTTCACTTCTAGATTTCTTCCAGACCACTGACATAGTCTTAAGAAATGCTTGTTAGAAGACTTGGCTGAATTTCTGTGATTTTTCTTGTCTGTTTATTTGTTTCTATAAGCAGTCATTTTAAGAAAAATGTTGTGGTGTTTTTGTTTGTTTGTTTGGGGTTTTTTTGGTTTGTTTTTTTTTTTTCCTGGAAGATTTCTGACTGGCTCTAATTCTAATTCCCAGAAGAAACAGTATTACTGGGCGTCTGTCTCAGATGAATTCACGGTGGCTGCTGAACCATCATCATTGAAGTGCAGTGCTGCAGGGAGTTTTGGCTCCTGGTCCATTCCAGATGGAAAGTGGATGAACAAAGCAGGTGATCTTCAAGATCTGCTTGAGAATGTGGTTTAGGGGTGAGCATGGTGGTGGCACTGGCTGATGTTTGAGCTTTATGGTCTTAGAGGTCTTTTCCAGACTTTCTGATTCTATGTTTCTATGAATCCTATAAAGTTCTATCTTGCTTGTACTCACATTTTATCTACACCTCTTAACATTGCTACAGATTTTTCAAACTGAAGACAATGATTTAATATTGTCTCAGAATAGAAATAACAATAATGAACACACTTCCACCCTAGAAAGATCTTTCTAATGGTGATCTAGTGTTTGAAATGAAACTCCATGAAGTGTAGGTAATATTTGCTTTCTAAATATTTTCTTAACAATATAATTTTGGTTTTTATTTTGAATTTTTCAGAATATTGTTTCAAACTTAATAGAGGACTGTGTGTTTGGTAAACCAGCCAAAAGTGAGCACACTTATTTGAACTCAGCCTAACCTTTCACCTCCCATGACTGTGGTGGCCTCATTCATACTCCTTGTAAAATGGCTCCAAAAAAAATAGAAGTGACATAGCTGGCAGTTTGAGGAGTTAGAGTCGATAATAAAAGCCAAAAGATCACATTCAAGGGCAGTAGCTGAGCTTTCTCATGAAACCTGTGTAATGCCTATTTACTCTATTTTCTGCTTCTGTCAAAGCCATTAATCTCACATTTCCTGAGTGCTACATTTGATCGAAAACCATTTCATTTAAAAAGTTAAAGAGCCTGAAATCATACCATTGTAAAAAAGCCTGTGCTGAATAGGGCAACAAATCCTCAATTTCCAGTTTTCACTCCCTGACAATTGAGGGTTTTTTTATATCTTACCCCCAAGATGTAAAGCTTATTCACTTATCTCCCTCTTATATATATATATTTAATCTACTCAAAATATGTCTATTATAATGCAGAATAATATCTGAGACTTTGCTGTAAGGTTTTACCCTTTATCTACCAGAGAGTTTCTTGAAGATTTTGCTCCTAAACCAAATATACAAGTAAAACAAAAAGAAAACATAGCCTTTGTTGCAGGTTTTCAAAGGACAAACGTGTACTAATTTGGTTCAGTCACAGACTTTGGACAGAATTACAGGCTATGACAAGCTTTTACAGCATTTGGCTGTTTTAAAAATCTTGAACATAAATATTTTAAAAAGTCAGACTGAACAGAAAAACACCCCAGAGTAACATTTTAAGGCTATAAAAAGTCACTGATTGAGCCAGGACTGATCTGTGAATGTCTTCCAATTCAAAATCATGGAATAGTTTGGGTTGGGAGGGAACTCAAAGGTCACCCAGCTCTGACCTCTTGCCATGGGCAGGAACTTTCTTAGAAAGGCACAGAATGCCCCAGTAGGTAGCAATGCCACTGTCATAGCTCAGTGTTTGAGCTTGGATAATATTTTTCATAATTAAGCCCAGACCAGTAAGCCAAACCTCGGATTTGTAGAACAAAAGCTTTCAAGATGACCCTTAAATAAGACTGTGTAAACTGACTAAAATTCAGTTTATCTGAAGGTTTGGTGTAATTTGCACTTCATTGATGGCAATTCAATACAGCATTACAGATTTACTAGTCTTCTTTTATCTGCATCTGTTTTGTCTTTTCACCACTGTTTCTTAATACAACTCATATCTTGATCCTCAAATCTTCTGAATAATAATGATAATAATTAATAACAATAATAATAATAAAAATAACTTTCTGGTATTAATAGGAATAATGTGCTCTTACCTTCAGAACTAAAATATGAAAACTGTGACCACACTTTATTAAAACACTGAAATTAGTGAATATTTTGTTCCCCCTCCTAAACTGGTCACTATTGTAAATGAGTACTTTGCCACACCAGCTCCCCATCAAAGTCTTGTTACACAGTATTAATTATGGAAAGTTCAACATTGCATTTAATGTCCTGATTTGTAAATGTTTCCCTAGCTTAACTTTTCTCTTTAACATGGCAATGTCTCATTGAAATGGATAGTTTCATTAAGTTCTTTAAATTATTGGTATTTATCATTCCTACAAATGCATCCCTAGAAGTCTCTTTCCACTAGAAAGCCCATTACAGTAGGATTAGTGCCAATAGAGAATATGAGACAGTTCCTGTCCTCCAGGTTCTCATTCAGACAGTTACAGCTAGAAAAATTATTGTAAAATTTACGATAAATTAAATTATGCAGAAAACCTGAAGTTTATATGACTGCATAGCTGTAACTGAAATGAATAGTAGCTAGACAGCTGCAACTGGATAGAGGAATCAAGAGACTTTATGCAGGTTAAGCCACCATCTTTTGCCAGAAATAGGAAAGATGTGTATATATTCCAAGCTTTAATACCAGACATTTACCTAAGCATTATCCTATCTTTAAAATAATTCACATGAGAAAATGCTAGTGCAGGAAGAAATACAAGGAAACAACTTACAAAACTCTTAATCTGGAAAAGAATTGTCAGTGATGGTATCAAAACAAGAGTTCACAGGTTTTTTATGCATTGTTTCTAGGTTTTGATTTTTTAAAAAAATTATTTGTATGTTTGTTTTTTAATAAATGAAAGCACGATTAATTGATTGTCCAATTTAGAAACTAAACTGATGGACGTGTAACATATAGAGATTCTTATTGGCCCTGCACAGGATAGTCCTTGCAGCATCTCTGATTTGGAAAAAAAAAGTTTTAAATATTGAATTTATAGCACATAATCCAGATGAATGTTACATGAGTGCATTTGTAGCAGAGTGGATTTACATTAGGTGGAGAAGAAAAAAGAAACACAAATTTGGAGGAGATAACATCATAAATTACAACTCAAATGATTAATGGTCCATCATATAACTTCCCCTCCACACAATGTAGTCATTAAAGTAAGATGCAGAATCGAATTTATTTAAAAATAATGCATAGAAATAGACGTTGTAGAGAGCTGTTTCCTTCCAGAGAGAGGAGAATTTACAGTGCTGAGAACAAACAGGAACTCCAAACCCTTTGCAATCTATAGGGTTCCTTCCAGATGTTGAATAGTGGAGTAAAGTTGGTGTAGTGGTATTTGACCTTACACAATGGTAATTTTTTAGTGAACCCAGTCCAGTTAGAGGTACTTGACTAATCTTGATGAGTGAAAATTGATAAAGTGAACTTGTATATTTTCTGAAAGCCATAAATAATTTCATAAGGTTGTTACCACTGCAGCATTCAGTAAACCAGAACAAAAAAAAAAAAAAAAAAAGAAAAGCGCCATTTGCAATTTCTGAAAGATTATATCTTTCCTGTTCTTAATTTTCCTGTCATTTTGATTCAATTCATGTGCTTGGTGGGTGCAGAATATACTTTATTTTTATCTTAAATATATTCCTGCAGTCACTTCATGGGTTTCCTTCTATTGTTTTATGGGCATCAGTCATTCACATATCACTGTTTGAAATAAAGTGCAGGAGAAAATCAGTGTGATTAACACAGCAGTTAGGTTGGCTGTTCCAGCTCTGAAAGTGTCATTCCAAGGTGAAACTGGAATCCTATTGGCATTTTGTGTGAACTTTATGTAAAGCCCACAGTGTGTCTCAAATTAACGTTGTCCATATGTCTGATAATTCATTTGCCTATGAATTTATTTTCCTGCAATGTTCTTAGCTCAGAAATAGCTATAACAGTTCTCAAGTCTATCAAAATAGGTAGGAATTTTGCCAACCTTTCTGTAAAGAGTACTGTGAATTTCAATGTATTAAATTGCAAACTCTTCAGGTTAATCTTTTTATGGTGTACAGCACCCAAATCTTGTCTGGGGATAATGTAATAGAATGTTATATATAAAATAATGTAACTCTTTCTGGGAAACACCTGGATAGGATCAGGGTCTTATACACCATAAAGACTGGAGCTACAGCCACCCTGGACATCAGGTATTAGGTCAGTTCTCTAAATATATTAAGATTACTGTGAAGTAATTTTTTTATTGGTGATCATTTACACAACCATAAGTGCTACAAATCATCCTGTGCTCACAACAGCCTTTTGCTAAATTCTATTTTCAACCTGATCTGCAACCATGCAGATCAGCCTTGCTTGTACATTTTAAATCTCATGTCAGCCAAGAGGTTCCCCCACTTTCCTCTTCTAGTTTGCTTTGAGAGAACTTCAGCTCGTTCCATCTTGATGAGGTTTTCAACAGATTAATAAATAAGCATTTGATTGTGTTAAGATGTAGTACAATTTTTCTTTGTTGATATTCTTTGTAGCATACTTAAATATTATTTAGATGAAGACACTTTCCAAGGAAATTACTCTCTGTAGGAGCCTGAAAGTGGCAAATTTATTAAAAAAACCCCAAAAAATAAATGGGAAGCTGTGCACTGTTTCATACATGTGAATAGCTGGAAGCAGCTGGTTATGGAATTTTAATGGCTAGATTATAACCCCTATTTCATAAAGAGGCAAAGTTATTACAGTTTGAAGTATGTTGTAATTTTTAAAAAGTAATTGTACATGGATTTTCCTAAACCAATAATACATCTCAGACTGATTTCCTGCATTTAATATAGACTATGACACAAAAAGTGGTGAGTCCTCAGCATGAGCCCTAAGAGCTAGGGAAAAAAGTTACAGTTAAATTATGTTTATTCAAAAGACCATTTTTCCTTCTGTGTATCTGAAATGTAGGTTTAATTGTTTGTTTTTTACTCTGATCAGGAGTTAAAAAAAAATAAAAAAAGTTGAGAAATAAAAAAGAAAAAAGGAAGAGGTCCAGATACCCAGAATGAAAATAGGAGATAGGAGCTGCAGGAATAGAGGTGTTATTCTCAGTCAGCTCCTCACTAGGTCTGGGACCTGGATAAATTGCTTTTCTTTGTGGTTTTGTTTTCTTTATGGCATAACCACACCACTCTAAGGTCATCCTTTTGCCTGTCAGGTTTCATCATGATGGGATTTTGAAACTTCCAGCTTTAGTGTGATACATCATCTGTACCTATATACTGATATACCTATATCTAGAAATGTAACTATATCCATAACTATCTAGATATAGTTATTAATTTCAGTCCACATGTTGTTTTTAGGCAATATCACTGAAATGTGTGTGATTTCTGTAACTGCTGGGACCCAGAACTGAAGAGCTTTGGATGGGACAGTAAATGGCTGCAGGTGTCCATGTCCTGGGCAGGATGAGTGAGGAGAGTCATTCATTCTGTTGCACATGGCTGGGACCAGCCTGAACAAACCCTCTTGCTCTCAGAAAAGGGACTGATCAATACTGTCAGGTGAAGAGCCAATAAGTATTTGGGATAGAACTCCCCTCCCCAGAACTCAGAATTCTACCTTGTCTCAGCAACTGGCAAGAAAAAGAACATAAACATTAACTGCAAAGTAGCTCATCTGAGTAATTTATCATTTTCTAAGAGGAGATTTGATTTTTGCTGAAGAAGACTCCTAAAAGTTTTCTTCAGGGACATAGAAACCTTGAAAGATGAACATATTCTTCCTCTCTCTGCAGATAATGAAGCTCATTGCTTATTATTGTTTTTAAAATTCCATTATCACTGACTTTTACTATGTTCAAAGCAGCAATTTGATTTGGAAAAATTTGCATTTTTTTCTTGTTTGATTTTAGTTTCTAATCCCTATTATCTCCAGACAGAAAATGACAAGTTAACACTACCTGTGAATAGATGGTTGTGAAAAAAGCTCTACTTACCCAAGTGGATTGAAGGAGTGGGAGAAGAAATCTCAGGGACTCAGAAAGGGTTCGAAATCTCAGAATCTCAGCTTCTTGTGCCAAGTTTTGACACCATCCATGATATATTTGATCCAGCCAATCCAACAGAGTAATTGTCCCAGCTCCCAGGATGAGAGGTGCAGGGAAGCTCAGCTCTTTCTTTTGCAGGCAAGCAATGGACCCATCCTTTGCAGATGTGGATACTGCTCCTCTTGAAAGCGTATGGCTGCTTAACAGGCACTGGATTCAGTGGTAGTCAAATATCTTATTACATTTGACAGAAGATTAACACAGCACAAAGTGTTTTTTACTCCTTCCCTCCTATTTTAAGTTTGTTTCAGAACCTCAGTACTCAAATAGCCAGAAATTCCCATTATTTTTATTCTGAGCTATTTTTATGGTCTACTTCCTGTGCCAGCCTTTATCATATTGTAGTTTTTATTTCTTATTAGTGATTCCTGTCCAATACCAATGTCTACATTTTTGGGATAAGAATCACTTCTGGCCTTGTTTTTTTTAATACTATTGAGTTATTTGTTTAAATTTTAAACAATATAAATTATTTCAATATTTTTAAGTGCTATTGAGCTTATTTGTTTGAAAGTAAATTGCTATTGTTGTTATTGTTTTTAATTTCTTTAGTTTTCCATGAGGGTTATATTTATTTCTTTCATTTCAAAATGATATTTTCTAAAAGGTATCTACTACTTCTGTCAAGGTTTTAGAGCTGCTTGATAAATATGATGTTTGATCTCCACTGGCATTGTTTTTTCTGAGCCAACTTTGGATCCCATCAGCCTTTTCCATGGATATGTTACCCTGCTGACTCACAGTCATCCTGTGATTTAAAGGTACATCCAGATCCTTGTCACCTTACCTGTATGCTGAATTCCCAGCCACTACAAGAAGTTCGTATTAGCTCCTAATGATACATCCTTATATTTTGTACTATTTATGTTTTATTACTGCAATTCAGACATTTTAGTCTGCAAGGTCATCTTTCTGAATCTTCCCCCAGAGACAGAAGAGTATTTCCTAACATTGTGTTATTGTGGTAGCACCTTCTAAATGAAAATGAACGTTTAAAAGTGGACAGAAAAAGTAGCTTTGATTATTCTTTTTAAGTTTTCACATAGTATCATTGATATGTCCTTGATGTTCCCCTTCTTTAGGGTGAAATTTTCTTGGAAAATATTTTCTTTGTTCTTGCCTGCAGATATAGATGCTAATTTTATGCAATATGTTTGAAAAGCAGGAAAGCAAAGTTGTTATTTTGTACCAAGTATCTAAAATCTAACAGAGGAGAAAATATGAAAGAAATGAGCAAGAGAATATATTTAAGAATTAAAGCATAACGGGCAAGTCACTGAGGTACCAAAAGTGGATCTTTTCAGTTCCAATTTTCTATCTACATCTTCCAAAAACTGAACCTTTGGGAATGTTTTCAGTAACCACTGATCTGCTGCATCCAACCATTTGATACTTTCCAGGGCTGCCTCTGCCTCCTCTTCTACCATCTCATGGGCTTTACACTCACTCTCAGCTAAAAAGCTTGCTGAGTCTTGGTTAATTTAGCACATGAAATACTCCAACAGGAATTTTCTAATTCCTAGGTGTTTATGATTCCAAAGCTCCTGTTCAAATCCCAGTCAATTCACAAGGGTTTTCTTCTATTCATCCTGTGCTCTTAGACCCCAGTACACATCTGTTTTGGGGAGAACCTGGCTCAAATGACAGCCCAGTTACTCCTCTTCATGAATACAAATATAGAAATATTCTTCCTGTATTTTCTGGTTGCTATAGCAATCAATGGCAAAAGGAAGAGTGGTTTTGGGCAGAGCAGTGCAAGAAAAAAAATGTAATAAACTGAGAGAAGTAAATTTAGTTGGCATGAAGCAACACTAACAGGTTGGGCCTAAGCCCTTTTTTTTTTCCTTCCGTAGAGATGGAATTTACAATGAGGAAGATCGAGTTCTTTTGCCAATAAAACAGAGTAGAATTGAAGGGTAGACTTTATTTTTTGCATACACATGGGTCACTGGTCATGTTCCCAGATGGATTTAAGGAAACATCACAATATTTCACATTGTCTTCTCTAATATATTAGTTTGGATGGTACATAAGGGGTACAAACCTTCTTACCTGAGCACAAGAGTGCAGATTGGTGTGATGAGTGTATGTTCTAGTGCTGGGGCTGAATCCAGTATCAATGCCATGAATTCCAGATCAGGGGAATTTCTCATGGCTGCTCTCATCCATACTCAGGCAGATAAGCAGGTTTGGAAGAACTAATGTTCAAGTTGTCCATAATATTCAAAACCTCCTATACTGTTTAATAATGGCTGCAAGTTCTAGAAGCTCTGAACACTTGAGTCTTTTGTCCTTTTTTCCAAATTTTTACTGCCTTTAGAAAACTGCAGATAGTCCCTCCAATCTACCTCTGTTTCCCTGTCTATAAAAGTGGGGGGAGAGGGGGAGATCCTGTACTCTATATAAAAAGGGTTTTTGAAAACGGTTGAGGAACAATTCACACAAAGCAAATGACTTAAAAAAATATAAAATATTAAATCAAAATGTTTTAATCTTTTCCTTTTACATATATTTGGTGAGAAAATGTCTCAATCCTGAACAGGCAAAGTCAGATAACTACCACAGCAGTTGAGAAATAACAGAGTAAAATTTGGGATGGAGAAATACTCAAACTGAGATAAGCTTTTAAATGAGAGCTGTAGAAAGAACACAGCCCATTAATTATGATGATTCTTTATATTTCACATTTCTATAGCACTATTCATTCACAGCAAGCTTTTAAAACTATATATAGATACTGTAGAGTGTCTCTATAGTGAGAACCTTTTCTACAGCAGCTCTTCCTGGAGGATGGTATTCCATTGATACAGGACACTTACCTCAGAAGTTGGGAAAAACAATTTTATCTAAAGACTCCAGTCAATCCCAGCTTACAGAGAAACAGAAGTTAGTTATTCCAAATGAACATGAAAGGCAGTCCTTCAGGAGTTTAAAAACAAATTAAAATCTTGTTTTCTTAGGGAAGTTATGGAGTTTCTGGCAACTTGAGAGAGAGTTTTTTCCTGAACATTTAAGCTGCACAAGACAAAGCTTAAAACCAGAACATGTTGCAATTTATAAAAGTTAATCCTCTTTTAATATAAGACTATCCTAAGATTGGCTGGATGAAAGGAAGTTAGCAATTTATCTGAGAGGAAATCACTGTTTGCCATTAAGCAGAAATCTTTTCACCTTTCTCTCACTATGAAGGCACTCTTCAAGTAAGATTAAATTACTTTCAGCAATAAAGAGTGAAAACTTGCCCTATAATGAAAGCCCATGTTAAAATTTTAGGTCAAATGAATCTGGACTTACCTATAATACAGATTTTTTGCTTTTTTTTTCCCTTTCTACAGAGTACCAAAGGAAATTTTTGCTCCTCTGATTTAGCTGTGATGTGTTATCAGTTGCAGTAATTGAGGGGTTGTTCGAAGTCTGTCCATAAATAAAATTCAAGATTCATTTGTGCAGGGATGTAATGGATCTTTTCTAGTGTTGACCTAAATTTCTAAGACTTTAACTTGTGTCATGGCAAAACTGTACTGAATCCTGTACTGAATCCTACAGAGGAAGAAAATAGTAGTAACAATGACAAAAACTATTATTACAATAACAAAAACAACAGCTACTACTACAACAATATATTTATACAACAACAGCAATTCCAAAAAGTGTTCACTCTCACTCTAAGCAATATAAGGCTAAATGGCCAAAACAAACTTGTAACAGGCATCAGTAAAACAGATTCTGCATTTGCAGCTGAGATTAGGACCTGGGGTAACTCCAGCTAAAGTAGAGGAGGAATGTTTTAACCATTAATCTCTTGTTGGTTTTGAAAAAAAAAAAAAGAACTTTGAAGTCATTTCTGCAGGACAGCATTATTCCAAGAGAGACAACAAAGATTGGCAGTGCTCCAGATCTCCAGTTTCTACACTCCCTCTGTAGATAATGAAAAATACAAAGATTTCAAAACTTAAAACTCACTGTCTTCAGGTTTTGGGACCAGTTATAATGGGAGTGACTGTCCCTCTGCCCTTGCAAAGAGACAGACCCACCCTGGCTCTCTGGCTGGTCTCTGAGCAGGGACAGAATGAGCCCTGTCTCGTTTGGGCCACATCTGGCAGTGCACAGATGTTCCCCTCATTAGCAGAGGAGAGGGTGAGAGGGGAGTGAGACATTGAAAACCAATGGCACCAGCCTGAATGAAAAGATAAACAGGAAAGAGCAGAACACTGGGCAACTATTTCTCTACATTCCTCCAACAATAAACGGTTCTGTGTGTATCTATGACAACGCTACAAGGATGGAGATGACTCCAGGATGTGTCTGAGTACAAACCTACAGACAGAACAAGAGCAATGGAAGCAGGAAAATTAATTGGCTGCAACTAAGCAAAGGAGGCTAGAAATATTCACAGACAAAAGCAAAAATGCAAGCAAAATAATTTGCAAGGATTCAGTGTAGAGCATAAGGGAACAGCAAGTGTAAACTTAGGGAATAATAAAGAATACAAGATTCTCTTTAAAAAGAATTGTCTGACAAGAAAGAGCTGCTTGTATTTTATTATAGTTACATTAAACTAGTGATAAAAAGACACTTAGTTTGGGGGTTTTTTTTTCCTAAAATTTTACTCTTCTTTTTTGGTTTGGGGTTGTTTTTTTTAATCTAAAATGTAATTTTTTTTACAAACTGAAAACCTGCTTTAAATGCAGTGGAAAAATAAAAGAGCGAGAAAATTAATGGCACCTACAGTTGCCAAATGCATCAATAGTAACATCAGGAAACTTGTGATGGCCTATCAATTATTTTAATTACATGTGGTTTCCTACTAATATCTGCCTTGTGATTGACTGCTTTGGTGTTTTGGTATTTAATAAGCCTTTCAAATAGATCAGAAACTAAAAAAAAAAAAATCCCCTATGAAGAAATCCCCTTTCAAATAAAGTCTAAATTCTTATTTTACGCCCTCTAAAAAAAATATGAAAAATTCTTACTAAAGCTAGCTCTTTCCTCCAGGTTTTATAGGAGCTTTGTATTTTTCTATATTGTAGAACAGCTCTAATATTATGGTCTAATATTAAATATATAATTTAATATATTAAATCGCAGATTTATTATATTTTTAAACCCTGCTTAGATTTTGCTTACATATTTAAACTTCCAAATAGGAATCTTAAAAGGAGGGATAAATGCTTATGGACTTGTGCACACTCAGTGCTAGGGTTTGGTTTACAAGGTGTTGTTTGGTCCAAGGTTGGACCTGATGATCGTGGAGCAACCTTAATGATTCTGTGATCCTATTCCTCTGTGAATTAGCACCCAAAGGCCAGGTAGGGTATTCCAGGGTTCTCAGAAGGCACAGGAAACCTTGCTGCCAGATAGTTGTATCCACTCTCAAACCAAAAATAAATTCTGAAGAGAACTGAAGTGTTGCATCTACTCAGGTGAATACTTCTCCAGACTCTCTTGAACATAGTAACTCGATTTTTGCTTACTGTAGTGGAAGCATAGAAACTCTTGTTATGTTTAGACACTGAAATATAATTGATTACAGACTGGACCCAAGTCTCACACATTGTTTCTATTGAAAGCAGAACTAGGTATGACCAAAGAAATGAAAAAATGGGGAATAAAAACCCTCAGAAACTTTGCTACCCTAGTGGAAAAAAAAAAAAAACAAACCCAAAAAAACCCCCAAGAACCTTATTAACTTCTGTGAGGTTATACACCCATTTAAATTACACTATGTGTTTAAATGTCTAGCAAAATTGGGTTTTTTCAGTGAAAGGGAAAAAAAAAAAAGAAAAAGAATCCAAAGTGATTTCCACAAAGTGAATGTTTAATAAACAAAGACTTAAAGTACTTTTGAATTTTATTTTAGTCTTCGGCACCTACATTCTCATAATCTTTAATCTTTTTCTCAGGTTTGTTTTTTTTTTTTTTTTGCCTTTAGCAATGTGTCCATTGTTGTTAATCACACTGCTTTCAGAAATGAAAAAAATGTCCTAATTAATTAGCATTTCAGAAAGATGTATTGCATGCAGGTATGTATTTGGAGTTTTAAAAAAAGTCTCATTAAAATTAACTTCCAAGTTGGCTCTATTGAATTATTACAAGGAAAATATATTTTAGGTTTTAGATGTTTTATAGGTGTCCCATACTTTTCCAAGGTGCAGAATTCCACGTCTTTTAGGATACTAAATAATTTACCTCAAAGAGATGGTCCCTTTTATGGCTTATCAAGGATCAGCTGACAAGCCATATGTATCTGACAAAGATGAATATTTCAGTTATTATCCTACAAAACACAGGTTTAATCTCTAGCAACATGACTTAACCTGTTACTTGTGCTAGTTTTAGTGCATTTAACTAATGCACTAATTATTGTAAGACTAATGGCAATTTGTAAGAATTTGTAATCCGACTGGCATTGTGTAGCCAAACTATTTCTTTGAAAGATACTTTAACAAATGCACAGCCAGGTAAATGCATTTGAAATAAAGTTAGGAATTTGGACATGAAAAAACTTGCACAAAGTATCTTGGTGCTCTTGGACTTCTGACTTGTTTGAATATAATTTTGGGTGTACAAACTTCCT
The DNA here is from genome assembly GCA_003676055.1 of Chloebia gouldiae. Classification (NCBI taxonomy): domain Eukaryota; kingdom Metazoa; phylum Chordata; class Aves; order Passeriformes; family Passeridae; genus Chloebia; species Chloebia gouldiae. Next base: position 63,433,399 of record QUSF01000001.1, on the reverse strand, counting down.
CTGCTCCTGGAGAGTGGACTGAGGATCTAAACTATCTTTATAGGTAATTACTAGATTTGCCTTTCTAGGTTGCCTATCTTGGAATTCTGGTAATCCCAGTAAGTGCTTAAATGCCTGTGTTCCAGTTCCAGGCTGCTGCATTGCACCCAGACCTCTCTCACCAAATACTCTTTTTGTTTTATAGCTCAAAATATTTGAATGACTTATCATCTTATTCCCCATATGAATTAATCAGTGTTTCAAAGGCTACCAAAGCCTTGCTTATTCTTAAAGTAAGGCATACTTGCATCTTTATGCATTATTGAAACCATCTATAATTGATCTCAATAAATTTCTATTATTTTGAAAAATCTGGATAGAGAATAATATCGTCTAGAAATGTGCACTGGTAAAAAAAAGGTGTTCCAGTGTGGGTTGGAGCATCTTTCCACTTTTCCCATGCATAAAAAACACACAAGAACTTTGTAACATCTCTATACTGGATATCCAATTATCATGCAATTTCAGTTTCTGTTAGTCCTCAGCATTTCATAGAAAAACAATTTATTTTTGACAAGAAAGGACCAGAGTTATATTTGCACTTATAAACTCTGTTTCACCCTTTTATTTCTTATCACTTTCCTCTGGTAAAAATCTTTGTCCTTATGCATGGCCATATAAATCCATGAAAATGGCATTTTTGATCATCAGTTTTTCCAGATGCTGCTCTACCTCCTTTTAGACCATCAAGGGCTGTTGCAGCATTTCATGCCCTGTCTGAGATAAATTATTGGGGTGCAATCTGCAGTTCCAAGTCAAAGCTATCATTTGAATCAATACCTGCATTAAACTGCTATTGTCACCCCCTACTAACAGCTCTGTGCTCACTGGCCAGACCTCCTTCAATTTATTATTTTTGCAGCTCAAAACAGGTGATTTTTTTTCTCCCCTGAAAGCTGTGGGACACTGTTCTGAAAAAAAATTCTCTAATATTGATTTAGAAAGAGTACCTATTACCTTTTGTTTTCTGTCTCTGTGTTTTCTCAACACCTGCAAAAATTGCTTCTAATAGCAGGGTATTTGATTCTTTGAAAAACAGGGGTTTGGAGATATGTTGGTTTTTCATTTCAAAAATGTTTTCCTTGCAAACCCAGTAATGATGGAAATATATATATATTTTTTTTTTTTTTTAATGGGTAATACTCGTTGTTTGCATTACAGAAGTATATATGTTGTTCAAAAATAAATGAGACCCTTTGTGCAGGGTACAGGCTGCACAAAAATAAAAGTCTCTGTGTCATATTAGCACTCAGTTAATTTTCTTCTATTTTTAACATGATATATTTTTATTAGTAGTAGTAGGAATCTAAGTCCTGAAATAGTCTATTAGAAATAAAACATTTCTGAGAGGCAATTAGGAATTAATGTTGACAGGGCTTTAAAGTGAGAAATTATTGGCAGCTTTCAGGAAAATTATCTGAAGGGAAAAGACAATTAAGATCTGAGTTTCTTCTCTCCCAAAATATTAAAAATCAAAGCAGCAAAAATACATAAAAAGACTTTGTGTCTGAAAGCTTGTAACAGTGTGGGTTTTTCATGAACTGAAAGGGGATTTACTGGTGTGTAATAAGTTGCTAAAAAGACCTGTCATTTTTCATATAGATTCTTTCACAGTGTAAGCCTGTCTTTGTGTTGTCACTTAAATGCTAAGCAGTAACTGTAGCAGTTTAAATTGGCATTATTAACATTTATTTCCAGAGCTAGATGCTAAACGAACTTCATTTTTGCTTCTACCTGTCTGTTTTTTTAGCCACATTTTCACTGATGGCAGAATAATAGGAATCAAAAGGGATAAGAAAATGAAAATTAAAGAGATATCAAGTACTTATACCAATCAATCACTAACTGTATATACTAGAGACAACTATAAATCCTCTCTTCCCAGAGATGTTACTTTAACTCATCTCATAATGTATAATTCACATTTCCAAGGCTGTATAATAAAAATTTCCTTTTATATTTAAAATAAAATTCGGCTGTTACTTGTTTACTTAGGTTGCTCTTCCTTGAAGTTGCATAAGTAATCTCAAAAAGCTCTGTATTTTATAAACATGTCTGGAGACACAGCGATATCCCAGTTTTATGGGTCTGAGGTCTGTACTGACATGGAAAGGCTCTCTTCCCTCTGGGTAGGTTTTCTAGTAGAAGAGTGATCAGGGACATGAGACAGGGAAATAAGCAGAAGTGTGAATACATAACACTGCAGGAATAAACCTTAGGAACACTCCAGAGGTAAAGGAAGCCAAAGGAAAGACTCTCACAACCTTTGATGGGCTTTGGGTTAATGACTATCAACGAGTTCTGACAAGATGGGATACAAACCTGCTGCCTTTTCTTTGGGAACCCTGACCTGGTGGATGGTAAGGAAAATGAAGGTAACAAGTTGTGCTTTTTGCTTGACATGAACTTTGTTTGCTATTGTAACAAACTATTTCTGGCTGTTTCAAGAAGGATCTTTCACAGGAGGAGTGTTGCGGTTCTGAGCGCCTTCACTGACACAATGGGCAGGACAGATCACAAGGAACGTCCAACCTGAGCATTTGAGGTCAATCCCTCCAACAAATCTGGCATCACACATCCTTCCCTCAACGTATTTGGTGGCTAGATTTGCATTTTATCCATTTTGAGGCCTTTCCTAAAGAAACACAATGTCCACAGAGCTGTTTTGAAGGTGCCCATGGTGGGCACTGTTGTTACCTGTCTCTTCCACACCTCTCACAGGAGATATCTTAGAAATGGTGAAATCTCTGTTTGGTGTGTTGTGTCTTCCCTTCATCCCTTACTGAGAAGACAGTGGAATGTCTTTCCTGGTGCTTCCTGTGTAATGTGCAGGCTGCAGGGGAAGTCATGCTCTGCCTCTACCTTCATTCTCAATGCATTCTCCAAAGCCTGAAGAACTGTAACCAGCTCTGTATAAATTGGGATAAGGGGTTCTGAATCCTGGGCTTTGTTTTGTCTTCTTTTCCATGAAATAGCCACTCATTTTTCTGGATTTTCTGTGTCAAGGATCACAGAAGAGATTTGTGATTTGTACTCTTGCAGACGAAGGTGTGGAAATGAAACATGCATTTTCCTGGTTAAAAATACAGAAGTTTGTACCACAACTAGAACTCTCTCTTTTTTTTTTTAATTTTATTTTAAATTTTATTTTAATGAAAAAAAATTTTTACATATAACTAGCATAGATGGATACCCTTGAAGGAATTTCTCTGGGTCAGAGGTTCTTTTTGATGCAATTTTTCTGGCTCAGAGGTTCTTTGGTGGCTTCTGAGCAGAAAGATGACTGCTTCCATGGCATGCTTATGAGTTATGAGAGATTGATGTTTTAATTCCTGAACTGCATATAGTGATTCAAGGACAAAACCTTGTTTCTGCAACATTCTATATGTGTAAGCACATTCTATATTTTAAGCACAAAAATATTTTTTGTTTGTTTGTTTTTCTTTTTTCTATGACTTTTTTTTAAATTTGTCAGATGAAAGCAGGTTTTTGACATCCCTAAAATTTTCAATGCTATTATTTTTCATATTCAACAGACACCCATAGATACACTAATTAAGATTACATCCTTAAAAGTTGGATATTTTTATTCAGTCTATAAATGATTCAGAAAGTACTCTTTCACAAAAATTATTTGAAATATATTTAAGAAAAATAGAAAAATCTGTTTGTAGAGGAATTCCTCTATGATTTGTATCATACATATTCATAAGTTAATCACATGTTTTAGCTTACATTTGATGCAAGAACATATTTGTCTTGAAGCAGGCATCTGTAAACATCACTGTGGTAACTTTGTGTTCTTCCTTCTTGTTTTTCTGCTCTTTATATTTATCAATACATGTACATAAAAATGTGTCTTGGAGGGAGTTTGGATCTGAGTGTAGTTTTCAAATGTGATTCCAAGTAGGTAAATATTTGGGATACTTTACATAAAGGAAACTAAAAGGCCCTTCTCAAAATTAAAGACTAATTTGAGGATGTGCCTTCTGAAAACTCAGTTGCTTTCTTTAACATTTTTTTAACCCCAAACACTGAATATATTTCAACTTGGAGTGTTTGGCATGTGGATCACAATTTAATTTATTTGGTGTAACTAATTTATGCACAAAGAATTTGCCAAGTGTTATAGAAATGTCACAGTGTGTTTCTTCCTATCACATGTGATGGGCATTTCAGTGGGAGTAGGAAGTGCTGACAAATTCAAGTGTTCTCTTCTGCTTTCAAAGGTAACTCCAATTGCTACTCATGATGACACCAGACTTGCACCTATATTTGCTTCTAAAAGAAGGGAAGATAAATTCTGGTTTGATAAAGTAGATAAAATAGAAGATAAAATCTCATTGAACTCCCTTGGAAATATTCACTTTTGTGACAAGTATGAAAATGACACAGGTCATCACTGTGTCATTTTTTTCAGAACTCTTGTGTTAAAGGGAGATCTGTCAGGCTATGTAAGTGATGACAGCACCTGGGTAACCATTTGTTTGTGACCACAGTGCATTCTGCCATTGCTGCATCAAGTGTCTGCAGCCTCTGCAAGTTCAGTCTGTCTGAAATAAAAATATCATTGAACGTGTCTGTACAGGCTTTGTTTGTAGTTACACCATGCTAAAACACAAAGTCAAGTGACAAACTGATCAAAGATCAGTTATTTGGTACTCCTGACAGAACTTTTATTGCCATATTCTTCTGAGGCTCTGGGGAATATCTGGTGGTCTGAAGATTTGAGATTTGCCTTCTGGTCCAGCCTAATGAAAAGCTCTTGACATTTAACTTTCATTCCTATTTGAGTCACAGTGTTAGTTTGCATTACATTGTTCAGTGTAGATATTTAACCACGTTTCTTTAAACTCTTTTACAGAGTGTTTTACCCTATGCATTAATTCAAAAAGTTATGACAATATAATTTTATCCAAGCTAAAATGTTATTTAGCTCCAAAAGCAGTACTCAATGGCCCTGGTACATGCTTGTGGTTGAACAACAACCAAAAAACCACAATTCATAAACTCAAATTTCCATTCTGAGTCAGGCAGTACATCAGCAAGCTTGAGAATGGCACATAAATTCTGGTGGCATTCAAAGGAACAATGTGGCATTCTCTGGCTGCTCAGCCTTACAGATAAGGTATCCATTTACAGTTGGGTCAGGTGGCAGCTGATAGAACTCTACATTTAGAAACCTTAGAATTTCATCTCTGAGTTTCAATATGAAGACCCTTAGTTAGAATTTTGATATTAAAATTTCAGCAGAGTATTTTTTATGGCATCACTTTAGAGTATTTCATATATATCTTACTACTTACATAATCAAATAATCAAAATATATGAACTTATGCCTTTAATTAAACATATTAATAAGGCATAGACAAAATATTAAGTGAAATTAAAATCAAGTTCATCATGATTGTCAAAATTTCTTTCTCAAAGAGTGGTAGACAAGGTGTTATTCTGTCTCTCAAAAATCCTCATATGAAACCCAGAAACAAAATACTCAAGCAACTGTGAGAGAATGGCAGTATTTTAATTTAGAATAAAAAAATTTATATCCTTACAAAAATTCATTTTGCACAAAGTTTTCAGAACAATGACAAGAGAAGAAAATATTTAACTTTTTGCTGTTTATTCCTGAAATTGCTAAGATTTTTTTTTTATAGCAGACAAATAAATAAATTCGTAATTTCTTCTGTTAAGTTAGAAAGAAAACTTCTATTACTTTTGACTATGTAACATTCTGTATTTTTAATGAGAACTTTCATTTTATATGAAAAGTAAGAAATTTTTTACAGTAACCATGAATAAATATTATTTATAATGGATCAGCACATTTTATTTTGTGAAAGAAAACAACAGAATCTGAATAATAAGACTCATTCAGTACAGATATAATTATGCCTTCTCTGATCCCCATGTAATGCACCACATATTTTGTTTTATCAGTAGAAACATTTGTGTTGTACTGTCCCCCTGCCCATTCTGACTAATAAATGCTATCAAACAGAGCAAAGTAGATAACTGAAATTATGTTTTCATTGGAAAGAAAAGCTACATCCTGATTGAGGAGTGCTTTGATGAAGTAAGTAGTAAGGACCAGTTTAACAAAGTGTGACCTTGGGGCTCTGAGAACCAGAGCTGCTCTCCTCACATGGCCTGAGACCAGCCTGTGTCAGCACACACCTGGATAGGTCACAGATACCCTGGTCCCCTTCTCTGGTCCAAAAAGTTCATCTTGACAGATTCAAAAGGATTCATGAAGCAATTCCTACCAAGACTGAGAGCCCAGATTTTCAAATAGAACAAATCATATCCCCAAATGCCTTGACTGTGTTGACCAACACTGCAACAACCATAAAGGTTGTTTAGACTTATTGCCTTCATCTGTTTGTGCTTTCCCTGCAAATGTCTCCATTAAATCAGATGGATCATACCTTTTTGGCAATTTTCTGGCCTCTTTTTAATGATTGCTTGGGATGAGAACCTTCAGATTTGTATTACACATTGTGTCATTTTTCAGGATCTTCTCTGAACCTTTTCCAACACACCGGACACCAGCTGTAAATGTCACAGGGCATGATTCAAAAAGTACAATATAAATATTTGTAGTAAAGGCATTTAGGTTTGAAGATGACCTTATATAAATTAGAGAAACTCCATCCTTAGAAGTGCCCTTTTTCTTTCCTGGCAAGAAACAGAATTGCAGGACACTAAATGGGGTGAATGAGATTTAAGTTACCTTTGTTGCAGCTACATTAAAACAAGATTCAGTTTTCCAAATGCAGATATATGATGAAATGCAAGATCCATGGAGCACTTCTATCTTTTTTTCTCTCTGCTTAAGACCTTGTGTATTTTGTCAGTCCAGTGTGGCACCACTCCCAAGAAGATGCCTCTGATATTCCAGTGCATCTCGAACATCACTAGATGCCCATATTTAGGCCTTTTGATTATGACCCTGAATCCATTCCAGATTGTTTAAAAGAGGGTTTTTGGCAATGATTTGCAAAGCAAAAAGTCTTTCCAGTTTACCTTTGCATTCTTAAGTATTCCAAAATGAGATGTTAAGATAATGGCCATCTTAGCGTTTTTCCGAAATTCGACATTTGAATTTTTTAATTATCCTGTTGCTCCTCCTAGAAGCTTTGATTAAAGGAACAGTCAGAAAATATTATCTGCTTCTGTTTATTGTTTTTATCCTTTAGGTCATTTATATGACCAAGAGAACCTTACAGCTAAGAGTTTTAAACTTTGCAAGACATTTATTTATTTTTTAAAATAAAATTTCAGGTTAATTAATTTCATAATATGTTTGATTGCACTCTTTCATAACAAAAGGAAAGGCTATATAATTATTATTCTAGATTCAAAACAGGAATATCTGCTTAATCAAAAGTAGATATTGTGTGCTTTGGGCCTTTAAATATGGAGACAAAAATGGCAAGTGGTTAGTTAACTATTATAGAAAAATTCTATCTTATCTCTGCTGATTTGTGAAGAGTATGAGTCTGGTTAATTCTTGGCCTGCATCATTAATAACCTGCATAGAGCTGAAGCTGAACTGTTTTCTTCTAATATCTTACTCCACCAATTTCAGCTATTTTATTGAATTAAAATTGTTATTCCTAGTACAATCATCCACAAAAGGTGACCTAGAAATTGATTGTCCCCACTGCAGGGATCTATATATCTTTGTAACACCCCTCCTAGCCAAAAATCTTGCAGTCTCCACAGATAAAGAACAAAAGCTCAGATAAATTAAAATATCCATAAGGTTAGTCAAAGTGCATTTAAACACCTCTCAAATTAACTCAGTGCCTTTTAATTTAGATTTGACTTTTAAAGGTCTTCTATTTGGACCCACTCTAGAGCTGTCAGAAGTTGCTTGAATTATTGAATTGAATTGAATTATTATTGTAAGATAATATTTCTTTTTTAGTGTTAGCTGGATAGTTCATTAAACTTATTCCATTAAGATGCTTAGACTTCACATTCATCCAAACCTTATTGTTCCCCCAAATATCTGACCAGAGTGAGAACCACTTATTTAAAACCAGGGAATGGATGGTGCAAGACAATTGCCTGACAACAAAATCATTGCTCTAGTTTCCTGTTGGGAATTGCTGGGGAAACCAAGATGGAGAAACATTCAGAAAAATTTTGTGATTACAGAGAACACAACTAAAGGGAATTCTCCCCCTCTGCCAGTGTGAGGCGGTAAAAGAAGATGGAAAGTGCAGTGAGTTAAGGAGCATGAATAACTCAATCAAGGTAACTAAATTAGAGATTAATCAAGAATTCCGTGATCATCAGCAATATCATGCTTTTTTTGACTAACATCAAGTATTTAAAGAAATGTTTCTATATTTTACTACAATAGAAAGACATACACTGTTAGCCTGAGAAACCCAGACAAATAGTTTAAAGATACTTCAATCAACAAAAATAAAAAAGAAAGACTGAAGACTTGGAAATAAATTCCAAATGAGGAAAGAAAAAAGCCTAACCAAAAATTGAAATAATAGTCCTCTTCATAAACTCCCTTTTTTTGTAAATAACTATTTCAATCTGTTAATACTTTTGTGTATCTAAGGAGATATATATTCATATATTCCCACACATATAAGTATGCAAACATACAAAAGTGTAGACATAGGCCCTTTTTATTTGACCCAGATCAGTTTCCCATCTATTAACAGAATAAAAAAAAATGTGAGAAACAGTTATTTGTAAGAACTACATAAATTAAAGCCTATGTCTTACATAACAGATATAGGAACTTTTTGAATACATCTAACAACTGTTTATTAGGAATTTATTTCCCCCAGTTTTGATTTTGCATTCCAGAATTCTCTGGCTTGTGTGATTGACAGCTATTGGTCTTTAAATGAGAGACTACAAGGGAAATAAGAGTATAAAATATAAACAAATTTGTTTATTTCTTAGCTTTTTACTTCTATTAGTTTTGCCATATCAGATGGCATAAATCTGACAATTAAGCACACTGACTTTTCTGTCAGTGTCAAATTCAGTGACAGGCAGTTCAATCAGCACAGAATTATTAGCATTCTGATGCTTTTATTAGGATATTGATGTACTTTAAGATCAGCTTCAAACTTCCAAGAAAGAGAGAAAGGAAGGAGGGAAGAAGGAGGGAAGGAAGGAAGGAAGAAAGAAAGAAAAAGAAAGAAGCCCTCAAAAATACAAACACATGAAAGAACCAGATCAACAGAAGAACTGGATTCTTTCTTATTTGTTTGCACACTGTACTCCCATTTCATTCAGGAACATTATTTTAACCTTTCTCTGGCTGAAGACTTGGCACTTAGCTATGTTAACAAAGCTCTGTTGTGAAGATTTATTGTAAATCATCTTCCTGAAATAATTTTATAAATGTCCACACACATCTGTCTTTCACCTTGAGCCAGAATGGCATCATCCAGGCCTGCTAGACCACCCTGACCATTATTGTTATCCATCACATGGATTCCTGCCATTTTCTGTTGTTTTGTGGTTTGGTTTTCTTTTTGTTTTTTTGTTTTGTTTTGTTTTGCGTGTTTGGTTGGGTTTTTTGGGTTGTTTTTTTTTTGTTTGGTTGGTTTTTTGTTTGGTTTGTTTTTGTTTTTTTTCTGACAAGCCTCACATTTTTATTGATGAACTGAGGGACATTTTACAGTTTGACACAAGCACTTTATCATGTAGTACATGGGCACATCTCACCACTCTGAATAGTGAATAATCTCTGCTAAAATTTCCACCAGACCACAAAATATAATAAAGTTCAAAAGTTAAACCAGCTTCTAAACTAAAACAAATTAAGCAATATTAAATATAGCTTAATGGCTGAGCAATTGTACAAAAATAAGCATTCACAGAAAACCTTCAATATCACTAATTGTGATGTATGGTGACTAGCTGGGATGTTCTGGGACCCCAGTGCATCCCATCAAGGACTGAGAAATCACTGTGTCAAGCCCTGTAAAAGCCAAGAAACACAGAAGAGGATGGAGAATATGATGAAGACTTTTATTATTTTTTATTGTACATTGCCAGTTTGTCTAAACCAAGAAATTATGCTGCTTTTGCTAATCACAGCTTTTCTCAAGCATTTCAAAAATTGGCCTTTTTTGTGTAATACTAAACTGGAATGTAAACTAACAATTAATCATAGTAAAAACACAGAAAAAGTACAGATATACTAAAGTTACTCCAAGTCTTTGTTTTAAACATTTTATAGTATGAGCATATAGCTGATAGATTTGATGCTGGTTTTGGAAGAAACCGTTTTTAAAATGTAAATATTTCCTAGGGTATAAAAACTAGTTAACATGAAACTTTATCAGTTAGATCCTGCTAGCTAGAACATTAAATTGTATTTGTTTAAGTACATTCAGCCTGGTTTCTATGACATAGTCATATGGGAAATTTTTTATGTATTTTCATGTGCTCATATAAATCATGTGTATATATCTGTGTAGACTCTAATATTGTTGCAGAGGCTGAAATGCTTTTGTAATATGTGTATGTGAGGAGAAAATCTTCAGCACAAATGAGAGAAAGTGGCCATTAGGTAGGAAGGGTAGAGAATTGCAACAGAATACTGGCATCAAATTTTACTAAAATATAAAAAATGGTAATTTTATATAATGTTTTGTTAATATTATTTATAATTTCTTCTACTGTATACTTTCTGAAATTTTTTAGATTTTCAATGAAATTCAGTTACATGCAGAAAAATAAATTTAGATGCAATAAGGACTTAGATAAAAATTTGGTAAGTAACAGCTAAACATAACGATGTAGAATTTTTTTTTTAATCTAATAAAAATAAATTGTTTGTTCTCTGAGTTATTTTGCTAAAACAATAATATTATTAGCTGTCTTTTTTTTTCTTAGAATTGAACCTTCTTAATTGTGATCTCTGTCTTCAGATTCATTATTCTAATTAATCTTCCTGCTGGTGAAGAGATTTCAATTGATACTGATTGTTGAGGTTTTCTCAGAGTAAAGCTCATGGTTAGAGTTAATAATGATCATATTCATGGGTTTAAAATACAGTAGATCTGTATTCAGCCTAAATGAACTTAGCATGATAAATCTCCATTGTTACATGATCTGCAGTCAGGATTGAGTCACATCACCTCAGGCTCTGACAGTAAAATGGTTCTTTTACAGAAATGCAGGTCAAGTACAAGTTATGAAAACAAAAGGCTAAAAGAAACTGGAAAATTATACTATGCTATTGATCCAATTCCCCCCTCCTCCCCCCCAACTTTTCCACAGCTAAATGCAAAATTCTTTTGCATTTAATGTTCTTTTTTTTTTTTGTAGATGAATTTAGTCTTTTTGTACCTCTCTAAGCCATTAAAGATCTTAAGAAAAATAAGTGTTACGAACATGACTGATGAAAACTTAATTAGCTTGAGATGCCAACTTATACCCCAAAATCGGAGCACTTAAGCTTATTATTCCCTGATATTGCATTTTACATCACATTTACATTTAATGTATCACAAACCCACCAGTTACATTGCAATGAGATGGGATCCAAGCATGCATGCAGCTCCCTTTACCTTGCTGTTGCTATATATAGATAATATTTATCTATATACAGGGATTGTCATGAAGGTGGGAGTAAGAATTTTGCTGAATATTGACAGAAAATTTTCTTGTGTAACAACCACAATTTCCAAAGGAGTTATTTTAAATTTCCTGTACACTTTCTCCTTTTTGCCCAGGTGTGACATTCATGCTTGAATTAAAGATTCTATTTCACCTGCAGTCACCTACTTGACTGATCAGCTTGCTCAAAGATACAACAAGAGGTGATCTAGATCTAGTACAGCAGTTAAATGACAGAAAAATCAAAGTTCTAGCAACTTCCTTGGCTAAGTGCTTTGAGAGGTCAAAACTCCTTGGGTCTGTTTGCTAATAATCTATTTCATGTCATTTCTAGATTTTTTACAGTTTTGGGCTGTTCAAGATTTGCTTCCAAAAGCTAATATGTGACAGAGAAAACCTTTGAAAATAGATGGGAAAAAAAAAAGCAAACACCTAGAGTTAATATTTTTAACTCCACTTGCAAACATCACATTAAGTAGAAATGTTGCTTTTGAAAAACTACACTGGAATAAATAATTTTACGTGGGAGAATAATAATCTTTTAATACAGATCTCAGAGACTGTTTATTATCCTCTCCCTGAAAATGGAAGTCTTTTACCAGCAGTGCAAATTATAGTGTTTCATCCAATCAACGAATTTTTAAAGTTAAAATGGTCAAGCTGCAAAGACCCCTTTGGTGACTCCCTTCTCAAGCTGAAGAATCACAAATGGCAGAATATTGATATTTGTACCGTTTTTAGTATTTCTTTATCTTATTGACTTTTAAAATTTACACCTTTCCATAAAAAGAGAGACTGTCATGTCAAATGAATTCAGATTAGAAAAAAAAAAAGACACAAACCTTAGAAGGAAAAAAAAATACTGAAGTCTATACCTAAACAGGATGGGAGGTGATGTCTGTAAAAGAATTACTTAACCAGGAGACTGAAAACTAGGATGGGTTTTTACCAGCTCTGAGGAAGGCCCAGGAATTTTTTGGAGTGTGTTTGTTATCACAGGATAAAATCACTTGAGGGACAGTTCTGGTTAAAAAATGAAGACCAGGCACTCTTTAATTTTTAGCTAGGAATGTCATCACTACCATTCTTTTTTTGGTGTCCTGTGCTGTATTAGAGGTCAGATCAGATTAGTTCATTCTCTTTCCTGAATCTTGGACTTATGCTATCCAACTCCTAATGGAGATCACTGTGGACCTGTCTGAAAGTCTGACCCTGTCAAAGTCATACTGAGCAGAATGCAAAGACAGACTTCAGAGAAAGGCAATTTTGAAAAAAAAAATATGGATTATATAAAAGTGGTAGATCTCAAAATGCTACAGCTGCTAGTTTATCAAAGTTTTTTCCCATTTTAAACACCTTTATCAGCAGTTCCTTTGCTTCATGCACCATTTGATCTACAAGGGTTTAATTTTTTTTGTTGTGAAAGTCACTGTTTTCCTCGAAATAAGAACAATCATTTATACAATGATTTCTTAAGTTCTGCCCTGAGTCAAGAGATGGTGAATATCTGAAATGTCAAGCACCCCAATATAATGAATGGAGAATCAGTGGGACGAACAGCAGTAGCTGGAGCTGGGATGCAGGATTACACCAGGGGACAGACTTCTGGAATTACACTGGTGAGTGCACGATCACAGACTCCTAAAAACATAGAGTGGTTTGGGTTGGAAGGGGCATTCAGGATCCTCTATTCCCAGTTGTCCTGCCAGGGACACCTTCCACTCTCCCAGGTTGCTCCAAGCTCCATCCAACATGGTCTTGAATATTCCCAGGGATGAGGCATCATCAGCTTCTCTGGGCACCCTGTTCCAGGGCCTCATCACCCTCACAGTAAAGAATTTTTTCCTAATATTTAATGTTTACCTAATGTTTTTCAGATTACAGTGATACAGGCTGAAGTACTACTGCTTTTCACAGTACCCACCTTCCAGATTTAAAGTTTTATTAAGCAGATTTTGGAGGTCAAGTCAATAAATAAATATCATAAAATTTAAATAGATTTTTAAATAAAGTTCATCTCCATCTGTTGCAGTGTAACTCATACACTAAGCCCCTAATACTCTGTTATATATACACTAGTTTTGAATTTAAAAAAAAATCACTAAATAAAGTATAGATTAAGTTTTAGATAAAATATAGTCAGGACAGAGTAAGACAAATTTGTAATGGCAGTTTGTGCTCTTGCCAACACAATTGTACTTAATTTTAAGAGTAATAGTAGTCTCATTCACTTCTTGAACACATACTACTCATGTAGGAAGTGAAAGACAAGCACAAAGTAACACAGGGCTTGGTAAACAAAAAAGATAAAAAGAGAAATTCAGAATGGCCCCTTGTTTCTCAGCATCCGTTCAAGACATCCCACCTGCTAATCCTGCTGCAGACAGAGAAACCAAAAGAAAAAAAAAATGTAGAGGCTTCATTCATAAAATTCAATAAGCTTGGCTAAGCTGAACGAAAGCTTTCACTGCACCCTCTATTAGTTTCCTGTTTTTTGGGTTTTTTTTTTTGTCATCTTCTGCACACACCAGAAAAACAGACTTTCAACAAAAAAGCTATTTTATAAAATAGTAAATAACACCAGATTTCACAGCCTTACATTGCTGTGCCTTCCCAGTTTACCTGGGAAAAGGAACTTGCACTTCTGGGTCTGAGCACCGTGGCAGGTGCAACCATCTATTCCCAAATTTCACTAGGCTGCTGAAAGGGCTGCAACGGCACCTCCCTTGCATATTAACGCTTTCTTAAGTGATAAGTAAAAATTAATTCATACCTGAAATTTTTAAATTTTGTTTGCTTAGGCAATAGAGATGATATGCCCCTTATAAGACATCCTGATCTTATAGTTCTATTATTTCTATTTCCATTTCTATTTTTACTTGTATTCTAACAAAGTAATTTGTATCATATACAAATATCTTATTTCACCTATTATTTTTACTGGGATATTATCAAAAATCTTAGACTAATACCTTGTTGCACAGACTATAAGGGCAAGGCAGTATTCTCAAGGGTAAGGGTATTTTCAACAAAAAGTTAGGGATCAGTGATGGACACTTTATAAAAGTAAAAGAAAACAAACTAGAAAGTATACCAGTTAAAAAAAAAAATGACCCACTTTAGAAACAGCAATCCTGCAGCTTCTCCATTGACATACCTCAATATATTTTAGCCATCACAGAATAACTGTGGCTTTCAAGAAAAAGTTATCCCTAAATTTCTACTCTTACTTCTAGCAAAAGGGAAAGTATGAGGAAAAAAATAACAAAATTTCTCCACTAAATGGCAAGGGTTTTTTTTTTCTACAGGAGTATATTGGAGGAGGAAGATGCCCTTTACTTGCTGTGTAAACACAGGTTAAAGCTAAATGTGAAGAGTCTTAAAAATTGAGACATGGGGAAACACGAAAACAGGTATCACAGAAGGATCAGAGTTGGCAAGACAAGGAAGAAGAAATAAGCACAAGAGACAGCAAAGAGGAAGGACACCTCGTCCATTAAACAAAATCATGACCTGAAAAACCCAAAATGAGGAAGTGACCCTTAGGAGCAGATGAGATGTCCCATCTCCCCACCTTGGGAGAGGGTAGAGCAGTATAAAACCACATGAAATAGCAAAGGAAATTTGGAAAGGTGCCTGCTTGTGTTTTGGCTTAATTAATCAAACAGCTCTTCATCCTGCACCTGGGAGACCACGAGCCAGCAAGGGCTGTGGCCATCAGCACTCCACAGCATCCTTTCCATGGAAATGCATAGTCAGAGCTAATTAGCAGATTAAGTGTAAAAGGTTAACAGTTTTAGTGAGAAGTGCAGATAGTGATTAACCACTAGCACAAAGTGTCATCTAATTGATGTAAATAGTAAAAATTCCTTTAAAATTTGAAGTTTTTCTGATTCATCTGTCTTTTAAAAATCCTTGTGGTGATCTCTGGCTCCATTGATGATAAACAGTCACCTTTACATACAAAAATATGTTTAGTTACAACACTATTGACTGGATAAATCTTGAGGATTGGAGGATTAAATGCTAAATTTTGGCTTTGCGCATTTGAGAAGCAGAAGTTCTGGAAATACTAAGTGGTTATTCCTTATACTTTGACTTTGTCCAAATTCACCTTTATGTTTGACTACCTTTAAACATCCATTTTTCAAGATTGAGAGAACTTGCTACAAATTCTCTGCAAACTGAGCTTCCTTTAAAATAAAGATGGTAGAGACAGAGTTTTCACTTTCATATGCATGAGACAGTCAGGAGATGTGTTCAGAGCCAGGGGTCTAGAATCACAGAATCACAGAATCACAGAATCACAAGGTTGGAAGAGACCTTCAAGATCATCGAGTCCAACCTGTTCCCTGACACCTCAACTAAACCATGGCACCGAGTGCCACATCCAGTCTTTTTTTAAACACATCCAGGGATTCTACCACCTCCCTGGGCAGACCATTCCAGTACTTTATCAGCCTTTGTGTGAAAAACTTTTTCCTAAAACTTTTCCCTAAAACTTTTCCCTAATATCTAACCTATATTTTCCTTGACACAGCCTGAGACTGTGACCGGTCATTGTGTCAGCTGCTGCCTGGTGAAAGAGAGCTGACTACAGCCACCCTTCAGGAAGTTGTAGAGAGGGTGATAAGGTCACCCCTGAGTCTCCTTTTCTCCAGGCTAAACACCCCCAGTTCCCTCAGTGTTCCTCACAGAATTTGTGTTCCCAGCCCCTCACCAGCCTCGTTGCCTCCCCTGGACACGCTCAAGCATCTCAACGTCCTTCCCAAACTGAGGGCCCAGAACTGGACACAGCACTCGAGGTGTTCCCTCACCAGTGTCGAGCACGGGGGAAGGATGACCTCCCTGCTCCTGCTGGCCACACCATTCCTGATCCAGGCCAGGAGCCATTGGCCTTCTTGGCCACCAGGGCACTGCTGGCTCATGTTCAGCCGGCTGTCGGCCAGCACCCCCAGGTCCCTTTCTGCCTGGGCACTGTCCAGCCACACCATCCCCAGCCTATAACCTTGCAGGGGGTTATTGTAGCCAAAATGCAGGACTGGGCACTTGGACTTACTAAACTTCACCTTGTTAGACTCTGCCCATCCATCCAACCGTTCCAGGTCTCCCTGCAGAGCCCTCCTACCTTCCAACAGATGGACACACGCTCCCAGCTTAGTCTCCAAATTTACTAATGAAGGACTCAATCCCCCATCCAGGTCATCAATAAAAATATTGAACAGAGCTGGTCCAGCAGAGCCCTGAGGGACACCCCTGGTGCCTGTCCCCAGCTGGATGCAGCCCTGCTCACCAGCACTCTCTGGGCCGGCCATGCAGCCAGTTCTGAGCCCAGCACAGAGTGCTCCTGTCCCAGCCGTGGGTGCAGCTTTTCCAGCAGTGTGCTGTGGGAGACGGAGCCAAAGGCCTTGCTGGAGTCCAAACTTGGTGGTTTCAGCTTAAGCATAAAGCAGTGTTAGGAATTTATCCAAGTGTAAGGATCAATATAGTAGCATAGGCAGGGAAAAGGAATGAAAAATGGAGAGGAGATAACCCCAAACAGGAAGGTTTTCTGTAAATATGAAATTAATTCTAATATTCTGTATTTTCAAGGCAAAGGTTAAGAGTGACAAAAAATGGAATTTTCAAACATGTTAAGTTCAGACATATTAATAAGTTTTCTAAAATATCAAATAGTTTTCAATCTGCTCCTCTTGAGTTTGCTTCTGGACTCAGGTTTCAAGTACCTGGCATCAAAAATCTTTTGTCATTTTTCACAATAAAGGACAAAAAATGTGATTGACATAGAAGCACAGGCCTGTTATAAAATATGAAGCAAAGAGGGTTCACACTTTTCAGATTTGAAGGGAAAGGAAGGGAAGGGAAGGGAAGGGAAGGGAAGGGAAGGGAAGGGAAGGGAAGGGAAGTCCCAGAAGTTTGTTGCAGACAGTGGCAGTGCTGGATTTAGGGTAGCATCCTCCTCTCAGTGTTCTCTGCAGTGCATCGAGTGCTAACAATTGAGATGTCTCTGCCGACAGAGCTTGTTCCCATTTATGATGCTGTTAGGATGTGCCTAATCAGGTGCAGGTGTCTCCAGCTATGGCAGCCATGCCCCAGGGGAACCCACCACTGCAGTGATAAATCCCAGTGATTCCTAAATCCCAGTGTTAGCTGGGATTGCAGGTGTGAGGCAATGAACAGAACATGTGTGACAGCAGCATGAAACCACAAGGAAATACACTGCCCAAGAGCCACTGTAAACTGCCTCAGTTACTGAGGAAAGGATTCAAGAGCTGCAATGGAAAAAGAGGCTGCAAAATTACAGGAGAAAGACCTTTAAAATCTTAAAGATTGGGGCATTTTGAACAGTGTGCAACAGGGGAAAGAAGAGGATTTCACTGTAGAGATCTGGGGGACCTCAAGAACTAAAAATCTTTTATTATCCCATGATTCAGCGATAGAGAAATTCAACAATTCACCTAGGAGACATCACCTGACTTATTAGTTACCTTGGCTACATCTGCATTCAAAAGAAAGGAATGTGCAATTCTGCAATGCATTTGTCTCATCCTAAAGTAGACACTGAAATAGATGGGATGAGTTCTAGCCTGAATATATGGGTTTCTTTTTTTTTTTTTTTTTTTTTTTTTAATTTCAGATGCAATCTTCTCTACAAAGACTCATGAAGAATATTCTGAGCTTTGGAGAATAGAACTCTCTCATCTCTACACCCACCAGGACTGAGGCATCTGCCCAGACAGAGCCCTTTTGGGACCATGCTGCCATCCCAGTGCCAGCTGCAGGCTGGGCCCTGCTCCTGTGGCAGCACAGCTGCAGCAGTGAGAATGGCTGTGGGATGAAGCTCAGAGAGGAGAACTCCTCTTCAGGACAGAATTTGGGGGGAGGTGAGTAGGTTGAGAAACTGAGAGATAAGAGGCAATTGTGACAAGCTCCTGCCTTGGGCAGCAGGCACATCTCCACCTTTCCTGGTATATCAAGGACAAGACTCTGCAAGTAGGAGTAAACAAAAATCTGCAAGATGTTTCTTACAGCTTGGAAGTGACCCCAAGGTTAAATTGACCTATGCCCCGCATTCAAAACACTTCTATAAAGAAATAAAGATGTGTCATTTTCTAAGGAGATCCCTTCTGAAGAGAAGGCCCAAAATACCAACTGAACCCAGTTCTAGACAAAACCTTAGTCCCTGGCATGGCCCTTGGATTAATATCCATTATTGATTTCCATGCAGACAGCAATGAAGTTGCAATAAGCAGTCTCAGGGCAGTTAAGAGATTCTTCAGGGCCCTTGGATGTAAAGAATCAAGAATGAAAACAGTGTTCTTCTCTATCTTTCCAGGATAGAGGAATGATAAATGAAGAAAGAAGAAGAACCATCTGATCAGCTGCTTCCTGACAGGTGTCACTGGCAGAATTTAGGGGTTTTCAATTAATCAGATTAATCTACTCAACACCTGTGGGAAAGGCAATATTGCAATACAGGGAGGACTACAGAGTGAGACATCTGGTAACAGCCATGAGCAATGCAAGTGTAATGCAGCTTCACAAATATCTATTGAGGAAGTAAAAATTATTTATGTCAGAATGAAATCTCAGACATGATATTTCTGGAAAATGTGTGAAAATTCTTTTCAACATGTTTAATAAATACTAGTTGATATTCAGGGAAAAATATTCCTTGGGTAATCAATTGAAAGAAGAGCCTGTATTCCATGTGTAAATGCGAATATTTTGGCTTGATTACCCTTGTATAACAAAAGCTAAGAAGGGATGTGATTGCCATCTATAAATACAGGTGTAGAGGAGGATGTGTGGGAGTGCATGGGAAGGCAGGGAAGACAAAGCTGTGGATGAAACACAACCTTGGCACGATGGCAAATGAAAGCATTGTGGTCAGAAATCAGAACAAAATGCCTAAATCTCAGGGCTGCCACACTAGGGAACAGCCTTTCAGGAAGGATTACAGAAACAAGAAAATTCATTTCCAAAATGCCATTATGTACTGAGACTTCATGGAACACTGAGCTGGCCTCAGTGCTTCAGACAGAACCTTCCAGTCCACAACTCCTTGATTCTTATAACAGATAAAAAATAATTTTTATAGTGATGGCTAATGAGATTTCACAGAAATTAGTAATGAACAAAGAGTTGAGTAATGGATCCCCATAGTAACAGAACAGCTCTTAGGAAAGATTTATCTGGTGGGAGTAAATGAACTAATTTCTGATGTTATCCTTTGAATTACTTAGGGACATAATACTTTTAAAGTATTTTAAGGGAAGTTGTTTGATTTATTTTGCATTGGATTGTTTGTCTCAATCTCTACCTGGAACTGGAATGGATTTTTTTATTTATTTAACCACACTTTGTTGAAACGGATGAAAGAAAAAGTTACAATGATTTTGTTTGAATGTTTATTTATTTCAAATTACTCTTCAAGACTTCAGTAGTTAAAATACAACATTTGCATTTCAATGTTATATTGTTTTCTCTCTGTATAACTTGCTCATGCATCATGATAGTATTTTAACCAGTCTATTCTATTTTATTTTGATATTTGGCTTATTGAAGAGATCTATTTGTTATGACCAGTTGGCACAGCTTACTTTCTGTTCCTTCCAGATCACTATGGTTCTTGACATTGACAGGAATTAAAGGAAATTGCAATCTCAGGTCTGCTTAGAACATAATCACTTAGGCTATAAATTATGTCACTAGAGAATAATATCTCAAAATCTTCCAGCTAAACCACAGTTCAGATTAAAAAGTAAATAAATAAAAATTCAAATATAGGAGTTGTTAGATGAGAAGTCAGAGGCTCAGGTAATATTGCATCTTGATTTTGGCTGGGATAGAGTTAATTTCTTCCTAGTAGCTGGAAATGTTCTGTGTTCTGGATATAAGAAAAAAAAATAATGTTGAGCTCACTCTGATGTTTTGGTTGCTGCTGAGCAGTGCTTTCACTCAGTCAAGGACTTTTCAAAAGGGGTCATTCCCTCCTGTCCACCTCATGCTGGACTTTAACACAGGGCTGAGCTGGCCACAGGGACAGGCTGGGCATTGATCAGCAGGGGCTGAGAAATTTCATCGTGAATCACTCAAATCCTGCAGGTGTTCTATGGGGTTCTGGGTTCTGGCACTGAATAACAAACCCTGTTTGGAGTGATAAACTCTCTTATTAACAGTATGGGAAATACTTGGGTGTAGAAAAGCAATGTTCCTGTTAGTACAGAGTTGCATCCACACATTGTGATTTCATAAATAAAGTGTTT
This sequence comes from Chloebia gouldiae, assembly GCA_003676055.1. Taxonomy (NCBI): domain Eukaryota; kingdom Metazoa; phylum Chordata; class Aves; order Passeriformes; family Passeridae; genus Chloebia; species Chloebia gouldiae. The sequence goes on along the minus strand of QUSF01000001.1, from coordinate 63,412,475 downwards.
CTAATATAGGTAAATTGTCCTGCCTGGAATAGAGCTGGTATAATAAGCTAATGAAAAAAAAAAAATTAATTCACTATAACATTTGAAATGACATGTTAAAAAATCTTGCTAATATATAAACATTTATATGGAATCTTTATCTAAAGCCAAATATCCTGGAAATGTACTTTTACTGGTAATTTTAAAGATTAAACACTATTTGCAATTGCAACATCAAACTGTCAATGCTTCATGACAAAAAATTTGAATTTATTTCAATTCTGTTTGCATGCTTCCTGAAGAGTGTTCCTGAATATCTTTTGCTAGTATATCTGATAATTATCCTAAATTTACAAGTAATTTTTTTGTGTAGTAGAAATAAAATTACATAAGGACTATACATATGTAATAATATATATTATATAAAAGCCACATCCCTTTTGTTGAAGGAATTCTTGTTTGTAGTTTATTCTTCATATCACAGTATCATCTGTGATGTTACTTTTGAGGATGAACTCAGCTTCTGCAAATACAGGTTAAAAATGAAATTAAGTGTCAAGTTTTCTAGCTTCATGTACTAATTATTAAAGAAAAGCAAATAATAAAAAATATAAACATATTTATCCTGGTTTTGTCTTCTAGTTTTTTATCAGAACCCTTTACAGACATCTAACAGATGTACACATCTGCTGGTTCATCAGCACCTACAGATAATGTCCAGTATTTCAAGAAGGACAGATCCTGAAACCTGTAACTGGGTTAAGACAGCTGAGATGAGGAATGAGTGGAGTTTCCCAGTGGTAATATCTCAGGTGTTTTAAAATGCCTTGAATCCTAATTTCTTTAGATTCTCTTCCTAACACTGGGAATTTCAACATCTTGATGATACCTCTTCTTCTTTTCAGCACGGTTTTGCTGGATTTTTTTTCAGTGTGACAAAACAGCCCAAAGACTGCCCTCCAAAAGTCCAGGGCAGCAGTTCTGCTGATCCCCTTCTCACTTCTCCGAGATTCAATAACTCCATCCTTTCATTGCTGTGCCCAAGGCAGGCTCCAACTACCACACCACCCACCACTCATTCTCTGTTCAAACTTACTGATTTTTTTTGTGTTTTTGATCCTCAGTCATTCCTGATTCTAAGATTTTTATGGTATTCACTTCTTCCCAGAGCAGAGGAGTTTCCCTTCCTGGGCACAGCCCCACACCCTGAAGCCTCCGGCTGGTACCAGCATGTTCCCACCAGTGCTCTTTTTGTTCCTTATTTTATGGGGTTTTTTTTATAAAATTATTTTTCCATTTGGAGCTTTTAGGGCTACTTTTACATCTTGGATAAGCAAGAGTCCTTCTTAATATTCTTCTCTTGATTTTCAGTGGTCTTTATGTCTAAAATAATTTATAGATTCCTTTCAAGCTTGTTCAAGATTAAATTTCCTACCTGAATAAAAATGGGACCTTAAAGTACCTTTTATTTCACCCCTTTTTGTTTCTTCCATCAGCAGCTAAACTGAATTGCAGCCAAAAACTTCCATTATACCATTTTCCAAAGTAAATACCTGAAGATCGTTTTGGCATCAAGCATGTGCCTGCAATTTGTTTATTTTTCTTCCAAGGAAGTATAACTGGCAAGAAAAGCATTTTCATTCCTTTTTATAAATTTTCTACTTGCATGCATAACCAAAAAGAATTTTGCAATGTATTGTACAGTCTTATCATTACAATTATGATACAGGTTTCTGCAGAGATTGTTCATGACACCTTAATGGCAGAAATTTCTGCTTGGGCTCTCCACATTGCTGTTCATTTTCAATGTCTGTTTACTGCTGTCCTGTTATCTCTGCACTGCCACAGCCACACAGCTGGGACCAAACAAAGCAGTTGCCTCAACACCATGTCTGAAATACAGTGCAATATCCCTGAGAGTGGAAAACCCATAATTTTTGGTACTTAGGTGGTTAAAAGCCTGGAGAAATGCCACAGAAGAGAACGAACAGATGTGTTGCTTCTCCTGACTTTGAGGGGTTTTAGTGACTTGGCCGTGATCAAAACAAAGCAGTTCCAGTGGTGGGAATAAAGCAGGAAATCTGATTTCAGATAATTTTGGGCATGAAAAGAGGCTTTTGAGGCAGCATAGGTGTAGCAGAGGATGGAAGGGAAGGCTGGCCCATGAAAGTGAGATTTTCCTTGTGGGATTTACATCAGAAAGATGAAGGGGCAACTCCACAGACAAACATCAGAGAGGAGCAGCAACCAGGAAGGGGCTTATGATCTGGATGCTGATCTGAGCTGAAATCAGAACTGTGCAAGGGGTAGAACAAGACAAATTCTGCTTTAAATTTGTTCTGGAATAAGTGTAGTTGCTCTGACCAGATATTACATTTAGATGGATGTAAATAAGATCACAAGCTAGCCAGAGCTAACTTGTTACTTTTCAGGCCTCTTCATGTGAAGTCTGTTTTAGGTGAATGTTGTGTCCCTACTTAGGAATGACTCTTAATTCTCATAAAAGTTGTGGAGAAGGTTGAACTTTGGGGTTTTTTCACTAGCTCCTAATTTTATTTTTTCAGTCACATTCTCCTAACAATCTAACCATATCAAAACAACTTCAGGGTTTTTTTCCCTCGTGTCTAATGTACATATTTTTATTTTTGAGCTAATATTAAGCTTAAAAAGAATAATTTTGGATAATAATGTATTCATTTCAACAACTAATATCAGCATTGACTACATTATTCTAAATCTGGAACAGAGCAGAATCTAATTTGAGCCACTTTTATGCTCCTAACAATGTCTTTGCAGTGAAAGAAAACATGATGATAAAGGATGCAAAGGCTGACAGTTCATAGATACAAATACCTGAATCTGTTTGACCAAAACATGTGTCTGAGAAAGCTATTTGTTCTTGATATATGAGATGAATATTCCTGACCCCAGGAAATTGAGGGATGGGAATCAGATGGTTATGATTAATGTTATGCGAACAATTTTACAAGTAAAGCTAGAGCAGTGGAAATTGCTTTCCTTGCAGACAGGCTGGGAGACTTTATGACAAATAATTTTCTTTTTTGCCTTTCTGTGAAGTCTTGCATATTTCTTTATCAGAATGAAAAATATACAATCAAAACACCAAACAAAACTCAACTCTGTTCCCCAATCTCAATTTTTTTTCTTTTTTTGCAGAAGCAAAATTGTATGACTCATCACAGAGGGAAATGGATTAAATTAAAATTAAATTTGATGCTTAATATAATTTCACTTTCTTCACTCTAATGATAGCATAAAACAATGGGGCTCTAAAAGTAGGAAAAAACCTATTAAGTGTGTGTCTATACATATATGTGTATACATATATGTTTATATGTAAACCTACTAATATATATGAAAACTATATTCCATATATATATATATATGGAATATATATGAATCTTGAATGTTCTTATGAGATTTTTCTTTCTCAAAAAAGAGCATTTTGCCCTTGATAGACAGGGATCCTTCAGCAGGGTGACTGAATGGGAAGTTGTGCAAATACTTTCAGATATCTGGACCTCCAAACATTTGATTAGTGTTGATTCATGCAATGATAAAAATGCTTCTTCATCTTCTACTGCTAAAAAATATGTCTCTAGAACTCAAATTCCAGAAAAAAAAACCCTGCCCCTCCATCTTAATTACATGGTTCTTTCTTTAGAAAAGAAATAGAGAATCAAGAAAATACACAAGCCAGAAGAGAACACCTGGTGCAATGAAAGGATGAGATCACTTTAGAGTGTTTCCTACAGATCTCCAGAGTGATGTTTTTATATTGTGTGAATTTGTTGTAGAAATATTGTTTCTGTTAAAAGCAAATATTTGTGTCTGCCTCAAATTTTTATTCAATGTGAAATCATATACCTCCCTCATTGTCTGTGTTATGTTTTTACAGTTGAAAAGAGCAGTGGGAAATGCCTACTGATTTATAGCACAATTTCTTCTTGCATTTCTACTTCATCATATTTATATAATACACACCCTGTGTGTGCATTCCTTCTTGGGACATTGTAGGACTCCTACATCAGTTTTCTCTTTCAACCCCAGAGCAAAATTCATCAGAATATTAAGCAAAAAACTCAGACTTTCAAGTAGATTCATTTTCAAAGGATGTCTGTAGAGAATACTTACATAAAAAATGAAGGTCATGTTTTCAGGTGGTTCAAATCACAGTAGGTCTATTTAATGTTGCAGCTGTATTAATTTTCAGTAGCTGGGAATTTTAGAAACATACACTCTTGCCTATAGAACACCAATATTGTTTTTTTTGCACCGAACCAAAGCTAGTCCTGATACTGTAAGACAGTTTCCAGTAGAAACTGCAAATTTCTGAATTACTCAAGGATATTATCTGTTTGACTGGCTTATTTCAGCAGGACTGTTCTAAAGTAAATTGAGTGAAAATTCACAATCAGCTTGGTGTGCAAAACACCATGAACCCCAAAACTATTGTAAATCCAGACAATTCCTTCCCCAGTGGTCAAAGAGGAGCAGACTTTGACCACTGGGGAAGGATGGCTTATCTTCCTACTCTTGCCTCATGTACGTGAGTGTGACACTGAAAAGAAGTAGGAATAATGATGTAAACAGATCAGAGGTGCTGTATGAGCATAGCCAACATTTTGTCATTTGCCACTGCGTTCCACATCAAGTCTTTTATTGAAATTCATGGATACTTCACTGACGGCTGAAGTCACTGTACAAACTGAGTAGGGACTGGATTTTCAGAGGTTCTGATCTTCTGCTCAGTAATTTGGGACATTCAGTGCCTCTAATGATTTTTATTCTAAATTATTTTCTCATGATCGCAAATGCTATGGCAGATAATGAATCATGAACTTACAATCCCTCAGATGCTGTGAGTGTAGAACGCCATTTGCTCTTTGTAAGCCCAATTTTTTCTTGCTCACATGATGGCAGAATTCAAATGAAGGTGTGAGAAGAGAAAGAAATTAAAAAATTAATCAAGATAATAAGACTAAGAATCCAGAAACTTTAGAAAGTGATAGTCCTTGAGACTTTCAATATGTCTACTTCTAAGCACCAGAGTTTTGTTTCTTCTTAGGAGGTGCAGAAGAACAGAGGAATAACTTCACTGGGTCAAATTCTGTTGGGAATAATATTTGCCTCTTCCACAGCTGCAAGTAAGTGCATCAATTATCGAAAGTGTTTTAATGGACTAGTCAAAACTGAATGCAGTTGGTAATAACAATAAAGACAAAAGCTTTCTGCCTAGTTAATGTCTAAGCAGATACATTAGGCTGCTGAAAAACAAGTGAGAGAAGGAAAAACAAAAACTTAAACATTGAGCATCCTCAAACAATATGCTTATTGCTTATTAATTATAATGAAGTAGTACTACTGATTATTTTATTAGGAAACATTAGGAATTAAATTTTCATAAACAGAAGCTTTAGAATAAATCCCTCAGCTACAAACTTTTCTATACTTGAGAAAATAATAAAAAAAAATATTCTTTCAGGGCTGAAAAATATGTCAGTCTTCTGGAAAAAAGGAGTATTTAAAATCTGTCCTCTGTCTATATCATCGTTTCAGTATATGTAGCTTCTTGTTCAATATGTGGTGATGCCTCTGGACCATACAAGGTATAAAATTCAAAGAGGTTCTAAATTAAAATTATATCTTTTTATTCAAGACAGAGTGGTATCCGTAGTGGGGGTTCCCTAAGTGCCTTTGATAGCAGCTCAATTATTATTGCTATAGAGAGGATTTGTTGCATGTTAATTTCCTTATAGAATCAGCTATGAAATTAGATTTCTTTATTTTTTTCTTCTTCTTGACTCTGACTTTCACTTCTGGGTATTTTTTTGGGAAACAAAATATGACTTTTTATTCTTTGGTCACTTCTGTCCTTTTACTTTTGAGTTGAACCATAGTGGAACATGCATTTCTTTGGAAAGATAAAGTACAAATTTTTATTTTCTGGACAACAGAAGAATAATGTTATTGCATACAAATAATTTCTTTCTGAAAAAAAAAAAAAAACTATGTAGAGAAACGATTATTTCCCAATTGGCCTTAATAATGATGAACCATTCTGTTTATCAGTCTTAATAAAACAGCACAAACATCTCACCATTTAGAGGCCTTATATTATTAACCTCCCCAGGAGACCTGTTCTATACAAGAACATTAAGAGAATATGACCTTTTGCCAAAGAGATAAGGAATTGATACTCTGACAGTAAATATAATATGAAGACATAAACAGAAAACTAATTAGAGATGAGCTAAACTAAGCAAGAGATCAAATATTTTGATTAAATTGGAAACCAGCAAAGAGTTTCCAAATTCAGCTGCTGGAAATGATTAGAATTTGTTATCTAATTTTCTTTGCTGTAGTAGCCAATCAAACTTGATATATTTTCATATTCATGGTATGATTTTGAAATAATCAGTATCATGTTTATGCAAATATAGCTCAATTAATATGATTTCTCCAAACAGAGATTAAAAAAAGCTACTAATGAGGTTTGCATTTCCTGTATTTAATTTAAACATCTATATGAATTCAAAACAAAACCCAAAAACAGGCCCTCCACATTTAAGAAAAGAATTTTCGAAGCGTTAGAATGAGCAATTCGCTAGAAACTGTGGGCAAGACGTGGAATAGGAAGCACATGATGTGTAACCCTGTAGGGCTTTTGATTTCAGGAGAGATAACTCTGTTCAGACCTTTGAAATCAGTCTTCAAAGTAGATGTCTATAAGTGTTCCCTGGGAGAAATGAACCTGTTAACTCCTGAAAATCCAAACACAGAAAGAAGAGTTTCTGGTGCTGATAATTGCTAAACAGAGGGGAATTCAGATTCTCCATAAACTGGGCACTCCTTCAATAGCTGCTTATTAAAAAAAAATATTTTTTGTGATGTATTTAAGAGACATAAACCATTTCTAACTGTTGCTTGTTTTATTTCCAATCAGCTCCAAATGCGTCTGCATGGTTGAAAATGGTCAGGCCATTTTGACTAATCCTTGAGCATTGCATTTTATTTTGTTATTTAAAGATTATAACCCTGTGGACACACAAAACCAACTCTTTTTGGATATTGAGACAAATTTGTATCTAATTGAAGGCTCTAAAAGGGGTATAGGACGGGCTAGCTATCACAGTGAAGATTTCTCCATGTAAAATGAACCTTTGGTACCAAATGACTTCAAATGGATTAGCTTCATGCTGTCTTTTAAGATAGAAAGCTATCATTTACAAACATAATTTTTCGTCTATAAGTTCATTTCTGGATCTTCATCTAATCTATTTTGATAAGCTGGCTCTAACAGGAAGAAAGCCTCTGTTTTGTTTTCCAAACACTCCCTGTCCTCTGGAATTTCTTCCACTGATCAAGAACAACTGCACAATTTCAGTCCATTGAAACACATGTTCAGTGGGTAACTCAGCTGTGCTCTATTCACAGTCCTTTAAAAGCTGAAAATGTAGCAGTCTAGGAGTTACTCAACAAATACATTTTATCTTTAAATTGCATGTTATCTCTGTTGTACATATTAGTATAGAGAAATAAATTTTAAGTTTGATGTATTAAGAGCATTTTTCTAGAATGATATTTACTCAGGTTAGTCTAAATTCAGTAGAAATAATTTCTGCCTGTTATTGAAAAAAAGAACAGTCTCATTATTTGGTAAAGGTAGGCTGAGAAAAGAACCCCAAAAATCAGGTGCTAAAAGATTAATTATTTTTTTCTATACTTACAAAAATTGTTTTGTGTCTACAACATTAAATTCTACTGGCTACTGGCAATTATTCTCAAGCAATTAGAATCGTACAATGATTTGTGTTGGAATGGACCTTGAAGATCACCTAGTTCTACCCCCACTGCCACGGGCAGGAATGATATCCAGTAAATAACATTTCCCCAGGTATTTTTGTGCAGCCCATGGCACGTTTGGCTTTCTGGGCTGCAGGTGCAAACTGCCTGATCATGTCCAGCTTTTCATCCACCAACACTCCAAGTGGTTCTCCTCAGGATTGCTCTCACTCCATTCTCTGCCCCTCTGTTTGTGCTTGGAACTGCACAAACCAGGTGCAGGACCTTGCTCTTGGCCTCGTTGAACTCCACCTCTCCAACCTGCCCAGGTCCCTCTGGATGTAATCCCTTTCCTCCAGAATGTCAACTGCACCACACAGCTCGGTGCCATCCATGAAATTGCTGAGGATTCACTCAATCCCACTGTCCATGTCTTTGAAAAAGATGTTAAACAGAAGTGCTTGTTCTTGAATGTGTCACACCCATAGCATTTAATTTAAATGATTGCCTCCATAGCCAACACAACAGCCTCTTGTGTTGGATATAACACGGTTTTGGCAGAAAGAATGGTAGTGTAAGGACATTTATGTTCATAAATCCCTGGATCGAGAGCTGGGAACTCAACAGAACACTTTTGACTAAGTATCTCATACAACTTAGCCCAAAAATTTCAGAAGTTGCTGTGGAATTTATCAGACATAGCTCTGAGGTTTTTTATCTGCACATTTGTCTGAGTATGTCTTAAAATCCTTATGGTCAAATTAGAGAAGCAAATTTCATGAGGTGGTTATCTCTACATTAAATATTTACTGGTGAATAAGGTTAAAAAAAATTGATGGAAGCTTCTTGCTCTGGGTGAAGGTCTGAGACCCAGAGGCAGGTTGTTTATCTGCAGATTCTGCCTAACTAATCAATGTTGGAAAGCTCTTTCCAACTAACATGGAAAGCAGTTGCAGTACAAGTGCATAATGAAATTATGTCACATAGGAATAGGAAAAGATGAATTTCATACTTCTGAATGTAAGTACTTGAGTTTTTCTAATTTGTTTGGTAGGTTTCCTTCCATATGAATTCCCTAAGGTAACAGCAGGAGTCTCCACCTGAATCTTTTAATTATCATGTGAATTTGAAACATAGATTCAGTGTCTTAATCACTGCAGAATTTTTCAGTGTTTTTTACATTCTCATAGAACACTGTACAGATTATGAAGATTCAAATAGGGATAGAGAATCCATTTAAACATTATTTTATTTGCAATCTCCATAAAGTTACCATAAATTCCTGATGATCTCTTTTGAGCCAATGTGGGAATTCTGTGGTTATAAGGTGTTGAATTACCTTTTTTATTTTCATGTTTTAGACATTCCTTTTACTTATATTTTCAGCATACATACAGTACTGAGCTCAAAAAAGATGAAGACATGCCCAGCAACTCTGTATTTCTGCCTGCAAACTAATTCAGCAGACATTCTTCTTTTTTCTAGATTGAACAAATCTTGGGTAAATGAGAAAGGAACTGGTCTATTTAAATCTTTTCACATTGAAAATAAATAAGATACTCCTTTTTTTTTTCTTTTTTTTTTTTCCCACTTAGCAACACATCAGAACCAGTGATTGTTTCTAAAACAGGCAGACAAACATGACAATTAGAGAACAATATAATTTTGGACATAAAGGTATGAAATTCCACATTATTTAATGGAGGAATGACAATGTGGCACAGGCTATGCAGTCCTGTGTTCAAGAGGGGATAATACACAATGCACTCCATAAGTATAATTAATGCTGACTCTCTTGGAAAGTGTCTACATTGAAATGCCATGAGTTTCAGAGTTAATGAAATATCATCTATGAATTCCAACCTTATTTTAAGCCAAGGTTAGAATCTCTTTTAAAATTTGTGTTTTTTCCCAAAAAATCTGGCATAGATTTGCATCCCATCAACTTATAAGGATGAAGCAACTAAAGGAAAACATCTGAGTGTCCTTTGCATAACAGAGAATGTCCTTTGGTTACAGCTTTGCAGGAAGTGATTTTGTTACTCTACATCTTGTAAGGTAATAAGCACCAACAGGGAATTTAAAATTATCATAAATTTTATTGACTCTTGTTGTCTCACTCTCTTTGAGGTGTGTTTTTAGGATGGGAACAAGCCTGAGGTGAAAACCAAAAAAGAAATAATAATGCTAAAACACCAAAATATTGATGCTGAATTTAGTGAACATTTTTTTTCACATTTCATACTGTAGAACATGACTCTACCTCTGAAGTGATAACAACAGCAAGTCACTCTTTATATGCATTTTTGTAAATGGTGTCTGTGTTTATAAATAGTCCTGGATGTAGAAGTATCTACTGGCAAACACCTAGCAGGAGAGAGGAAGATGCCAAGAAGTTTGTGTTTGGAAGTTTCCCAAGGACTGGCAGTCCTTGTGACCACAGCTCCTGTTTAATCTGCAGGAATGGACAAAATCAGCACACAGAGAGCCTGATCAACCTGTGCAGGGCCACAGCTGGGCTGTGGAGCTCAGACTGCACCCAAAGGGGAGGCAGCTGTGGGTGAAGCCTATGGAGATTCAGGGACAAAAGTGGGAAATAGGAGCACTGCAGGACACTTTCTGAAAGATGAACAAGTAGCTGCTGGCTAATCAGCACAATCCACCCTTTCTGAGAGGGCAGTTTCTGGTGTCAAATCATATCTGAGATTGCTGAGACTGCACTTGGGCTCCCCTCCAAATGGATAACAGCAAGTAAAAGAACGTGGGTGTGCTACTGAGCGCCATGAACGAGTAAGAGGATGTGCTGTGTGACTATTTAGCTTTTATTAGTAACAGCTAAGCTCTATTCATACTGCCTCAGTGAAGGAGAAGCTTAGGTTTCTATGAGAGGAAAAGGAAATTTACAGCAGTCTCCTTCTCACCAAAGACACACAAGAGGTAATAGAAGTGGGTGAGGCACTGTGCAGGATGACAGGAATTGGGTTCCAAATGAAAAGCTCCCCAATAGCCTGCAATAGTTGTTAGAAAACTTCACACAAGAAAAGTCTATGGCTCAATATATGTCACTTTGTGGGGTGATCTGGGTAGAAAATCCTAAAAAGCAACGCACAAGCAAGCTTTTTCTGGACTACCTTTCTCTTGGACAGGGACAAGCTAGGAGTGGCAGGCAGAACATTTTTATTTATTTGCCCAGATACAGAATAATATGCAGATTTGTGAATTCCAGCTTAATCTACAACACCGAAAGTGTTCCCTGAATATGATGTAAAATGTTTATATATGTACTTTGATCACAACCTTGATTCAAGAACTTTCTTCCCTCCATAACTGTACTTAATTTCATCTTTTTTAATTAATAGAGTTGTGGACTGTAAATGGAATAACAAATTTATGTGAATGGCAAAAAAAATCCAGGACCCTTTGACCCACAAAAATTCAACGCTCCCAACAATGAGATGAGAATTAAATCACAAAATCATAGAATTGTTAAGGCTGAAAAAAATTCTAAATCACTGATTCCAAGCACTATGTGAATCTTGACTGTAATTTATTACCGATAAATGCTGTCCCAAGGCCCTAAGGCAGAATATGAGCTATAAAGTAAACATTACCATTTTGGGAGTTCTTTGGTTGACTCTTTCTATTGTGTAGTTATTACTTATTTTACAAAATATTCATTTTTTTATAGTCTAGCCTCTTTTGCTTTTGTTTTGGTGAAAAGCTGAGCTGGTAGTGATCATCTAATGGAAAGCTTGTACAAGAGTATCAATAAACAATAAACCAGAATTTTGACTGTCTTGGTAGAAACACAAGATACAATTCATAACTGGAGAAGCTGCTGTGCACAGTTTGATGCTTACATGACCCAACAATGACTCAGACTCAGTCAGTAATGGAGGCTGGCAGACTTTGGAAGATGGCAACAGGAATTCAGTGTAATAGAACGTGCTGATGGCAGCTTGCTGCAAAATTAAATGCCCTGGTGCCTGCACTGATGAGATCCAAGAAGCACAATTCAAAGGCACAACACCCAGATCTGGACAGATACAGTCACTTGGTAGTGTCATTGGTGTTTGGCTCAAGGCTGTTTGCTGTTCACTGGAAGGAATTCAACATCTGTTAGAATGATCTTTCATTTAACTAGTAGAAAAATGTCTCAGCTGCTAGAAGAATGAAACTTTTCAAACATGCTGTTATGAATCAGGATTGTTGCTGCACTAGCTGGGCATTTAGAATTCTCTGGTGTGTGCATTACTGGCATCATTATTGTGATTATCAGTGTCCACTTGGCTCATTTATTTGAGGACATAAATCTGTGTGCTTATGCTGACTACTCACTGAGCATACAGGAATATATCAGTGCATAAAATCTGGCCAATCATTTTTATAAAATTGAAAGACTGTTTCAAAATGACTGACTCATGTCACCAAACTATAATTAAAATTAAAATTTTTTAAAAAGACAATTTCCTGTAATTTGAAAAATCCACTGGTCAGAAGCTTCGCAATCTATGAACTACACAGTTTAGCCAGACTTTTGTACCATGCCCATGTGCCTGAGGATTGACTGTGACTCAGAGGCAGGACAACCTACAGGGCTCACTACACGGTTTCCATCCCCAGGTGCCTGTTCCACAGCAGGAGAAGCTCTGTTGTCCATGTTACAGACTCTGATTCACTGCATGTTACAGCTGCTGCAGTAGGAAAATCAATGCCATGTTGACTTTTGCCAGTTTGTACAGTACAGAACTGGAGGTGTTCCTTCACAAACAGCTTAGAAGCCCCTACAGAAGGTTTGGATGCACAGTTGGGTGATCCATGTTGCTCGGCTCTGATCAGTCAAGTGTATATTGAATCAAATTTCTTACAGGAGCATGAAGTCCAAATCTATTTTCATTCTTTATTCTCAAAAAAAACCTGAGACTGCCGCCACTACCACCACCACTACCATAACCAAAGTACCCCCCTCCACTCCTTTTCAATAATAATTATTTGCTAATTTTGTCCTTAAGATGGAGATTAATAATTTAAATTTGATATCTTAGACAATAAAGAGCTCTTGCCCCTTCCGTTTTTGAGTTCTATTGAAGTTGTTTGTAGATCTCTTTGGAAAGAAGATCAGGGAAAGACAAAAAGTTATTAAATATTAATTGTTACTAGTATTATAGATCTTGGTCTTGATATATTTGGGTCAAAATGTGAGCAAGCTGAATTCCTGCTGTATTCCTTCATCTTGCTGGGTTCTAAGTCACCATGTTTTGGGAAACAGAAGTTTAATTCTTTCACAGTCTCACTTCTTACCAGTCTAGAATTAATATATAACTTGGCTCTTTCAGGTGCAACACTGAAGGGATTTAGGAGGAGGAAAGTAAGAGGATTGAGTTCTTAATGGATAAAAAATACAGAGTATACTGTTGTCATGATCTGAAGGGTTACCTGGTCTATGGGCGTGCAGAGACATTAAAATAGAGAGCTCTGAATATCCCACAGCATCTTCTAGGCCTTTTGCACTATCCTTTGAGCTTCCTCTCATTAATTAATTTAACTTACTTATTGTACACATTGTTTTCCAAGGCAGATGTGTGCCTGCTTGAAGTTATATATTTATGTACAACAAAACAACCTGAAAATATCTTTCTTGCTTTCTGTGAAACAATTTAGTTGGTACCAAGAAGGGAGATAAACAGCAACAAATGGAAAGTTCAGGTGAGGTTAAATGGTACTGTCATTTTGGTCAAGTAAAATATTATTTGGATTATCCTGTAACAGGCTCATGATTCAAAGAAAAATGATTTATACATGAAAAGTAACATTTAGCTATAGGTCAGGTGCCAAACTGACAAATTTAAGGTGCTGTCTCTACTCTGAGGTTTATATGACATTTTTATCTTCCCAGAGTGTTCAAATTTCGATTACTGGATTAGATGTGTTTTTGTGTCCCAGAATTTGACTTTTGTATTCTTAAATTTCCTCTGTTTCTTTCTTAATTTCTTAAATTTGCCTTCTGGATTAATCCCTGAGTGACTTCACTCAATCCCAAAGCTCAGCTTTCTTTGAACAAGAGATTGAACTGAAGACTGCCTGAGATCTTTCCAACCCAAATTACTTCACAGTCACAAGGGTTCCTGTGTCTGTGTTCAAGCACCCTTTCTAAATGATTTGAAATAAAGTACCTGCATGAGGAAGGAAAAAGTGTCCACAGACAATAGATTAAATATTCAGATTAAGTATTTGTCTGTGTTATGGAAACTCACATTTAGATCATGTGGCTATTGCAAAAGGGTGTATATAGCTATAGCCTACTTGAAATAAAATCTGCCCATGTGTACCTGGGACACACAACACAGACACCTGCTCTGGGAACAGGAATTTACCATTTTTTCTCAAGGAACTATTATTTAAAATTGACAGCACCCATAGTCTCTATAAAATCTTTTTTGTTCTTGCAACAGAAGTGGCATTTGCAGCACACTCAACACTGATCAAAACTTTCCATTTTAAGTATAAACCTTTTCTCAAACTCCATCCAAAAACAGTGAAGTCTTTTTGGATATGATGTGGTCATATCCTTTATAATCTGTTACTATCCCATTTTAGGCCTCCACAGGAAGTCCATTTACTTATTCTGCAATATTCCCATTAGGGAACAAGAGTATTACTTAGCTAGCCTATTTTCGAAACACATATATCCTTTCTGTCTTCTTTGTAGACACAGCTGCATAAACAAGGTTCAACAATGTCAGAAAAAGAACTAACATTTAATAGTTAAAAATATTAATTATAGCAGTTAGCCTGCAATTTTAATCCAACATAAATTTTACAGTTTCAAGCAAAGAAAAATAAATTTTAAACAATCATAAACTCTGGTAGAAGTAACAGAATATGAAAAGGATTAATATGGGCAGCTTCCTGATCAAACTGCTAAGTCACAGGGTAAAGGTCTGATGGCAAATATTTCTGGTGAAAGTGGAAGTAATACAGATCATTAAGCTGATCAGACAAAATTATGAACCACAAGATTATTTTACAGAAAAATCAACTTGAGTGTCTTCTCCATATTCTAAAGCTGCAATCCAGAGGCAGACACCGGTTTATGAGGCCCTCTGAGTGGTGTATAGCTGCCTTTACTACTAAATTCTATCTTCACCAGCCAAAGAGGAGGAAGAGGACTTGGCTATCTGTGGTTATGTTTTATTTGGGTGCTGTCTGTGGGTGCTGTTGAAAGCAGCATCTTGCCTGTGGCAGTCAGTGAGACTGGTCATGTCAGCATGCTCTGTGTGTTTGTGTGTTTGGCTCTGGACATTGTGGGACCTGAAAAAGGGAAAGGAGCAGCTCTGCCTGGGAGAGGCCCCAGGTCCCCAAGGAACCAGTTCTGGGCTCCAGCAGCTGGGCAGGAGGAACCAGAGATAGAGGAGCCAGCCACTCTTCTTATTCCCACTGTGCTAAAGAGCTAAGCAAAACAACAAAAAATGGTGTAAATTCAAAACAGTAATTAAGTTTAGAGTGGATGTTTGTCAGTCTTGTGGCGTACTGGTTAAGTGTTATAAATGGAGGAATGTGGAGTTATGAGTTCACACATTCACTGCCTGGCACAGTCTTTTCCACATTGCTCAAGACTATTGACTGCACAAAACTATTTTTCAGCTCTTTTTCTCACGTTTCTGAGAGACATTACTCTTTTCAGATAAAAGGTTCTCTAAAATAATCTGTAATACTTGCACTCAAGTGACAGGCAGGGTGGTAAGAATCAGTAAATGTGATGGTGAAAGAAAGAAAATGGCCACTGATTTTTTTTTTTTTTTACCTGGGACTATTTTGTTCATGTATTTTTTCCTTCTTTTATGGAAGAAAAATAAGTAATGTACATGTGATAATTTCCAGCAATATCTGATAACAGTGTTTCCAAATCAACTCTAGTACAACAGCCTAAGAAGAGGAAGTTGGAAAATTTTCTGCTTCATTTATGTGTGAGTTAGAGCCCAAAACCCTAGGGCATGCCATTAATACATACAGGAGAGAGACTGGTTGATCTGATTAATTCACCATAGAAATTTCAGATTTGCAATGGATGATGGTGAATTTTTGTCATCTTCGTTCCTACTTAATAATTTCTATATTGTTGTTTAGGTCAGCAGCATGGAAGATAGGAATGCTCTGATTTATCTCAAAAATAAAGTCATGAGAGAGTCAAAATAGGTAATGGAGAATTTGAGGACAATCTGTTTGAGGGACAAGTATGATATTTCTTCCAAGATTTTTTATTAGAACTAGAGACAATAAAAATGCTATTTTATCTGGAGCATTAGTCTGGTTTTTCCACCTGTCCACTATACCTACAAGTCTAGTTAGGGGCTATAGTGGGCATAGAAAACAGACAATGCTCTAAGGGTTGTGCAGGCTATAGAATGTTTTATAAAATATTTTAAATTTTTTTACTGGACACCTATATTTTTTCATTTTAAAGTAGTAAAGTTTATGTTTAGCATAACACAAAGAGAACTTGTCTTTGTTATATTCTTGTCTTAGCTGACATGCCTGAAGAGTGAGAAAGTAAACCTGACAGACTTTCACCTGTACACAGCTTTTTATTCCAGTGTATTCTGTAATGCAGTGTCTGTTCTGAGACCAAATCCATTGAATATTTTTCTTTCAAAAAATAACCAAAGATCAAACCCCTAAGATCATTACACATCCTATGTTACCTGCGTTCCAGCCCAGAGCATCTGTAAGTAATGGACATCAGAGTCCTTGAAAATGGAAAAAATAAGTTATTTGCCATTTGCAGTTTGACCTTTCACTTCAAAATTGCTTGTCACTCCTTACCATAAATCCATGAATGTCACTCTCCACATCATTTCAGTTTTTCATTATGACTAGTGGGTGGCATACCTGTAAATTGCTTTCTGTACTCTGGGTTTCCATTCCATTCCATTCACTCTGAGGTATATAATAATAATGAGGCTAACACATTTCTGAATCCGTTGTGGAGTTAGTGCTTAAAAAAAATACTCTCAGTTTTTTTCCTCCTGAGAATCTTATTTTAATCTAAATTTTGGTGACTCAGACATTCAGTTCAAAATATTTTAGTGAACTATGACTTCTGCCCTCTAATTTAAACAGGAACTTTCTTGGCGGTGATTGAAACTCAAATTGCCTTTAGTGAGAAAATTTTTTCCAATAACAAACTTATAAGGAGACATGAACATTATTTCACATAATCTCACTGCATTCTGAAGCATTTGGTGTGAAGTCCTCTGCATTTTCCCAGTGTACATTCTGCATGTTGAATATAATCTTTCAATCTGCACTGAAGCAAGAACAGAAATATTCAAATCTGGCCACTAGGATTGTTGTCCTTTTCCCTATTTTGTGCAACATAAAAATTAAAGTGATGCCCTGGCTTCCTCCCACCAGAGCAGTCCCCAGTTAGTCTCTGGCTGGTCAATGTGATTATGAAATATTAAAAGCTTCTATTTGGAAAGATAACTGGTAGATTGAAACTTCTATACTGAGGATAATCAGTTCCCTGATACCTTAGCTTTGGGTTGTTGAATGAAAGTTATGTGATGCTATTGTCACCAAATTTCAGTCTTCTACTTTTTTTGGTGATTTAAATTACACCTCAAATGGAAAGCATTTACTATGTTATTGTTCTTCTTGTTGTCATTGTTGTTGTGAAATTTGAAAGAAAAATATCTACTTCTGTTCACAAGGTTTTTGTGAACTGCAGGAATAAAATAATTCTGGAAAAAAGCCACCAATACCCACAAAGCCCCAGGAAAAGAAGATGTATAAACATAACATAATGCAGTTTGTTTCAAGCCCTAAGTAAGATTCAACTGAATAGCACAGGACAGCCAGTGAATTCATCTTTCTGGTCTCTACTAAAAGAGGGGAAAATATTCCAGAGCTATTGACTTTAAACTACTTGCAGCTGCAGAGGCTCTGTGTGCCATGCAATAAATGCTGAGGTTAACACATAAACAGAATTTCATACTCAAGGTGATGGTTTTTCAGACATTTGGATTGTGCAGTATAACCTCATTTACACTGATATCCTTGAAAAAGTGCTCATAGAATATTTATTCATCCAAGTGACTTAACTCAGATGCATGTGCATCCCAGCTGTGGTATCTGACACCAAAGAAACAGTAAACACACAGATCAGTGTGCAATAAAGAAAAAACTGTAGGATACAGGTACTCCATGAATCCACGATTTTTTTTTTTCTTTTATTCTTGAGTAATAAAGAGTGAATTTATTCTAAAAACAGGTCTCTTTAAAAAAAATAATCATTAAGCTACCTGTGGGAAAAAGAGTGATACAGTTTTCATTTAAAATTTTATATATTGATAAATAAAATAAGTTGAATGAAACTGTTCTGGACATGTTCCACAACAGACATGTAACCAGTGGTGATTTTGTTGAGATCTGAGTCTTTTCATGGAACCAGTGTTTCATATCTAATGTGAGGAGCTGACTTAAAAGGGTTAGTTTTGTAATGAGTACATTTAGTGCTTATTTTCTTGCTGGAAACATCAAAGATACCCAAGTATTTTATTCAAGCATGAGGGAATGATTCAAAAATGAGCTGAAAATCATTCCAATATCTGCTCACATCTATTTCCCTATGTAATAACTTCATGGGCATTAGCAAGATAATGTTTTAAATCACATTTCCTCACAAACTGTGATGCTATAAGATTTTATAACACAGCATATGTCACATGGTCATTTCTATTACTTACATCATTAAGTACATTGCACTCTGGATTGAAACACCATTTTGTAGCAAATCTTTTAGATTATGGTTTTAAAATTAGTTCACTTAAGGTCTTTAGTCAGGACAATTTCTCTTTTTTTTCCCTTTAATCTGGAGAGGAATGAAAATGCAGTTTTGAATGTAAAAAAGCCCCCTGGAAATGGAGAGAAGGCAAAAGGACAATATTCACAGTGTAAAAGTGGCTGTGTCCTGGGGAGTGGTGCTCACAGGAGAGAGTAATGAGGATGATTCCACATTGAAGGTAATATTCCTGAGGGACATCAGGCACAGAGATGGGCATCTGTGTCTGGACAGCTCCTGACAGAGAGCACTCACGTGTTAATCTGTATTCTGTCTCTATAGTGGCTCAGAATCAAGCTGACATCAATGAAATGGCAAATTCATGGAAAGAAGTAAAAGTCACAGCATAACGGCTCCAAGAGGCCACACAGCTATGGCCAGAATGAGACTGGATTGAAGTGGAAGCTGCTGTGTCTCAATTTGCAGAAGAGGACCAAGATCTGGCCCTGAGAGCCAATTGCAAAGCACAGGTCAAAGAGAGGATAAACCTCATTTTCCACAGCTCCATCCCCCTTCTGGGAGCAGTTGTTTCCCAAGCTGCCTCCAAACTTTGCCCAGGCATGGACTAAGAATGAAAGAATCCCCTATGGATTGTTCAGGGATCAAAAGAGCGGGGCTCATGCCTTTCCAGAGCTTTCTATCTGCATTGTCTGCTCTGTGCTGTTATCAGGGTACAAAGTGACTACACTTGGTGTTTTACTCCGTGTGGGTGTAAATGTTTACTCCTCATTTCTACAGGTAATGTAAAGGTGACAGGATATTGCTACAGCCTCCAATCAAGCAGAAAACTGAGTCCCTTATGTATATGGAGATTGGCTATTCCCAGCACAGGTCACACAGACTTGCATTGCTTTGCAAAATGTGTGATGCTTTGTGATTAAGAAAGCACAGAAAATAAAAGGGAAGGACAGAAATATCTGCCCATCCAGATATCAGAAATAGCTATTTGTGGTGATTCAATAGAACTGTGGAAAGTCTTCTTGAACAACTGATCATCTAACATGTTGCCAAAAAAATTATTCACTCCTATAGGTTGAAGGCATATTTTTTAGATTATATGAACTCAAAATATTACCTTATTTTTAAGGATTTCACATTGTTATAATTTTCCTGTATAATTTTGCCTCTATTCTACTTTCTATTTTTTCCTTACTTTCCCATGTTCCCGAATAAATTTGTCTGTCTGTGTTCTCTCCTAGTTTTCATTTTCAGAGCCTGTCCTAGATGGATCACAAAACTCAGACACATAATCCTCTGCTATCTGAGCAAGGTCAAAATTAAGCAACATAAATTTTCTGTGATTAATTTCCATTGCTTCAGCACGACCTCTTAAGGGCAATCAAAACCATTAAAATGAATTGATGTAAAATTAATACTATGGAAAATGATATTTTTAAAGTCACCAAAATCTTTATTTTGAAACTCCCTGCTGCCTTCTATCAACCTTTTGCATCCTTCTTATGAATTTAAAGCATCTGTAAAGAGTCAGATATGATATTCCTTAATTCACTGATACACAGGGGGTTGACTTAGTTCTATACTTGTTAAATAGTTATTTTCCCTGTCCAAGGAAATAAGTGAGACTCATTTCACTCTTGGAGTGAAAATAGTGCACAAGAGTATCAGAATAAGATCCCCCTAAAAGTGCAAAAAAGCCCAAATTGCTCCCCTAAATTGAGGACAACAATTTGAAAGCATTCCTCAATGCCTACCATTTTCTTAACACAGATCTTCTGATCCCTTTTGACCAAGCAACACACAGGGCTCTAAACAAACAGAAGACTTGGCAGTGAGAGGGACGCTGCTGTGAAGTGCTGTATCACCCCTGAGTTTGCTGCCTTCTTTCAGCCTCTGCATTTTCCCTTGTTGCTATCTCCCACTGTGTCATATTTTGTCTTTAAACACCATTACACTAATCCTGCTATTTACATGCTGGTACGGTTATGTTGAGTCCTGTTGAATCCCATGGGACCACACACCTCATGTTTACTAATGGGGATTTTGAATAAAAACCATATGGGACAGCCACAAGGAAGGAATCCTGGCTCCAGTGACAATAAGAAAAAATTATGATGGCAATTTAACCATTGCATTTCATGGAGTCTAAATCTCTTCTCACCAGGTAAGAAGGATGATCTCAGGACTGTATACAGACATGCATGTGCACCAAGATTTGCTGGAGGATGCCCAAATGGAAAGCAGCTTGTCAGAAAAGGACCTGGTTAACACCAAGCTGGACATATATTATACTTAGGAATGTCTGTGAAATATAATATGGTATTGCCCAGAGAACTTGTGGATGCCTCATCCTTGGAAGTGTTCAAGGTCAGGCTGGATGGGGCTTTGAGCAGCCTGGTCTAGAGGAAAGTGTCCCTGCTTATGGCAGAGGGTTGGAACTGGGGGGTCTTTAAGGTCCCTTCCAACACAATCCACTCTATGATTTTTTGATAATAGGTGAGGTGGACCAGTTTGAAAGATACAGCAGTTTCCAGGAGGAATTATTAACATTGAGGCTGTAGGAGGACCTCGCAGTGACATCCTACTATTTCTGGTAAAAAATGTCAATGATGAAATGTTTGACAAATGTGTAAAACTAAGATGGATCACTTGGAAAAAGAACAAGGCCATACACCATGTTTCAGACCACTTGCAAATTTAAAAGCTGATGAACAAGGTCTTGGGATGAAGTATTAGAAGCCACTTGTAAGTTATGGAAGTAGCTAGCTGAATCAAGATTTCAAATTGCTGTTGTAGAAAAGGGGACTGATTTGAACCCAGAATATATTAACTGAAAAACATCTAGTAAGAGTAGAGAAATAGTAGTGAGATCGTTCTGGAATTAATTTAATGTCTACATATTTTAAAAATGGCTAGTCACAACAGGCTTAAAAATAATTTTGAAATTTCATGATATTTAGGAAACTTGAGTTACAGGCAAATACTTTGAAAGCCTGAACTCTACATTTCACCCCTGAACACTTGACAATTAAATGAACATTTCCAAAGTGAAATAAATGGGTGGGTGGATAAGCTGGATCTGAAATTAATTGATCTAAAAGCAAAGCAACTTATTTTTACCAGGGATCATCTTAGGGCAAGGAGGATTCCCCTGACCTGAGACCTTTAAATCAAGATTGGGTTTTTTTTCCCCATTTTAAATATACATTTTATTTTTACTAGACATTATAGACTCAGAGGAGAAATTTCTGTTTCATGTCATCTGTGCTATTCAAAGCTGAAAATGGAAGGTCACCACAGTTCATTCTTCACTTAATATATAGACCTGTATGAAATAAGGGGCCAGTGAGTAGCTGGATTTTGGCCAGCTGATGCAATTCTGTTCAGAGTCAGTGCCCCAGACTCTTGCTGCTCCCTGGCAAACTGGTTACACCACCTCACTCTTTGGAAACTGCAGTTCCAGGAATTCCTCATTTCTATCACCTGAGTAAAAACTGAAATAACTGCCTGAAATAGCAGAATAGGTGCAAGGAAAGATTTTTAATGTTTTTTTTGAATGCTGAGGGATGCATCTGCAGAGTTTCCCACACCGCCATCATGGCAAAAATGTGCAGTTATTTAATATCAGTGATAAATATACTCATGGTAATTATTAATTGCCATCCTTAGATTCTACCTAGTCCTTGTGGCCAGGTGAGCACCCTAATCCCAGATTTAACTGTAGGCTCCAGACACATTTTTTCTTTCAAACACAACATCCACATAAATCCTCTGTACCTTGGTTTCCACTAGGAGGGGAACCCAAATAACTGTCCATAAAAAGGACAAAAAAATCTCATCAAGGAAAGAGATTCTAGAAGTCTAACTTCATTATGATTACAAATCTCAGTAAAGGCTACACTGCCTCCACTTACCCTGCACCATATTATTCTTTTGTGGCTCAAAAAAATTTTGGGAAAACTAGACTCTTCTATCAAACCTGGGATTTTTTTCCCCTCCAGTGCAAGGAAGAGTACCTGAGAAAGGAAATTCCAGCTTACAGAAACTCCTTATAATATCCTTATAGTAAGTGCTGGAGGGATTCCTGAAATAACAAAATCTGTCTGTATGAATGTTTTGGCACACATAGGAAGGGTAATGCAGATATTATCCTCACACCCCCATTTATTTGAATAATATAGATTGTACACTATCCAGTTTGGTGACCCTCAGTCTCCTACTCAAGCTGTTGCTGTCATTCACTTAGAAAACCATTTGGCACCAATGACACAACTTAAATTTAGACCCACTTTTCAAAGACATAGTTGGCACCTCCTTGGTGAATAACTGGGATAAATTTGGGAGAATTCCTCTGAGGTCACAAAAATGCAGATTTTTCCTGATCCTGTCGTAGAATTTGTTAAAAAAATTGTTAATATTTTTGAGGCAAAATATCTATATTTCAAGTATTTTACTGAGTTCTTAAAAAGAGGCATTTGAAAAAAACCTAAAAAGCCAATCAATAAAAACCAACCAGCAACCAGTACCAAACTCTGAAATGAAGAATGGTTGGTTATGCTCAATTATTTGCATTAAAAAGTTGTATTTAAACACCCTCACACAGGACATCATATATAGTATCATGAAGGGAAGAAAAAGTTGACAGCAAAAAACTCTCATGATATTTTCATATTGTTTGAATTAAGAAATTATAAATTCTGCTATGAACCTCTCTGAAATAACCAAATTAATGCAAGGGACCAGAAGCTGAACATAAGAATAGGTATCAAATATTTGGCACATACACTGAGTATGCTAGGAACAGTCAAAATCACAAAATTTTAAAATCACCATGAAGAGATGTATTTTATTACTAGACCATTTCACAAATTCAGCCACCTGAAGGAGGTTTCATGTGGCAGCTGTTGCTCTGAACAGAAGCAGTAATTAATATGGAAAGCACCTGTTACAGCACTGGTGCCTTATGGAGCATCAATGGAGATTCTAAAACAAAAGACTTAAATCTCTCCTGTCTAATTTAGGACCTAAATGTTTTGCTTTTCCATTAAGGTAATTGCTGTTGTGTTTTATTCTAGGAAACCACAGCAGAAAAAGACATTTATTATGGACGGCAAAATTTGCCCCTTACAAAGTAATAATGTTGCAAATTTATAGGTGACAAAAGAAAAATGTTCTTTATATCATTAAAAGGGCATTTTAATGATATGCTGTTATATGGTGAGGAATAAATCTATATCTCCAAAATCTTGGCCCCATGCTTTGACCACATGAGAAAACAGTTCTGGGGTAAAAGTCTAAAGCCACAATGAATATTATGAGGTTCATAAAAGTGTTCAAAGAATGAAATAATGTGAATCACGCTACAAATATCCTTATAGAAAACATCAGTAATATGAATTCTTTCTGAAAGAGACATTTCATTGTTAGGTGGACAACAAGATGCAGCCAGGGATTATAGAACTTTCCATTTTCACTCTCCATTTTCCATATGCTGCTTGAAGATTAGGATGATGAACACATTATGCAGCAAGATATAAATGAAGATGGGAAAACAATGAGCTTTGGCTTTATCTGATATAAATCAATACAAATTTTTTGGAAGCAAAGGTTTAAAACTGACTACCATTTGCTGTAGATATATTTTCCTTCTAAGTTTAATTTCCTTCTTACATGCACTTTTACTTCCATAGTTGAGGACATCTCATGAGCACTATGATGTGAAATTTATTAGAACAGACAACACATAATACAAATATTTGCAGTAAATAACCAGATAACTTACTCATTACTCACTGGGAACAAGTTACAGACATTTTAATTTCTTCCTGTAAAGAATATGTTCTGACTTGTTTTGAAAATGCACTATATTGTTTTTAATACATTAATGGTAAGTTTAATTTCTACCTACTTTGTGGGGTTTTTTTTTGATAATTTTAAGGGATTTGCAATCTGTTCTGTTGATTTTCGTCCTGTTACAGAGAAATGACATTTATTATCTCACCGATAAAATGTGAGATTATTCTTTATTATTGGCCATGAATATATTTGGAGTGGAAATTAGATATTTTCTAACTATCACAGCTGTGAGGTTCTAAAAAGCTTTTCAGCAGGATACTTGAAAATAAAATGCTCTCTTGAATTTTAAAACAGGTATTTATCAATGAAGTGAAGGGATTAAATATTGTGGTTGTCTGCAATAGCATTGAGACTTGTTTTGGTAATACAGGAGTTTCTTTTTGCTCTCTATTCTGATTAAGTAATCTAAATAATTTTGAAACATTTCTAGAAGTCAAAGAAACTATTTTCCTTAAATATATTTTTATTTATAACTGACAAAATGCAAAAAAAAAATCTCATTATATTAAATGCAACCTGTGTATTTTAATATTGTTAGACAAAGTTATTTTTTAATCCCTTCCAAAAGAATTTAATAACTAATTTATTAGTGATTTACACATTTTCTTTATTTCTAGAGATGATTAATTTGCTCTTCCCTTGAATAAAAGTTCTAGAAATTCAGGATGTATTTGTATGTCTATATTACTATTCCTTCAGTACAAAATATCGGGAAAGAAAAAGTGTGTTCCAGTAAAGTGATAGCAATCTACAAAATCAAATGAAAATGTACAAATTTTCTAAGGAAACAGTTTTATATATTTTTCTGGGTTTTTTTCCTATTGATCAGAATTAAAAGGATCATTAGAATTTCTGACTCTTGAATAAACATGAAGTAAAACCTCTTCAAGCTGCTTGGATATTTTACAAGTGATTAAGAGGTCACTGAACAGATACATTTAAAGGCTTTTTATTCCAGTCTCTTGTGCTGCTAAAAATTGCTGAACCTAGTGAAATCTATTTTAGCTGGATTCAACATGTGATACTGGACTAGTATTAAGCATTTTATCACCTCCAGGTTGTGCATAGCAACGAGCTGACTTTTTAAAGTGGTACTTAAACTCATTAGAAAATCATAGAAAACAAGTAGATTTTTGTCCATCTGCTAAACTATGGAGAGATGTCTCTGCAGTGTTCTATACACAATTATGTTCAAATTTAATTAAAAACTTCCAGCCACTGGAAAAGCCGGCGACCATTATGGGCAATATTTCCTGTGTGCCCACCAAGTATGTTGATAATGTCCACTATTAATGTCTCCTCTTACTTTAGTCCATTGTTTCTTCTCCTGTCTGTGGTAGATACAAGAACTGATTTATTCCATCTCTATTTCTCAGGGATGTTTTTAATCACTGAAGATTTTTCTGCCATTTACTTTTACTTACTTAATTGTTTCCTTACAAGGGGTTATGAGTTCTGATTACACTTATTCCTATTATGTCCAGCCAGCTCACATTTCTCTTCAACAGTGACATCTCAGTCTAGACACAATTCTGGACAGAGGACAGAGGAATTCTGTCCATGTGGGACAGAGGACTTTCTTCAAGATATCACATCTTCATGTAGGAGTCCATATACTTTTGCTTTTCTCTTGTGATATAGTTCACATCTTTTGGACCCCAGCAGTCCAGCATCTTTTGGATGCAGCAGTCACCACTAAATATATCATTAAACTTTTTAAAATAAAGAAGAAAATCAGGAAAAACATAATATGTCCAACAAATCACTATTTCAATATTTGACTGTTTTGATATTGTGGAACATAATTTCTCTGAAGCAAATTTTCTTGGAGCAAATTGAATTCCAACCTATTTCTCCTCCCCAAAGTTCATGGGGGAAATCTTTTTGTTCACATTTATTTGGATATGATGCTCAGAACAGAATCCTATACTCTGATGAATTTAAGCAGATCTCTCAATGTCTCAGACACTAGGAATTAAGCACAATCCACCTTGTCACTCTCTGCAGTCACAAAGAGCTGCAAAAGCAGTAAAATGGCCTAGACACATAAAAACACATGCAACGAGTTTGTTATGATGTAATCATGAATACATTAATATATTCATCTGAATATTTTAGGGATATTTTTAGCATATGATCGGTGATCTGGTATTCAGAGTCTGACTCCTGTTTTGAGATATGGTTCTGCCACCCTCATATCCCTGACTGAGTTTTTGTTTCAAATTGTCATTTTCTCCCAGGGTAACTGCTGCATGAACACAGGACCTGGCAGCATTACAGCTCAGGTTGGGAAACTTGTTGGCAGGAAAGACACAGTTGAAGAAAAAAAAGCTCCAAATTTTATGTGTACAACAGATATAACATCTTATAATTAAACTCATATGTGTACCAGAATGTTTACATTAATTATAGTAAAATATTTTCATTTGCAAATGTTTAAATAATCTTTTCTCTGGACTCTGAGTAGTTGCTTAGTGTTACATTTAAATAGGAATTTTAACTCTCCTACTGAGCAACATCATTAAGAAAATATGTTAATAATTTGTTCACTGGCCAGTGATTTTCCCCAGAAATAGGTTAAATATTTCAGCATACGATGAAGGAAAATCAAAACCTTTAGAGGAAGCCATTGATTTCTATTTGTACCACTCTTGCTATGTAAATATACACAGATTGTGTCATGGATATATATGATCTGTTTAGTTATTAAATGTATTCTCTTTGTTTTACATGTGTAAATGATTTAATTGAAAAAAATACTGAAAATATTTGTGCCAGTGAGCTTTGGGATGGATGTCGCATTTATACAACCTAGGTAAAGAATGAAAGGGAATTTTTTCTTCTTTTTTCTTCTATAACAAAATAAAAATGTCAAAACGTTAATCTTTCTATTCCTTAAATGGCTTATGTCTCAAAATTTAAATCTTTATCCAGAAAATAGAGATTAAGTATTTAGCAATTTAGCTAATGGTGCTGGTAATGATTTCAGAGATGTAGAAGAGTCTGGCACCCATCACTGGCTGGTTTGAAGAAATAATTAAATAAGAGCTTTTACAGGACAAGTAAGACAGTAAAAATAACTTGCTTCTAGATATTTTTAGATAAAGAATATCACAAGCTACGCTGTGAAAAACAATGAACAATATAACTGGATGCATCTGGTTGAAGGAGCTCCTGAAATCAGGGCTGTGGCGGCGCTCCCTGCACAGATTGGGAACACGACCTGATGGTGAACATTTGGTGGTGAGCCCACCTGGACGTGGCTCTGTCTGACAGGGGGGCAGCTCCTGGTCTCTTCTCACAGAATCCACCCCTGCAGCTCCTCCACTACTGAAACGTCACCCTGCAAACCCAATGCACTGTGACAAATTAAGGAGAAGTGACCTTTGACAAACAGATTTATGAGTCAGGTCTGAGAGCGTTATGACTGAATGACCCTGCATCTAAAACAAGGTGCCTCAAGTTGTAACTCAAAGTCCTGGAATCTCATGGCAGCAAATAGCTCTGCCATGTGCTCCAATCCTGTGGAAACGTCCTCAGCAGAGTCTCTGGGCAGCTCTCAGAGTGAAAAGGATAACCATGGAGAACCTTTCTACATAGGATATATTTTATTTAGCAGAAATGGATAGGTGGAAACAAAATAGTTATGAATTACAGCCAGGGATATAGCTCCCTTATAGCGTGACCATGCTACAGGAATAGTTTGAATATCACTTCACACCACTGGATTGGGCAGAATATCCTTCTGGGATATTTCTAGATCAGGGAAAGTAAATGGAATAGAAAAACAAATTTTTTCCATCCTCCACAATTACATTCCATGTGCAAGGATTTTTTATGAGTCTCAGAGCAATGACAGAGGTTTACTCAGAGTCTGATGTCATAAGAAGGGTGAGTTGATGCCTTCCCCATTCCTAATCCCTCTCAGTAAGATGGTACAGCAGACATCCTTTTTCCCCAGGGTCCTACCTGCAAAAACAGCCACAAGAGTAAATTAGAAAAGTGCCAGGAAATACCAATAACAAGCATTAAAAAACCCATATTGACTTGGCTCTCTTCACAAAGCAGGTTTATGTTCTGTCTTTGGGTATAATGAACTGTCATTTGCTAGTTTTGTTCATAGTCTGCACCACAAAGGTAAGCAGAATGTGTAATATAAATAAATCCTTAATCTGTTGAGCTCTCACTAGTCAGCCTCTGGATTATATCAGGGCAGCACTTTCACATCCCAGGATTTATTCTCCATTCAATCAGTTGCTGAATATGGTCTTTAATTTGAATTTTTTTCAGCCTTTTAAATGCCTTGTCTTTCAATATTTGTGATTCACTTATGACTCTTTTTCTAGTCCACTGGTGCTAAAAAAACCCCAGTGTCTACGATCAGATATATGCATTCAGTATTCCTTCAATTTCATCTGCATTTGAAATATGCATATGTGTAGGTAGCAGCAGGTTTACCTGCCTGAGTCACTAGATCAGAAGCTGCGAAACACAGCAAGAACAATGTAATCTTTTTAATTTTTTTCATAAGTCAAACCTTAGATTTCAATAATATGATTATGTTTTCCATCCTCACACATGGGCTCAAAGTGAAGAAAAAAGAAAAACTATGTTTCATTTTACAAGATATTTCATTTACACCATGCAGACTGCCTTTCCCATTTTTTACATGACTAGAATCTCCTTATCTCCCAGCTCAATATCACCAAGTGCTGCGGCTCTCACATGAGGGCTTGGAAACTACAACACTACATGAGACAACAAATGGAATGGAAGATAAAAAATGCACTTGGGGACCTCAGGAACAGCATTGCCCAGCAATGGGACAAGAGGCACTGGGCAGGGGTTGATGCACAGGAAGTTCCATCTGAACATGAGGAAGAATTTCTTTCTTGTGCAGTGACTGAGCACTGGACAGATTGCCCGGAGAGCCTGTGGAGTCTCCCTCAGTGGATATTCCAGAACTGTCTGAACACAGTCTTGTGCCTGTGCTCTGGGATGGCCTTGCTTGATCAGGGAGGTTGGACCAGGTGATCCAATCTGGTACCTTCCAGCCTGACCTATTCTGAGATTCTGTGAAAAAGAAATAGTTAAATTAGCTCATTAAGTAATTATATAGCAGTCAAAGAAACCACAAAAGCAGGAAGAAATCTTACTCTCACTGGGCAGAAGGGTCACAGCCTGGAATGAAAGTAAGTAATGTGTAAATTTGGTTTATGAAGCAGTTCCATTACCCTTCAAGTACTTGAAGAGCTTTTGTATTCATCAGTGGGTGAATTTCACACAGAAAAAGAAGCTGTATTAAATTTACCATGCAACCCTGGCAACCCACCACCTAATTTTGAATTTCTAACTCTTTAAAATGTCAAACTTTCTTAAATACAGGTTATTGATTTTAAAAAAAATCTGCCTTTTGACTGGCTCCAGAGACAGATATGTTAACATCTCATTCCTCTCAATATGGAAATGGTGTATACTTTGGGTTTATGTGACAAACATGACTTCTACTGACTTTCTGCTTAGAGGGTAATCTGGTCTAAAGATGCCAGATGAAAGGTAAGTCATGAAGAGAATAGTAGGAACTCAGATGTGGCGAGAGGGGAGAAGTTGTCATTATAGGAATGGAAAGTGGAAACCATCCAATAACATCGTGAGACTCCTCAAAACTAGACTACTTGTCTCTGCCAGCTTTGTCAATCTAAAATTTCAGATTGAAGAGAGCTCTAGGTAATGATAGATCCCATGCTGAGATATACTTGTGATATGGGTGAGATATATATGATCACTTAGAAGTTCCTCTTTTCTCATTCATTATACAATTACAGTGATGGCCAGGTAAATAAAATTCTTACTCTATATATTCTGCTGAATAGGGAGCGTTCTCTGCCTCTGAGGCATATTTACACTGACAAGCCATCTCAATGCTTAGCAATTTGTACTAGGTCTTCTCTGGAAACACTCTTTAGAGTCATAGAGAAACATATTTATTTTCTGTCTCTTCTTCCTCAGCTTTTTTTTTTTTCCAGTTCAAAGTATCATAAATAATGTGACAGCTGTATAGCAACCCCCCACAGTGGTGTTTTCACACCACAAAGCTGACAATGTGTGTTACAGCCCCGTGGGCATAGCAGATGGTGGTGTTTGAGAGTGCACAGAGCCAAACCTGGTGAATTACTGACCTTTTGGGTCTTGTTTCTGGTTCCTGATAGATTCTGAACCAACTGAGCAGTGTTTGGGAACATGCTAGCTGGCACGTGATGCTATTTCAAGATAAACACAGTCTAGAACCTGAGCCTATATCCTGGTGCTGTTTTATTTACCAATATACACTCAGTCCCAGGTGGCTGAAGATAAGTGAGATGAGACATTCAGACTCTTAAAAACAGCAGTCAAGGCTGTAATTGCTCATCAGCCATACCCAAAAATGAAAGGCAAACATTCACTCCTTCCCTTGTGCTTATTCTCAGAGAAATGCAGAAAAAAATACACAAAAAAGTAACTTTTGATTTTCAACCTTAATTTGCAGTTTCAAAGTCTTCTAAGACTGTTTTTTTTTCTAAATTTGGGTGGTGTTTATTTTTATTGGTGTTAAATGGAACAGAGTATGAGTGTTTTTTACTATTGTTTCTTTTATTTCTTCAGACAAAACTATTCCCTAATGTTGAACATAACTTGAACATGAATTTTCATATGTGAGTTTAAGCTGGACATAATTTTTTTTTCCATTTTCTAAGCATACATTTTTTTTTGTACAAGCTTTACATATCTAATCTCAGGATTTAATTTACTGAGTGGAATCAAAAGAAATGCAATGAACACAGTATTTTAACCAGGGTTCTTTTTCTTTGTGAAGATGGAAGTGGGTTTTTTCAGTTCCTACTGGCTTAGGCCACACTGTGTTCCCCCATGACAATTAAACCATCTCACTGTGACAGGTCCTGGTGAATGATTGTGCTGTGGGAGAGGAAGGTCCAGCCTTTACTGACCAATGTGCATTTATGGCAAATTTGCCAAAGGGAAATGCACAGAGATGATCTGTCTCAGATCACCAGGAAATTGCCCCTGACTTCTCCCGGCCTTGCCAGACACTCTTGACTGATAATTTCAAACTTAACGTCACAAACTCAGTGCATTGATATCATTGAGACATATTGTGAAAATGTTTGCAAAGAGTGTTTGATACTTGAGATCTCAGCTGCCATAAGGCCTTAAAATTGATTCTGTCTTTATCTGAGACTACACCTCATCCCAGCACTTGGGTAAGATAAATGGAAAGTAATAACAAATCTCAGGAAAGTGATTCAGAGGTTGCTGAATGGGGTTTTTTTGCCTTTAAAAGGTTTCTGGTTGGTTTGTTTTTCAGTAGGCCACTCAGGATCTCAAGTAATTAAGAAATAAGCAGCCACTAATGTTTCAGTTCTGTTGAGCTTCCTTAGACCTCTGGTTTCCTAGCTCTATAAGTAGCTACACTCTTAAATACAGGGAAATGTCAGTCTCAAAATATGTCCTTGCTGTTTTCTCATGGTTTTAACAGAAAAACATTTACAGTTTCAGATAGCACTGATGAAGATGATCAAGTAGTTATCGCTGCTGCTGTTTCCACAGCATCATGGTTTTTTTTTACTAGCAGTAGTGGGTCTTTTTTCCCAAATTGCTCCAGCTCTGAAAAGCAATAAAAGTGAGGTCTGTTCATCAACACAAAGCATTTCATTTTTTCACAGTGTCATGAATATAAACCAAATGCAGAACACTACACAACTGGTGACACTTAAATGTAAGTCAATTATCCAGGTTTAATGTATTATACACATAGCATCTGTACATGCAACAGCATGGGATTGAGAAGTAGTTAAATAATTAAGTTAATGTGAAAATACTGGGCACTTAAAGGGCACTGAGGAGAACAAATAGAATCTGTTTAGTGAGAAGGTTTATAGAGTTGTGAAACAAGGGAAGATGGCATCCTATGGTCTTCCAGGGGAAGATGGCAAAGCTATGGTCTACCTCTCAGCTCACAGGTAGATAGTTGAGAACTTTCTTGTCCTGGTATTTCTTTCTGGAATGTCTTTCAAGTATTTTTATGGATTTCATTATGATTTTATACCACAGAGGCATTGTCCCTGGTTTATAATAGAACCAAGATCAAAAAGAGAGCAAAACCAATTTAGAATGGAAGGAAAATGCTCTAAAGTTCATTAAAGAGTAGCAGAATGTAGATGGAAAATAAATTTTCTGGAAACTAGTAATTCCTGCTGCACTTATGACCATAAAACTGTGAGCATTTATGTTACTTCTAATGTAACCATCATTAAAATGGTTGATAATGATGCTATAAAAATGTAAAAATCTGCTTTGCAAAGTATAAGAACATGTAGTCTTCTTGTAACAGAAGATTTCTGCCTCCTGTGAACCCACAATTCTACCTGTTAATTGAACTGCTAAATATTACTGACCTTGGCACACTTCCCTCCATCCTGACTTACACTGCTTTACAAACATCAAGGCAAAATTTACCTGTGGTCAGAAGTTGCTGCAAGTCCTATATACCATTTATATCCTGCTTATATCCTGATGGCACTTCCTAAGTGATAGGGAATCTTTGTTAGTGCACTTTAACAAGGAAGAAATCTTCTACACAAAGAGGTTATGTGACTTACTTATATATTAGTCAGGAGAAAAAATGGAGGGTTTAGGGTTGTCCTGGGGTTATATTAATAAATAAATAAAAAACCAATAGTCATCATTTCAAGGTCTTCTAGGAAAGTAGTAAAAAGTGGACAAGAAGAAAGGAAAGTTCACTTTAGCTCTCCTTCTCCCTCTTGCTTCCTCCTTTTTTTTCTGTAGTATATAATAAGACAGATCTCTACACTAATGGAGTTTTGTAATTTCTCCTCCTATCTTTCTAATAATCCTAGGATGAATTTCACTTGGTCTTGATTGAGTCCATTTAAGCACTTTACTACAAGCTCCATATTAATCTGATCTCCTGAGATACTCAAAAAGTGACTGTCTGCTAAGGACACTGTATCACTCTTTAATGGGAAAAGAAATTAAGTATATCACAGCTTTCTCAGGAACCTTTATTATTTGACTTACAACCTTGCTCCAATTTAGATTACTTTAGATAAAGAAACCTGCTTTCACATTAACCAATGCCATAACCTTGCTGAAACGTGTGGTTACTTTTCCTTCTATGCTAACACAAATTCAACTAAAATAAATATGCAATTATTCACTCATCTAAAGAGAATTACTATCATTTACTTAACAGAATAGAAAAATATACATCCAAGGCTGATCAAACATGGCACTCTGATTTGGGGTTCTTCTTCTCCTTTGATGAAATATCTTTAGTTTCCATGAAATTTTGTGTAACAAAATATGTGCTAAAATATAAATACACAATATTCTGTATAGCACCATCTAGATATAAAAAGTAATAAAGATAGGGTCACCTGCAGTTTGTGTCTGTTCACATTGACAGAAAAACTGTCAACTTGTTTATCTCTTCCTTTACAAGGCTCATGTGTTTCAATATTACTTTCTTTGACCACAAAAACCGCAAATAAAACTAATCAGCAAATGGCAGAGATTGTTTAAAACAAGATGCTACTAAAGTATCAAAAACTAAAAGTTTATAAGTGTTCACAGATATGCTTTAATGGGATTTTAATTAGCCAGGATCAGCTTCACCAGAATAAAGTGGAAAATGTCAGAAATGTTTTTTTCTTGCATATTTATTTAAAAAATAAAATAAACCAACAGAACACCAAAACTAAAAACCCAAAACCAAAAAACAAACTCACAGAAAATATGATAATTTCACTACATTTCACTTATCTGATCTCAAATACCTCAGAAGTTGCTGAAATCACTGCAGACAGAGCCAAGAACACTTTTGATTCACACTACTTGGAGGCCATTATATACACTACAGAACCTGCAGTGTTTTGCTTCGGTCATAGCTTGTTTCCATGTCCTCTGGAAACAGGAATGGCTTTGAAGGACTCTGAAATTACTTTAAAGATCTTTTAGTAAATTAAACACTCTTAATTCATGCTCTTATCTGCCAGCAATGCCAACTGCCATGGAACAATCCATGTCCCTCCTGTTGTTAGCACCTTTTAAACATTCTTCCTCTGAACAACCATGTACATTCATCCAAGGGGTTTATTGGAAATAATCCCTGAGCACTGCTTGGGAATTGATTGGGACACTTGTTATTGAAGCAGGTCAAACTATGCAAAGGGCTGCTCTATACCCACAAATGTCTCATTGCCAAGGAAGATTTTTGGTCCTTCCCTAAGTAGAACTGTAGCCTTGTCCTTTATAGACCTTTTTTAGGAGTGGGCTATTAGCTGTACCCAAAACGAGACAATATTATGATGAAGGGACTTCCTCCTGTACACAACTTTAGGAACACACACAAATTTATGAGTTGGACATGACTGCAGTTTCAGGAAACAAAAACCAAGACAGAGAATTTACTAATTGATTGATAGCACATCTTGTTTAGTGACAGTCTGTTTAAATGTCAATAGAGTAAGGGCATTAAAAAATATAATTTGAATTTCAATCCTGCTTGTTATTGAGCCTCAGCTGTTCCTGAATATATGACAGATGGACATGGGGACTGGTCCATTCACTACCATTGTAACTCTCAAAGTTGCCCAGAAGATTAAGAACCACTTTGTTCATTCTCATGATACTCATCTGAGCAATAATTTGAAGAATTAGAGAGTGAATCAGTAGTATTTATTACTCATTTGTAGGAATCTGGAAAACAACAGACTCATTTGTAGTTAAGAGAAAAGACATTTCTTTCCTCTGACAGCCCTGATGGATGATGATAATTTCAAAATCTTCTCTTTTATGTAATATATAAGAAGGTCTAAAAGCTTTAAATTCTTGTTGTTTGCTTTCTTCTGTTCACTAGGTATTTATCATAGGCCTTTACTTTTCATCATGTTTTTCTCTTTCTCTTTGGAATGATGCCATGGAGAACTGTCTTTGATAACATTAATGATGATACCATTAAATATCTACCTCAAAAGCAAACTGAGCACTGACTAAACAAATAGGCCTCAAATGAAGCAAAACACAGCTTTTGAACCGTGTCCAACTCATAATATCAATCTAACTCTCTATTCCAAACAAATGTGAAAGATAATTGCTCACAGTCTCCCATGAGCAGACCAAATCCCAGTCAATTCCTGAACAATAGATGGCTAACTTCCCTAAATCCGCTTCTTTCCCTTTTTACTGGCATGCATGTCAGGAGCTGGACTTCAATGATCATTTTGGATTCCTTTTAACTCAGGATATTCTATGACTTTATATCATATTATAGGCAGGGGCACCTTTCATTTGATCAGCTTGCTCAGAATCACATCCAACCTGGTCTTGAAAACTTCCTGGCATGGGGCAGAAAAAGCTCCTTTGGACAAACTGTTCCAGTGCCTCACTAGCCCCACAGGAAAGAATTTCTTCATATCTAATCTGAATCCACTTTCCTTCAGCTTGAAGCCATTCCCTATTGTCCTGGCACTCCAGACCCTTGTAAAAAAGTCTCAATCTTTCTTGTAGCCTCCCTTCAGGTACTGGAAAGCCAAAACTGAGTCACCCCAAAGCTTCTTCTTTTGCAGGCTGAACCAACATGAATCTCTCACCCTTTCTTCATAGGAGAGGTTCTTTGTCCCTCTGGATCATCTTGGACTGGTTCCAGCAGGTCCTTCCTGTGCTGAGACCCCAGAACTGGACACAACGCTCCAGGTGGGCTTTCACCAGAGCAGAGCAGTGGGCACAATCACCTCCCTCAAGTTCTTTAATTAGTTCAGCTTTTGTCCTCTCCAAACATCTTGTTCACCCCCAGTCAATTCAGTCTGGGGCAAAGTGGGAAGCACAACACTTAATGTCATGTGAACAGAGTTCAGCAACAGCTAAAACACAAGTGTTTTATTATATTTTTGGTCACAAGGGTAAAACACAGCTCTGGAACAGCTGCTGTTCCAGTCAGACCCAGGTCAAGGACACCTGAAAGGCCAAGACATCATCTGAATATCTCTTATATTCAGTTTGCATCATGCAAAATTAAACATTATGAAATAGAGTGAAATAAATTTTCTGATTGAAAATTTTATTTTATTGAAATAAAACTCTTAATGTGATCCCCTAGATCCCTTTATCTTTTCAATGGGCTATATCCACTCTGAACAACAAAACTTGCACTGCAGCAGCACAGTTAAATTACAGTGGAAATTGTGTGAAAGTTAAGTTTGTAATTCAATCTACAAAGAAACCTTAAGACAGCAGTAACAAAAACTAAAACAGCCATGCCTCAAAATGTGTCTGCATCTACCAAATTCAATTTTTGCTAAAGTAGTTTTAAATAAGATGGTATTGCTTGGTGTGACACCATCTGTTGAATTTGCCTTGCTTATGTATTACTAAAGAGTAAGAGGCAACTTTGCATAATTTAAAATAAAACACTCAAATGGGGAAACAACTTCTCAATTACAGCCATGAAAAGGATCAGGTGGGCTCTTACTCATCCCACAGATCATTGCATGGCTGACTTCATATTTGGGAAGACGATTAACCTTTAGTATAACCAGTGTTTACACAGGCTCCTATACTGTTGGAAAAGAGTTTTTCAGTCTTCAGCAGCTCATTAGTTGAACTACTGGATTTTCTGTGTTTTTTTGAGGTTTCTGCTTCTCATGGAAGAAAGAACAATGAGAAGTTAAGTGTATTTTCAATAAATGACAGAATGTGCTTCACATTATTTAGGAATATTATTTTTTCCCTTACTTCTAGTGTTTTATGTGCCAAATCAAAGTACAAAAAAAAAAATCTATTTGCTTCTCCTGCTATTCTGACTGAATTTTTTCTCCCAATTATTTATGAATTTCAGATGATGGTAATTCTCATGACCTAGATTTTCAACAGCCTTAGTTGAAAGTTGATTAATGGAATGTAAAGCTTTAGTACTGGTTCGAAGAAGAAACAGAAGAGAGAGTGATGAATGAGGACTGAAACATCTTCCTCTTTCCAAAGGTATATAATCCACATTCATGTTTGTTCAGGAAACTTCGAGAGGATCTGGGGGCCAGAAGGCAGGAGACAGATGGACATTGTGTAGCAAACCCTAAAATTCCTTTTGTTATTTGTCATGAGCTGAAGTACTGCCACTTGAAGAAGTAAGAGCACAGGGCACTTCTGCTGATATGTCTCTTAAATTGACTAAAGATAAGGAAATTATTCCATTTTCAAGGAAGGAGAGTTATATTTGAGGCTTTATCTAGGCACAACTCTCCATCTGAGCTCGTTCTTCCATGCAAAAAGCTCAGAACACAAAAAGAGTTTAACCCACAGAGCTGCAGTCATGCATACAACACAGGCATTGTGGGTTAGAAAACAAGTTTGCTGAGACAAGGAGCACCAGGTTGCTGCCAAAATTATAGATACTGACACAGAACCCAAAAATTTGCCCTCGGTACTGTGTAACATGAAAATAAATCATGAGAAATGGGCCTCCTCAAATCAGATAATGTATCTTCCAAGACTCCTTGAGCACCAGCTGCATCTTGCAGAAGAATATTTATCTCAATTAACACAAGTGCACCCTGAAGAAGCGTCGCAGGGCTCTTCCATCAATCTGGAGAGTGCAGCAGCAGCTAAATGCTCCAGCACACAGTGATGAGACAAGATAAACAGGAGGCTACCCCACACACTGCACAACTGCAGCTCTCCTGAATCCTTCATTTTAATCCTTTACAGCCCCTTTAGGACTCCAGAGCTGATTGTAAAATTTATGAAAATTCAGGTTTTGAAGCCAGATGTTCAGGATGACATCATGCAGGGGCTGGAACCTTCCCAAAGAAATCAAGCAGCAGAGGTGATGTATCAAGACCCAGTCCTGCTTCTGGGGCTCTCATTAACAGCCAGGAATTTTCATGTTTATTTATTTACTCTTTTAGAGCTGCTAGTGGACTTATCACAAGGGAGAAATCTGCTGACATCAGGGACTTAAGTGGAAAATTTATTTTGAAAAACAGGTTTTTAAAAAGCTATTTTGTTTTAATGAGCAGTCCCAAACACCAGAGCTCCTGTCTTACTGTGGAGATCAGAGCTTTCCCAAAGTACCCTGACTACAGAGGTGTTGATTCCCATCCCAAGAGAACAAACATAGTTTAAATGTCTAATTTCAAGATACATTTTCATCCATGTCTTCCTCTCTGAGTCCAGTTGAGCTCATAGAGATGGAAGTGAGGATGATATCTCTTCATTATTATATACTTAACATACACACACAAACACACACACACACACATATATATATATATATATATATATGTTCACAGACACACACACACACCTGCCTCTCTACTCCATGAGCCAGGAATGTGCTGCATCTAGCCCTAAGGGCCCCGGGACTAGAAGCACATTGACCTGTTGGAATGATTCCAGAGGGCCACCAAGATTATCAGAGGGATGCAGCACTTCTCCTGTGAGAAAAGGCTGGGAAAATTGGGATTTTTCAGCCTGGAAAAGACAAAGCTTTGGAGTGACCTAGTTGCAGTTTTCCAATACCTGAAGGGAACCTGCAAGAAAGATGGAAAGGGATGTTTTCCAGAAAGATGTAGTGACAGGACAAGGGAGAATGGCTTCAAAGTGTCAGAGACCAGGTTTATGTCAGATAATAGTAAGAATTTCTTCATTCAGAGGGTGGTGAGGCACCAGCACAGATTGCCCAGAGAAACTCTGCTGGTGTCTCATCCCAGGAAATGTACAAGGCCAGGTGGGATGGAGCTCTGAGCAGCCTGGTCTATTAAAATGTGTCCCCATACATTGCAGGGGACTGGAACTACATGATCCTGAAGGTCCCTTTCCAAGCCAAACTCTTCTGTGATTTTATGATTTTATGATACATACATCACATGAGCATATATATATATGTCTGTGTGTATCTTTATTTTACTACAGGTTATCTGTGCCAGAAGTCATAAGTTGTATCCATTTTTTTATCCCAGTGTGAAGTAGGCTATAATGTCACTGTCACACAGAAATTATGGCATGAAGGTTCCTGCAGCCCTGAGTGGAGACTTTTTGCATCAAAAGTAGGAAGGTTTGATTTCCTG
Source organism: Chloebia gouldiae (assembly GCA_003676055.1). NCBI lineage: Eukaryota > Metazoa > Chordata > Aves > Passeriformes > Passeridae > Chloebia > Chloebia gouldiae. The sequence continues at coordinate 63,372,893 of QUSF01000001.1, read as the reverse complement.
GCTGTACCTTGCTGCAGTCATTTCCAGTGTATTTATGCTATCAGACAAAGGAGTAGGAGCCATAAATAAATTATTGATAACCTTCTGTAGGGGCTTTGGCTCACTGGACTCAGCCTTAAAGCGTAATTCAACCTTTGGGATAGAAAATACAGTTTGAGAACACTTGTCAGAGAAAAGAGGTCTGAAAGAGAATAAGCTTGAAAAGAAGCCTTGAACTAGAGTTAAGACAGTGTTACTTGGGAATTACTGAAGCCCCACATGAGCTGTGACTTTTTAAAATTTAGAACTACAGTGGAAAGTAATTTTTTTAACTTGCTGTTTGGCTAAACCTAGAAATTATTTTCCCCCCATTTTTAAGTTACTTTTGATCTGTGTATTTTCCCATTGAAAATTATGCATGGATATCAAAGAAAACCAAAGGATACTAGATATATATTTTTCTGCCTGTATGAGACCTGATCTGCTTAATAAGTGTAACTTGTAGTTACAATGACAGCGTACAAGACATTGCTAGAATACATATATGGATTAAAAATAAAATATATGGCTGTCTATCTATTGCAAGAATGAATGGCCAAGGGAAAAAAACAAACCATAGAGTTAACAAATGGTAATCAATTCCCTTGAGCATTTTGCTCAGTCACCTGACATTGTGGATTAAATACAAAATAACTTCTCTGGGAAGAACTGTCTGATGACAAGCCTGGTGAAATATTCTAATTGAGAAAGAATGTAAAGTTAGAGAAAAAGAAAAAGAGTTAGAGAGGGATCAGCCTTGCACAGATCAAAGCTGTAGCTTTGGAAAAGCTACCAGAAATCCTGATATTTCTCTGACACCTCATTTCACTTTTAATATATATGGAAAAATCTTTACTATCATACATCCCTCTCCTTCAGTTGCCCTTGAAACTTCCACTCTAAATTGAGGCTTAGCACTCCTCTGTCTCTGTTGCTTTTAAACGGCACATTCAAAGTGATTTGGTGCATTTTACAGCAATCTGCTGAGTTCAGTCTTGGTGTTGTGGTGGTTTTCAGGGTTGAACAAAAGTGCTTAGCTCTGCACACCTTCTCAAATTTTTGCTTCCAAAGACTAGTTTCTCCCTCTTGCATAAAGTAAAACTGTTACTCCATCTTACTACCCTGGTTTTCGTCTCTGTATCAGAGGGAACAGGCAGGTCCACTTCTTTGAGTTTAGTCTAAAGGCACTAGGACCAGATTATTCCATCTCAGAGCTTAAATGCTCAGCATTTTTTCTTACTGACTCTTGCCTTAGGAACATCTGAAAAACTAATATTTTGATAGGACACTCACAGAATATACTTTGATTTGAAAAGTCATCCTTCTATTCCTTGACAGAGTTGATGATAAAAAAATGGAGAACACTGACTTTAGAAAAGTTAATGCATGAGTCAAACCGAGTGGTTTGTGCTTTAAAATTTTTATATAAAAGGATCATGCCTTCTTTCAGATACCCTGAAAAGATTTGTGAAAACAGGTGTCATAACTCCCTGAGAAGAGACCAGTTTTTCTTAATTCCACATCATAGGAGATCTCACTCATTTTATTTCACTAGTGTCCACCAGTTCAGTGGTTTCATAGGCCAAGGGACATAAAATTTAAACATTGAAAAGATCTTTGAATACTCAATTTATTTTTCTAGTTAAAGGTGGCTGGTTCTGTTTGAGACACTTAGGGCATCCAGTAAATCAATATTATCTGAGGGATATGACAAGGGACCAAAAATGAGTGGTGTTTCCCAGGGTTTGGTGCTGGGACTGACATAGTTTGACATCTTTGTTGAAGATGTGGGATTGAGTGCTCTCTCAGCAGTTTGCTGGTGACATCAAGCTGGCTGGGACAGTCATATGCTGGAAGTTAGGAGTGTCATCCAGAGGGACCTGGACAGGCAGGAGAGGACTGTGCAAATCTCATGGAGTTCAACAGGGCCATGGGCAAGGTCCTAAACTGGGACTTGGACAATCCCTGTACAGGCTGGGCACAGAATGGATTGATAACAGCCCTGCCAGGAAGGACTTGGGGGTGCTGGTGGATGGGAAGCTGGAAATGACCCAGGAATGTGCACTTTCAACCCAGAAAAACAGCTTCATCCTGGGCTGCATGCACAGCAGTGTGAGCAGCAGGGGGAGGGAAGGGATCCTGAAACTCAGCTCCACTCTGGTGACATCTTCTTGTATCTAGAGGGATTACAAGAGAGCTGGAGAGGAGGCATGGGCTCACAGGACAAAGGGGAATGGTTTTAAACTGAGAGACAGTAGGCTTGAATTAGATACTAGGAAGAAATTTTTTGCTGTGAGGCTGGTGAAGCACTGGCAGAGGCTGCCTCATCCCTGGAAGTGCTGAAGGCAAGGTGGGATGGGGCTTTGAGTAACCAGCTCTAGTGGAAGATATCTCTGCCCATGGCAGGGGTTGGAACAAGTTGATCTTTAAGGTCCCTTCCTAACTAAACCATTCTAGGATTCATGAATCTCAGAGAGGAGATGGAAAGTTATTGTGTTGAAATCACCAGCATATTCTTGTGTAAGGGTCTGAATCTCCATGTCTTTACCTGCAGCTCTACATTTCACTCAGTAAAATCATCTTGCAAAGGATGTCTCCTTGTGTGTGTTTCTGCAATACCTAGAAAAGGAAGCTTTAGCCCATTTCTGAAACTACTGCATACTTTTCCAGTAATAACAGCAGAAATCAACTGTAATAATGAATTAGTATAGACTCTTAAGTGCATAAAATGTCCCAGACTCATGAAACCTCTCTTTGAAAATAACATGAAAACTTATAAAAAAAACCAACAACATTAAAAGAGGAAAATAAGGCAGTATTCTTTTGCATAACTCAAATGTTAGCTATATTTTGCTGCATAACTGCAATGTTAATGGAAACTATTTAATTGGAACTTAGTGACTTAAGATGTTATTTTTTCCTATAACAAACAACAAAAAGAGAGCCCGCAGACTTTCAAGAAACTGAAAATTTACCATCTTCACTCCTTTTCTTCTTCCCTTCTCTCTTGCTTTTCCTATCCATCATTATCCATAATACCACTTTAGAACAATGAAAGCTGTTTTTTCCAGTATTGAGAGATGAGAGTTTTAATTGAATATTATCCTATATAGAGAAGTATGCCACTGTTTGGCTGGTTGGAACATGTACAGCAATTGGTTTCATGGATCTATTTATCGCCAGCATCTGGAGATTTTAACTGAAGTGCTAATGAGTGCATAACAGAAGCATATTAATTAAGTACTAACCACAGGCTTTGGCTCTGTGACAGCATACACTAAACAACACACGTGGAATATAGGTCAAAGAGGCAAGATATTAGATTACTTCTGAGTCCAAAAATAATGTATTTGATTTTAGTGGGGTATTGCATATGCAAATCATTAAAGTGGACTCTAGGGATTTCTGTTTCCATACAGATCAGCAGTACTTGTTAATCCAAAGAAGGCAAAGGCAGAGGAAGAGCTGCAGAGTGTCTTTTATGTGAAACATTTTGGATTTGCCTACTTGAGGTAGCAGTAAGCAGTGTTCTAATAATCTATGCATAAATTGAAAACTTTGTCCTAGGGGTTCACAATAAACAGTGCTGATATGCAGGTTCCCAATTAAATGTGGAGTTTACCTTTTCAACTCATGTGCATCCATCTAATAATGTGAGTTTCTGGAGGGTTTCATGTGGTTCATTAAACACTGCAGGAAACCCAAAACCAAGAAATAATGTCTAGTAACCTCCTCAATACTATTTTAGTGTGGTTATAGGCAAAGTATTGACATAACTCTGTGAACAGTGTGAAGTATTTTGTGGTTGAGGCTGCAAATGCAGAAAATCATCATAGAATGGTTTTTGGTTGAATGCAGCCACTAAAGATCATCTATTCCAACTCTTGTCATAAGCAGGTACATCTCCCACTAGATCAGATTGATCAAAGACACATCCAGCTTGATCATGGATGCTACCAGGGTGAGGCATCCACCATTTCCCTGGGCAGCCCCTCTCTGTAAAAAATTTCTTCCTTATGTTCAATCTAAACCCATCCTCTATCAATTTAAATGCATTACCCCTTGTTCTATCATTACAGACATTTGTAAAAAAAAAATCTTTCTTTGCTGTAAATCCCTTTTAAAAATTGAAAAGCCACTATTAAGTCTCCCTGAAGACTTTTCTTCTCCAGGATGAAGACCCCCAACTCTTTCAGCTGTTTTCAGAGTGGAGTTGCTTCTGATAATTTTTGTGATCATTCTTTGGACACACTGCAGCTCTTCCATGTCCTCCCTGTGCTGGGAAAAACACAGGATGCAGAATCCCCTCCTTCACCTGCTGTCCCTGGATCTGTCATGGTTGATCAGGACATGGTTGATTCCGGGGTCTGTGAGTGCAGATTGATGGGTCATGTCCAATTTTTAATTCCCCAGAATCCCCAGATCCTTCACACTGGGCTGTTCTCAATCTATTCCTTCTCCAGTCTGTATTGATATTAGGATCCCTCCAAATCAGGTGCAGGACCTTGCACATGGCCCTGTGATACAAAATAACCCGCAGCAGAACACCAGTATCCATTTGAGAAGTTCGTGCTTGAAGGACTTGACCCAACAAAAGTTTTAGAGCTCCAAAACATAATCTACAGTCTGGTTAGGGCCTCTATCACTCTTATGCAGCACAATTACGCTGTATTAAAATCCTCAGTTACCAATGTGGTGATTAGGGAAGGTGAGAAGAAAACTTCTTTTAAGGAAAATAGAAATGGGCACTGAAAAATCTTCACTCTGCACTTTTGGAGAGGAAGAGTAGTGTTCTGTAGTGAGGCCATTAGAGATAAATTAAAGGTTTCCACTTATGGCCAAATGCCTGCTAAAGATTATCTCCTCACAGTAAAGGACTGTAGGAATTCATAGGAGTCTTAGTTCATGTAGAAAGAGGAAAAGCAGGGTCATCCAGAGGAAAGAAAGGGAGAAAAGGAAGATGATGGATGATACAAAGTGAAGTGCTAAAAGGATGCAGTGAGAGATTCAGAGTGAGGAGGAAATTTGTTGAAGGTGTCCAAAAAGATCTAAGAAAGGTGCTGGTTCTGGATTTACATTACAGCATCCCTCTTCCTGTCAGTGCAGTTCTCAGACTCTAATGATAATTAATGTCACCTCCAGGTAACAGAGCTCTATGACCAATTTCCATTGCCCAGCCCCAATGGAGAAGAACAGTGCTATTAATCTACTTAGTGTGAAAAACTACAGAGAAACAGTAATTGCAAATAATTAAATACTCACTGATTTTTTTGTCCAATTCTGGAATATCACCACTAAGGTATTGTGTTATTTAATCTGAGATTAATATGAATTAATTGATCAAAAAGAAAAAAAGTCTCTTTTGAATTTTAAAGAATATTTTGAGAGAAATAAATAATCATTGCTTCTAGAGGAAAGGAATAGGATCATGTAGGCCATATTGTCTTCTACCTTCCTTTTTGCCCTTCTGTTTTTATTTCAGTAGCATTCACAACAGTAGCAGCAAAATACAATTAGCAGCCAGAAAACTGGTACTGGAATTTTAACTTTTCTAAACCATTGCCTATCAGAAATGCTGCAATACACCAAGAAAAGAGTGATGAGTCATATTAAAACTTTTCTGTTTTTTCTATTAGCTTGAGCCCAATAGCACTTTCTGCCCCAGTTCCTGGCTCTGAGTATTACAGCAGCATCTGGAGTGCTTAGACAGGACTGGGGCAGACTTTAATATGCTACACACTCTGCAAAAAAGTGGGCAAAGACAGCCTGTATGAAGAGTCTCGTTGTGTTAAGCTGAAAGGATACCTTGTTTCTACTTTACAGGTGGCTTTATGAAATGTAGAGACATTTAAAAGCTTCTGCACTGGTATCACACTTGAGAGAAAAGAATTCATCTTAGACATCTTTGTTCCAGATAGCACTTCAATAACACTTTAACTCTTTCATCATTGGCCATATTGGCCACTTTGATGTCTCGCTTCACCCTAGAGTTTTCCAATTTGACTTTTATCTTGAGATGGGCAATGGGAAAATACACACTCTTGCACAGTTACTAGCAAATTATCGTGGGCTTCAACCTCCAATAGGTGAGATTTCCCACTGAGTTAGCCTCAAAACAATCAATAAGTTTTGATGAAGGGAATATTTTGTCTTCATGGAACATAGGTAGAGTCAATGAAAAGAACTCTGAGGTTAGTCCCCTGGTCTTACTGACTCTCATTTGCAGGATCACAGGAAGTTTCAGCTTAAAAGAGACCTGAGGAAAACATCTAGTCCACCTCTTCATTAAAGCATGGTCAGATGTGAGGCAAAACCAATTTTTAGAGCATTGTTCACTCTGGTCTAGAAATTCTCCAAGGGTGGCCAATGGCATGACTTGACAGGACAATCTGTTCTGATATTTGATGGTCCTCATGAGGAAAAGCTTTTTCCTTATATCCAGCCTGAACCTTTTTACCCAATGTATCCTCTAAAGACAGGATCCTTTGAGATATGCCAAGTCTAAGGTGGCATGAAAACAACATGGTGAAAGTCTTAAAAATTGTTATTCAGTGACTGTCATGAAGATATGATAAATGCTGAAAGACAAAGCACACTTTTAGTGGAATCTAGAGTTCAATGTAGGAAATAGGAAGCAGGAGTTGGCAGTATTGGAAAATCTTAGATGGACATCAAATAAGTATAAATTAAAAAAAAAAAAAAACAAAAAAACAACACATGAACAAGGTACACTTAACTAAATTGATTCAAAGTCATTTTCCTCTGAAAAGGCCATACCAAAAAAGTCAAAAAAATAATCAAAAATATTTCCATCTCTGCAGGAAAATTCTAATAGGACTACACCAATTTTTTTGTGAAAGACTCTGATACAATATAAATGGTTCAAATGCTGCATCAGAGTCACTATCCATCAGCCCCCAAAGCTGAGATTGTCGTAGTTGGCCCTTTAAAAAGGAATAAATCAGATCAATTGGATGGAAGTGACTGGATGGTTTCATTTACCTCTGCACTGTTGATGCTCTGCCAGAGATTTTAAAAACCAGCTTGGGAGCTCAGAGTGAAAGACAGAGAGAAAATTAGTAGGAGATTTGTACTAAAGAAAGCTTCTTCTCTCTTCTTTTACCTGTCAGAGAGCTTTCCTTCCTAGGTGTTTATTCCCAGCAGTTTAATTTTACCTTGGCAGTGAGTGAATTATTTATTTATAATATTCTTATAAACTTAAACACTATATTTAATTTACATATTATTTTTGAGGCTTTGTTTGTGTATGTGTGTATGAATAAATTAGCAAATTCAAATGTAATGGCCTTAATACTGGGAAATCATATTTTATCCTATAGCAAGCAAGTGAAAGATTCTTCATCATCTAAATCATATCTTCAAGGTGAAAAGATGAGCATTAAACTGTTAGTCAAGAGACCAGGAACTTTTGTTTTTATATTTCTAACCTCTGTTGTTATTTGTTTTCCATATAAACTTAGATGAGTCACATAGGAGAGATTTTATTTTTCCTTTTATTTAGGTACCTAGTGCATACTAAGTTACTAAAAGTTTTCTATAAAAAAGCCTTGACTGAATGAAAATTGAATTGTTCCAGTTGACATTTTCTGCTAAAATAATCCACACACTTTTAGAAATATAAGATTTCTACAATTATTTTCCTGTTGGACATAAATTCTATTGTACTTTTTTTGTTTTCAAATTACAGAGAAGGAGCTTCCACATTGAGAGTCCTCTGTATAAAGACATCACTTTGCTACTGGTCATATTTTTGGATCTGGTTAGTCCAGTCAGCTTTTTGATGACTATGGATTGCTTGCATTGTATTTCAGCTGCCTCCCACACCACCATACAGTACTTGATTTTTTCATATTTGCTTGTTGGTTTTTTTTTTTCTTTCATATATTTTCCATAGCTTACTCCTCATTATCAAGAATCACAAGGTTTGAGTTTAGGTTGGCTATGTGATGTGTGGCATCAATGATGACAACGATCACTTCTCTGATTCCCATCTGACAGGATTGAAATATGCATGGACAAACAAAAAGCTTGGTGGAAGCTCATTTGAACAATTGTGTGAGTGTCCAGACATTTTTTAACACTCTGCTGTGGTATCATGTAGGCAATTAAACACACTCTGTGATGCACATTTTAATGGGAATCAGAAGAGAGGAAAGCTGGCTGGCATGTGTCTGAACTCTGGAGAACCAGTGTCCTGGAAATGCCTCGGTTTAGGATTCTCTATGTTTAAAGCCAGTTTCACGTCACATAAGAAGCATGCTATTTGACATACAGACAGCTAAAGTATGATGATGAGTAGGAAAGAAAATTGTCCAAACCCTAACAATAACAAAAAAGGGTCTCCAGGGAAGTGGCCATGACCTTAAACCTACCAGAGTTCAAGAAGTGTTTGGATGCTTCAGGGACTTGGGATTTTTGAGGCTGTCCTGTGCAGGACCATAAGCTGGACTCAATGGTGCTGGTGGACCTCTCCAACTCAGGATGTTCTATGATTTTATGAAAGCCAGATACAGAACTTGTGACTGAATGGGGATTCAACATGGAAGAAAGAAAATGAAACATCAGAGTGTCTGTACAACAGAGTGGGGTATCCTGGGCAGATTATGAATAAATTACACAGAGTGACAAGACGTGATGAACTTGAACCCTGAAAAAGGTCAGATTCAGTTGTGAGCTCACTGTACAGAAAGTTGGTATCTGCAAAGAAGGCAGAGTCCTTAAGCCTCATGTAACAGATTACTCTCTTTAAATGCTATATGCATCTAACCAAACAACTAAAACCACAGACACAATTACTTTTTAATTACTGCCTCCTTTGCAGGAGAAACACTGCTATCAGGAAACAGCAATTCTGTATTAAATAATGTCATGCTATGATGAAACTGCAAAGGCTGTGATCACTGTGGTTTTTTTGAATTTAAAAATGTCCTGGTTACTGCTGAAGGATGCAAGAGATCATAGCTAATCAAGAATGGTGTAAATGAACAAACTCTCTTCAAAAAAGTTTGATTCACTGTAGTAAAAATACTTTGACACAATATACATACAAAAATATTTCTTGAGTATCTCCCACTACTTTATGAAATATGTGAATATTGATTTTCAGAGATCCTTGACATTTTATTCCTATCCATAAATCTCCCTCTCACATGTATACAATATTCCGAGAAATGTGAGAAAATGAGTTAACAAAATCCCACCTCAAAATCATCCAGAGCTGATAAATAAGTTGTAAAGTTATTAGTATGCAACCTTCTAGTTGCAAAACATACATCAACAAATGTGTGCTTTAACAGCCATGTAACAGTTCTCATACAGCAATAGCTGTCTCAGTGTTACCAGTAGTAGTGCAAAACAAATTTTAAAAGTATTTATTTCTACTTTCTAGTAGTTAGGAATGCTGTATGAATTTCCATGTGAAATCTTGACAGACCAAGCGAACACACTGACTTCCCCTTCACCATTGGTCAAGAGACTGGTACACCTTTTCAATTTTTTTTTCCTCCAAAACCTGCCAAATAACCCCATTGAGCAATGCCACTTATCTTCTACTCAAGAGAGAAACACAAAATATCTGCAAGATATGTTATTTTACACCTCCCCATGTGAATCCTGATGTTTCCCTGGAAATGTTCAGGGCCAGCATGAAAGGCCTGGTCTAGTGGAAGGTGCCTCTGCCTGTGGCAGGGGTGTTGGAAGCAAAAGGTCTTTAAGTTGCCTTTCAACCCAAACCATTTGAGATGATCAACTGCAGTGTTGTGACTCCCTTGTGGCCATTGCCACATTGTCCCTTAAAATTTCAAAGTCTTGTCTGTCCTCATACTGTGACTGAAATGATTGCTTTTGTAAAAAGCGATCTAATGACCTGTCACAGTAAACTCTATTATTTTTGACTTTGATAAAATCAAAACAAGTATTGGATGTGGTTTTCAGTATCTTGCATATCTTCCCTTCTATTAGCTCTATCTGATGCATCCAGCATATCAGCTGAATTTCAGTGATGCTGCAATTCTGATTTTTGTTGTTCTTGTTGTTGCTTGTTTACACTGATGTCTCTAGATCTGCCATAATTGGTTTAGCATTTTTTAAATTTTATTTTTAATTTGGCATCAGCGTATCAATTTAATATTTACATCCAGTAAAATGAAAATCTTTCAATTTATTTTATCTGTCTCAGATACAGTAAATTTATCTATTCAATGAATTAAATCAATTCAATTAACTCATATAGTTCAATTTCTCTAATTCTGATAATAACCTGGAAAGCATAAGCCTTTATGTCTCAGTGGTCTGTCCTTTTCCACAGCTCTTCTGCTGAGGCCTGCTACATTGACAATGTCTACTTCATATTCTTATTCTATTCCGACATTTAAAGCTGTTCTTTCTCTTTCACTCTCACATCCTGCCTGGCACAGTCCTTACATCACTCTGTCCCACTTTATTGTGGAACCAACTATTTCTCTGCCACTTTGCTAGGTAACACTTGACATGATTGCATAGCCATGTTTTCTTTATTTCAGGTCATATAGGTCCTGTGCCACATTAAAAATGAAGCATAAAGAAGTTGCATGGATATAGTGACAGAACATACATCTCTCAAAAACATAACCCATACCTAATTAATGAGATAAAGCTGTGGTCTATCATGGGATTCTGGCAGCATCTAAATTAGTATCATATGGATGGAAAACATCCATTGGGTTTAATTCCTCAGAGTAATTTCAGGCTTATTTAGAGCCAATATTTTTTTTCTGGCTGTGTGACTTGGATGCAGAGATATGGGCATATGGGACAGGAAAGTGGCCAGATTGCTGCAGGTTGTTAATGTGTGAGCCACAGATAAGGCATCAAGTGACTGTGAAAAAAAGGCAAGAATATGTGCTGGGTGCTTAGTGCATGAGGTGTGACAGGCCTGAGGTGTGGGATCTGACACTGAGAAGTTCGTATGTCCCACTGCAGAGCTCAGGAGAAGGAAGGGCATTCGTGCCACACAGAATCAGATTCTGAGTGATGGAGAAAAGTAAAAGGTTGCTCACAACTGACAGCAAAGGTTTCTTCTGACACCTGAACACTCCTCAGAGGTCTGCTGTCTAGGGAGTGACCTCCTATCAAGGCTCAGATCCCACAGGTTAAGCAGACAGAGGATTAAAAAGTGCCAGAAAAAGTCAGAAGCCAGGCAGAGTGTGACAGACTCTTACAGGGATATACAGCAAGCTACAATGGGACTGTAATTAGCTTGATGGTTGAAATGAAGGAGCAGGCCACAGAATTACAACAGATCAGATATGTAGAAGAAGGTTATACCTTGGGAAAAGCGCTACATGCCTTGCTCTTAGAATGCTTTCCTTTGCATTAAAGGGAGAGATCTCCTGAGGAAGTAAAATAGATTAGAATAGACTATGCACGAGGATCACAGTGCGAGCTACTCCAAAGCGGAGAGAATTAGAGTGATGAAATGTTATATGCATTTAATAATGATTTGGGTGCAGTGACTAAATCCATCAAAATCCACTTTATTTCTTTCCAATAACATGCAAGCTAATCAAAATTTCCTAGAGCCAGGATATATTGCTGCTCTATATTTAAGCCTTTTGATGATTTTCACTCTGAATATGTTCTGTTTAGCAATTGATGAAACGTTCTTCCTTTGTCTTATTTTGTGCTTTATTTTTTACCTGAGATGCTTTTTTTTAATTCCTTATAAGTGCAGAGCAAACATGAATCATAGAATCATAGAGTGGCTTGGGTTGGAAGGGACCCTAAAGATCACCTAGTTCCAACTTTTTTTCATGGGCAGGGACATTTTCCACTAGACCAGGGTGTTCAAAGCCCCATCCTACCTGGCCTTGGATGATTACAGGTGTAGGGCGTCCACAACTTCACTGGACAACCTGTTCCCATGTCTCATCACACTCACTAAAAATAATTTCTTCCTAATGTTTAATGAACAGGGGTCTCATCTCTTTAAATACCATTGCTTAGAGTATTATTAGATTGTGCTACATTAGCTTATAATATAAAATTAAATGTCTTGGTCTGAGTGTGGTCACAGTGCTCATAATAATAAAACTGAAAGGAGAAAAATTAATTTTCTTTTGTTTCAAAAATATCTCTGGAAAATGAGTGTTTAACGTTGGTTGCACGAAGAAGCTCTTCACACCAGGTAAGCAGTGTTGAGTATATGCAGTTGAAATTGCAGCACTCTGATGCCAATGTTATAAATTCTTTTAAACTAAATATGTAGTCAGTTAGATCATGCACTCTATTTTAGTGCAAGGAGCTTCTTTGGAATCACAGAATCATTAAGGCTGGAAAAAACTTCTAAGATCAAATCCAACCATTAACAGAACACCATCATGTTCACTACTAAACCGTGTCGCCAAGTGCCACAGCTACAGGACTTTTAAACAAGCCCAGGGGTGGTGATTCCACATCTTCCTTGCTCAGCCTATTTCAATCTGTCCAAATTCATCTGAAGATCCTTCCTACCCTCGAGCAGATCAACACTCCTGCCCAACAGAAACTGGGGTGGGAAGGAGTTTTGAAGCTGGGTGTAACAGCAGGAGATGGTCACCTCTGCAGCCAGAACTATTGTCTAAAAGGTAATTGCAGAAGACAGCAGAAATTTTGGGAGTGCAGAGGACAGCCTGCACACCTGGGGTCTGACTCAGCTGCTGACACATGGGAGCCTTCTGCTGTCTGAGAGACCCTGGGGCACTGGAGAGGTTCACACTTGGGTGGCAGCAGGAGCCATGGCGGATGCAGTAAAACCTCTGGAGGTTAGGCAGGGTGTGCAAGCATCTTAAATGACACAAGGAATTTAAATGTCAGCAACTGACCTAAATTCCTTGAGTTTTCTGCATCTGTATTTCTGTGGCTGTTCTAACTCCTGACTGCAAATAGTCCTTGCCCTCTTCCTATGGAACATGATCCAGGCTCATTCTCCCATTCGTTTCCCTTGTTTCTTGTTCTAGTTGAACTCTTTGAGTAATGGCAGCACATCAATCTTACAGGAAGATACTATTTTTAATTTTTTTTTTCTTCTGTACTATAAAACCATAAGACCTTTACAGAAACTCTTGTAAGGAAAAAGGTGAAAATGTACAGCTGGCAGGGGAAATGCAATGACCAGCAGTGAGGCTGCCATGGAAACATAGCCTGAGGCTAACAAAGACAAACCTTATCAGTAAATATTTAATGAAATTTTGATAAAAAAGCAGGCAAATATGCTATTAGAACCATAATTCTTGTTGATTACTGCAACTAAGAATCTGCTACTTATTTCTTTACATTGCTTGCCACTGTTAGTGCAAGCTTGAGCATTTTTTTAAAGTGGTCAATACCACTGATCTAAACTTCTTCCAAATTAGTGTTTAGCTTAGAAGACTGTTCAAAGGAGAATATGGAGACATAGCCACATAATTTAAACATCTGTATTTTCCCCATATTTATCATGTAAATAGTTTCTAGTGTGACAATTTAGAGTGATAATGTGACATGAGAATTCATGCTTTATAAGCATCAAGTGTCCACTTAAGCAGAAAAAAATAAAAGGAAATTTTTTACCTGTTTTTGTTTGTTTGGTTTTTTTTTTCTGTAATCAAAAAATATCATTTATCTTGCCAGCAAAGTTTGTAAAAATCTGACACTTCAGGATAGATTTTACAAATAATCAGAGCAATCCAAATCAAGATTTAATTGGACAGTCACACTATACCTTCAATTTAGGATTTTTTTTCTGAATTCTTTATATAATGGTGTATTTTGTAAATACCATCATTTGAAATAGATCCCATTCATTTAATTTCCAAATCATAATATGTTGGTGTTTGTTTTTTGTTTTTTTTTTTCTTTGAAATGGTGCAATCACATAGTACGTAATTTCTTTCTGAAAGGGAAGTGATGCTTTAAAATATATGGGACATATTGCTTTTAGTCAGTCACCCTGTAACACAAGATGTTAAAGCTAGCTACCATATTCTGGGAATTGAGTAGATCAAACAATACTATGAGCTTAAGATCTAATCATATATACCCACTCAATCCCCAAAAAATGAGCTGAATGATAATTTTCTTGATGCATAACATGCACTTTGTCCTTATCAGCAACCTTGAGATCAAGAATGGATATGCTTATTCTGACAGAAGATTAAAATTATGTCCTTGTGACACAGTAGAAAAAGTTTAATTCTTTCAGAAATGTGTGATTCAGAGAAATTGTCTTTGAGAAGAAACACAAAGAGGCAGCTCAAATATTTTAGATTTCGGAAAGACCCTTTTTCCCCAGAACTTGAAATACCAAGATTCTCAATGTGAGACGCTACCAGAGGTTTCCTTTCTCTTAATGAGCTCTTGGAGTTACCAAAATCATGAAAGGGAACAACTCTGAGCAAATAGTGGCACATGGAAGATAAGTACTGCTGGGTGCTGGGTGGAAGAGCTGGGAGAGCGGGTGGCCGCCTCACCAAGAGCCTGGAGTCGAACGATGACATTGGGCACTGTTGAAAATGCAGGCAAACCCAATGGGAAGAAATGATGATGTCTGACTCAATTCAGAAGGCTGAATGATTTCTTTATTATAACTATGCTAAAATACATTAATATACTATATGAAGGAAGATACTAGAATTACATACTACTTTGTCTAACTCTATATCTAACTCTAACACAACTCGTGACCCTCTCTCGAGAGTCCAGACACAGGTGGATTGGATTGGCCATCAGGCTCAAACAATCCTCACCAGGATCCAATCAAGCACTCACCCCAGGTAAACAATTCTCCAAACACATTCCACATGACAAAAACAAGGAGCAGAAATAGAAATTTTCTCTTTCATTTCTCTCTGTGCACCTCTGTGAAAAATCCTGACAGAGGGAGAAATGTGCTGCCACAGGGTGCACATGTTGGGGCATCTAATGAAGACTTGCACCTTCTACCTCTGCGTGGTCACTTCCCAGAGCAGTTTGCTTAGGGAGCAGTTTACCTCATGGGAAATGAGGATGGACTTGTTTACATCAGATTTCAAATATCAGAGGCAGGAAGAAAATAATCAGCATGCTGTGTATCTTGGGTATGTGTACACTTACATGAGAAGTAGCAGAGCTTTGAGGCAATTATGCCTGCACTATGAACAGGAATTAACTGAGGATCATTCCAAAAAAAAAAAGAGAAAAAGAAAACAGTAAGTGACAGAGCCCTGTGTACCAAGATTTTCTGTCATTAGTAGTGTTTGATAACTTCTAGCTATAACTCCAGAAAAGGCGAATTGAAGGGAGATGACTGAAGGAAGTATGACATTTCTTTGAAAAAAGATGAAGCAGCTACATAAGCAAACAGTTCCATTGCAGATGAAGGGCAGTATTTAATGAAGCAACAAAGTGGTTAAAACTTTGACTCAGATACAAAAAGAAACAAGAAATGGAAATGGAGATTAATAAAAATGAACATAAATATAAAAAATATAAAATAAAATGAGTATGTAGACAGAGAGACGAAAAAAACCTGGAGTGCAATGTGTAAGACATTAAGGGTAACAAGATGCAATTCTTTGAGCAGTAAGTGAAACATCATGGAAAATCTTGATCTGATACTCAAGTTCTTGTCGTTCTTAAGCTTCCCTGTAAAAGGTCAATGACTAACAGATGTCTGGAAATACTTATGTTGTGATAAAAGGACAAGATTTCTGAGTTTTCTACTTTGAATAAGGAAAACAGAAATGAAAAAGTAATTGAAAACACTTCATAAATTCTCAGTTAAAATAATTTCACAGTTTTTGTAACTATTTCTACCTTAACAACTGAAGGGCTAAACCAGTAGCAACTAACAAAACCAAATTATATGATTACCTCAGATCACTGCAATTTTCTTTCAAGACAAAGTTATAGGTCTTCACAATAAAAATAGTAAAAGTAAATAGTGAAAATAAACCTTAGTATTAGAAAAGTTTATTTCATGCTCCAGGATTATTCTAACAAGGAATGGAAACAAGATGGAACCAATACTACATGAGTCTGATAACCATTCACATAAAGAAATTATCAGTTTCAAAAGAGAAAGAATATATTTGTGGAGTCTTGCACATTAAAGCTACCATTTAAGTAGTCAATGAGTTCACTAATTGTGCAAACAATTTTAAAAAGTGAGGTTTTTTCAGTTTACTGATCATGTGAATCTGAGAGAGGAAATACATATGCTAAATTAAATTACTAGAATAGAAAGTAAATTTCAAAGTTGTTAAAACACTCTTGCAGAAATAAATGATTGAATGAGATTAAGTGAGCAGAGACAGTGTGAGGTGTCAAAATTGAAAAAAATTTAGTAAGGTATACAATTACAGGATGGAGTATGACTGTAGCAGATCTGTAGAAAAAGTATCTGTCAGTTAGAGAACCATATTGGTCAAATATGAGCCAAAAAGACTGTAGGGTGAAAATAGATTTTATTTTCTATAGCAGAAACCCCCAAAGCCTCTAGAAGATATGAATTCATTCAGTCTTTCAGGCCTAGTACTGTGTTAGGGAGGATGAAACTTCAGGTTTTGGACCTTGTAGTGTGCAGTTTTTAAATATTAACCTCAAGAGCTGGGGCAAGAATAAACATGAGCCTGTAAACCAAAAAGACTGAACCACATCTTCAGTTACTGAAATTACAATTGTCTGATGCTCCACTGACTGCAGTGGGCTTCTAAATATCTTGTTCAGAAGAAAACATGTCTGCACTATGAACACCCAAATAGAGTCATGGAAAGTTTTGATGTGAATTGCAGCATAGCAAAAAATATTTCCAGTTGAGGACTAGGACTGATTGCCTGGAAATTGTGAGGACCTCCATCACTGGAGGTCCTTAAACAGGATTGGAAAAGCCTGTGTCAGGAATGAAGCCGGTGTGTAACTAATCATGCCTCAGGGCAAAGAGGAGAAATAAATCGTCTTTTAAACCCCTCTGGGAAACTGGGACTCAGAGCCTGAAGCCATTCATTCACTTTGCCACCTACATCAAATGTTCCTGTACTTCAGCACAGAGAATCACTGAAAAAACACACAGTCCTGGGATCTCTGAATGACTCCTGTCTGAGAGTCCTCATCTCTTGCTTTGACTAAAGAGAGGGAGCACTGGGAAATCAGCCAGTCCACAGGTTCCAGCAGGGTAAAACCAGAGCTCGATGGTGGCTGGATTGAACAGCACCTGATCTCCCATTTCTCAGCAATGCTAACACTTCCATGGGTGTACACATGGCAGGGTTTGACTGCTTCCCCCTGGTTTAGTGCTCTTGTTTTGTTGCCTGGTGTCCAACCCTGCTACAAGGACCCAGTCTAGCCCTTGATAATTATGCAAATGCTCTTTTATTTCTACTCAGAAGTTAATAATATGCTAAAAGGCAGCACTTTAAGTAGGGCTCCCAGCTACTGCTTCTTTCCACAATGTTAATTGTAAAATGCACTTAAAATCACTCTGCATCCCAATTTTTATCCCTGCAGAATGGACTTGCTATGCTACTAATTTCATGGGTGTTGTGAAGCAAAGAAGTATGAAATACTATTCCTGAAAGGAACAGACCCATGAAAATCAATTTAGTGTGAGTTCTCTCTCTTTATCAGTGTCAGTGACAGCAAATACTATTTTTTTTGTATGTCATATGTGTGTGTGTGTATATATATATATATATGTATATATATATGTATGCAAACATGAGAAGGCAGTTCTATTATTTGAGTCAAATGAGATTTCCAGTAAAGCTGCACCAGACCCAACTCAAATGGTCCTACCAATGGCACAAGGAAGTGGAAAGTTACTTTTTCACAGAAATGTTGTTCACAACAGTCAGTGCACAGTGAATATTCCTTGTATCAATCCAGGCTGATCTTACCACATGAAGTAGAGTAGGACTCACCAGTAGGTCTGTTTACTGTCAAAAGTGAAAATATCTGGGCACACTGGTGCATAGAGACATTATTTAGTGCACTGATGAGGTCAAAGATGTGTGAAGAATGCAAGAAGCTGAAAAGCTCATCTCTTCCTTTTCACCCTATTGACATTTTTTAACTCCTACAAATGTAGAATAGTGAGCAATTAAGATCAGGATAAAGGTTTTCAACATTGGATTTGTTCAGTTCAGGACTGATAGATTTCTTTAGACTTCAATACTTTCATTGTCTTGTACATAATTTTTAAACTCAACAACAGAATTTATACCTGTCTTTTTTTTTTTTTCATAGTTAAATCTGGATTTAGGCATTGATGGCTTTTAGCAATTATGGATTATAGACCAATCTTTCAGCAGAGAGAGAGAGTGATCCTTCCATTAGTTTTCATAAAATGAGAGATATGGTGAAAGTGGCTAAGCTCACACAAATTTGTTTAGAAAATAATTTTCTGTGGAAATAAAGGGATTTAAACTGGTTTTGCGAGAGGCAAAATCTTCCCCAAAGTCTTATTTCATAAACTGACTTTTGCTAGCATGCCTAAATAGCATGTGATGGATTTTCAAGAAAACTTCAAGAAAACCCTTACAATGACTTTCTTAGCTGTGTTTTCAGAAACATGTCCTCAAAATCATTCTCACATTCTTAGTTTGAAGGTTTTGTTTTATTTTGCTTTATTTTGTTTTTAAAAATAAATATATATAATCTTGGTCAAAATGAATTTTTCTTTTGTCACCTTTAAATTATAATGGTATCAGGAAGATGGACCCAAAATTAATGATACATAAAAGGATGAAGAGACCTTAGTTCTCTTATATAGCCACAAAGTGTCACCCTTTTCCCATTCATTGTCTACTCTTATTGCTTTTATGTAGCTCAGGAAAAAAATGTCTCCCTTAAAGGAGACAATCCTGAAGTTCTAGGACAAAATTGGGATCTCAGCTTGTGTCTGTAAAGTGGCAGATGTCTGTGCAGCTCTCTGATGAGTGCAATGGAAATTAAAAATAAATAATTCAGAGAAGGAGACAATATTTGGTATTTTCATTCATGGATTGCTGATACTGAGTACCTTTGAAGATCATGAGCTGGTTAAAGCTCCATGGTTTAGTCTGCTTACAGGGAAGTTTATTTGCCTATATAAAATCAGTTCTGCACTTCCTAGAGATCAGCATCTTTTGATGAACTGATGCTATTTTCTAAGAAGATAAAGCTGTTTCTGAGGGTTGGGGGTTTTATTGTTGTTGCTGTTGTGGGTGTTTTTCTCAAGAAAACTCTAAAAGTACAATGTCTCTTTGAGAACTCCAGCTATAATAAATTGGGTTGAAAGCAACTAAAACTTTCTGAAATGATATTTTAAAATAGAGAAATAGAGGAACACACAAAGATCCAGAAACTTGATTTCTGTGGGAGAGGAAGAGAGGAAGTGTGTGAAAATACAACAAATTATAGTTTAAAAAAAGTTTAATATATGATACTTGATAATAAAATGTTTTATAAGAGCAAATGAAAATAGAATTTTCTGATTTTTAGCAAAAATTGAATCTTGTTGAATTTATAGAGAAGTCCTATGGTGCTTCCTAATCTGAAGGAGGTGTCAAAAAAATCAGTTGATTGTTTATTAAGGACAGAGCAAATAGAGGATGTGGGAGAATGTCACCTGGTAAAAAACAGCAGTATTGGTATGTGAGTCCTAATTTATGTGTAGGCATTTACCTCAAGTCTTTTGATAAGTTCCTAATTCTGGCAATGTGCAATGTGTAGGTATCAGGCATGTTCCTCCTAAAGGCAGTTTTGATAATCTGTTTATTAATCCACCCATTCCCTATGGCTATTCCTCTGACTCATTCTGAGATACCAAACTCCCTCCTTTTGTTGTAGACTAAACTTCACCTTTTGATTCCAACTTCTGAAATTTCTCTGGGCTTTGAGCACATGGAAATTACAAAACCCCTTAAATAAGGAACAGAACCACTCATGGTAAGTGAGCAAGAAAAGCAAAGTAACGAAGTTGTAGTTTTCTGTTCCACTATCTAATTTTTCTCCTATCCTGATCCAAGATCAGGCTCTCTGTAGGAATAATTTGCTAAGAGTCCTTGAGCAAAGTGCTGGTATGTATTTGTTTTCAGTCATTCACTTTAGAAACCCCTCTTACCTTGCACTGAGCTGGCTTGTCCTTGTCATTCCAGCTCATGTTCTGTCATTTGGCTTAATGTCTTTGGAAGGAGTACAATGCTTTGATTGAAAAAGTCATTTTTATAGTGGGGATGAATTAAATGGACATGGGGGAGGATTCATTATGCTGAGAAAAGCAGGCAGAAGACCTTGACTGTATTTTCTCCTCCCTTCCCATTTTAGGGAGGTTAAAATGTAGAAAAAAAGTTCAGTATAGAGAGATGGAGCAGACCTGCATAATGATTTTGCTGCCTACACTCAGTTGCAGAGTTGATTATGGATTCTTAAAAAAGCAAATGGCTCTGAGTTGATGGGGTCTAATTTTGATATGAATCTTAACTGCAGAAGTTAAGGGTTTTTTCCTGGAATACAGGTAGGTGTGGATGTGGGAGACTTTAACTTTTATTATTTTTTAAATGTCAGCTCATTCTAAAGGACAGAGTTATCATTTCAGCAAACCATATTATAAATGCCCGTGAATCATATGCAAAAACACAATAATAAACTTCTTCATCTCTTTCCTTCTCAAACCATCCTCTGAGGCAGAAAGAAGAGGTTACAACAGTAGACTAGTGGGAAAATATTTCACTGGTATGCAGAGAAAAAAGAACTTGTATAGGTACAAAAGAGAAACTTTCAAGAAAATTTAAGTGGTAGACACTGGACCCTCATTCTTTCAGGTATGGTTATGCATATATAAAATCAAAAACATATGGATGGGGCCCTGAACAACCTGGTCAAGTAGACAGTGTCCCTGCCCATGGCAGGAGAGTTGGAATGAAAGATCTTTAGATTCCTCTCAACACAAACCATTCTATTATTCTATTAAAGCTGTGTCAGGTAGGACAGGATCCAACACCAAGTAACATGGTTTCACTTTCCTGAAAGTTACACAGGACTTTGTTAAATTCCAATTAATTCAGATGTGTCGCAGAATAAGTTTGAAATTAATCAGAAATTAATTTCACATAAAATGCATGTGTTCCTGGAATCCATGAGAATCTCTAAGTTGACTTGTTGAACTCAGAAGAGTGGGCTTTCTCCCTTTAGATCTGTTGTACTTACCATATTTACCATTTTTTTTTTAATTCTTCTTCTGGCATTGACCATGTGTTTTAATATTACACATATGAGTAGCAAAAAGAGGAAAAAAATTGAGTAAAGATTTTGTTTGAAATATACATTTTGCAGAATTGTTTTCAAACTCAGTATGGTACCGTGGAACAAGCCATGACAGAAAATTAGGATCATCACAAAGCTCTCTGTTCTCTCTTCCTTTCACAAGTTCTGGTTCCTACCTTCTCACTGTATGCACAGAAACTATCACCGATGGATCAAGAAGTCAAAAGGTCTTACCACCTTCCAGCAAACTGCTAATTAATGGCATATTAGTGTTCTCGGTCAGGCAAACAGAGAAAACATAGTGAGTAGTAAATCACTTTTGACTATGGTTCATGGGAAGTCACTCACAAATGGCTAAGCAGAAGGTCAGCCTTTTGTGAAGGTTCAAAATAGGGTAAAAACTCAGAGCTCTGAATTCACAGCAGGAGACCTGCATCTTACAGCAGCTCTGCCCCAGCATCTTTTATGTGTAAACAGCAAGCAGGAATTCTTAACTAAAACAAAACACTACACTGCATGCATAATGCCTCCCTCGGGGAGTTAAAAAGAGAGGACAAATTACATGTGACAGATGTTAGCTACATCACTTAACACATCACTGAAAGGCATTCAGGGTATATCAGAAAGGTATAGTGTAATGTGAGATGCACCTGAACAAGCTCTGAATGAGAAACTTGTCATATTAGCCCTGGAAGAGCACGATACTATTATGGTTATCCTACTATTGGGTCCCAGAGGAGATTATTCAGAGCTGACATATGCTTTCATTCAGGTCACTGCACTGGGTCATGGAGAAAAGGTTTTGGGTAGTAGGCATGTAGGCTTTGCTTCATCTACAAAATCCTCATGTTCCCAGCCCCTGTTTTGTACAAAAAGCAGATTCAGTGAGTGATTAAGTCATCTAGGATGAGGTATCTACTTCTGTACCAGATGTGCAAGTTCCAACTTTACTCAGAGGAGCTCTATCCAGTCACTGGAGTCTGGATAATGATTCAGACAAGAGTGGATGTTTATTTTAGGGGTGCTGGAATTGTGTCCCGGGCTTCACTAATTAGGTGTGCTGTTCAGTTACCTAAAAACAGTCCTGTGTTGCCATCTGAACTGCTCTGAGATAACCTACAGACACTGCTTCAGAGCCATATGGGTCTCTTATAGATCCTCAGTCAAATTAACCATCCCAAATGCATGTTTAGGGAACTGAATCAAACCTTGTCTGTCCACTGGCTAGACATAAATTGAGATTCCTTGCTCATGTGTCAACATCCTCACAGAGGCATCTAAATGCAAGGATCTCGAGGCAGAAAATATTATTTTCTTCTCTCTCCTCTCCCCATCCAGAGCCAAGGCACATACAAAACTTTGTCCCATTATTTCCTTACGCCTCAGGTTTCCACCATATAAAATGTGCCTCCCCCCACAAATGGAAAAGGAGCCCTGCTAAGGGCCAAGAAATGTCTGTTTTGCCTGACAGTGAGGGCCAGAATGAGTGGGCACCATAGCAGATCACAAAGGGTAGATGAGAAAAACCAAGCAAATATGATGAAAAAGAGTCTGAGAGTGTGGAGAGAAAGTTACCACCAACAAATGGCCAAAAGAAAGAAGTGAACTTTTATAACATATATGTAAATACCCTATAATGTGTTACTAGATAATATGACATTGAACATTATATATCTGCACTTTGCACAAGCTGATGATACGTGCTTTGCTTGTTTTTTTTTTATATTTTACCCTTATGTTTCAGATGTCCAAACACAACTGTTATTCTCCTGTTGTTAATATATACCTCATTTATTGAACTAAATTCAGTAATATATACCTCACATGCTTTCCTCATAGTAAGTAGATAACATATGGATTGATTTTGATAATTGTCACTGTGATTGGTTGAAGAGGTAATATTGAATAACTTCATTGCATTAGTTTAGTACAGGAGTCATCACTGTAATATCTACAAGTTGCATAAAACCCACTTGTGTAACTTGGACTGGTTGTGGTGTTCTATTGAAGCCTGGAAGGTAAGGGAGCTAATGTTCATGTCCAAAACACTGACAGGTGGGTGGCTGCGGAGCCAGCCAAGGGTTATTGGTAAGAACATGCTGTACAAAAGGACAGAATGTGGCTGGAGCAGGGGGCAAATGGAGGTAGAGCAGCACTTTTCCAGAATAAATGTCCTTGTTCTGTATCCTGGAGATAACACAGCACAATGGACTGCAAGGGGGGGGGGCAAGACCACCCAAAACCCCTGAAACCCTCCAATCCATTTTCTGAAAAGTTCAGAAGAACGGACTGTGCACAAGAACTCATATTCATAGAAAGTAACAATCTTATCTCTAGGGTTGGAAAAACATCTATAAAAGGTACCCAGGGTCTTGGACACCCCATCAGCTGGATTGATGCTGGAGCCAGGACTGGTGATCTCTCTTGTTCATACATTCTTCCTTTCTCCTCCCCTCTTTAATCCATCCCTCTCTATTTCCTTCTACCCTACTCCTTTATCCAACCAAAGGCTCTGTCCATATACCAACAGATAAGATACTAACTTCTACTCATTCCCATGGTAAATGCATAATTAATTAATAAAACTTTGTAAGCTTTTTCAGACCCTCTGGCTTTTGTCATTCCTTTTGATCATGAGCAAATCTTGAGTATCCCCTTACAGGTGGGACATCACACTGCTCTGTTCTTATCAGTTTATGGATGTAAAAAACCTGTATTGGAGTGACTCTTATTAATCACAGTGGTTGTGCCATTTTTTTGCATTCCTTCTGCATTTCCTTGGCTCTTGTGCCACAGGGCTAACTCCTCCCAGAATCTTCCAAACTGCATTATATGAACGGAACTGTTTATCTGATTACATCTTGTGCAGTAGTGTAGCATCAAACCTATTGCAAACATGTGAGTGTAAGGTAAGATCATGTGGAAGGATTGCTGATATTATGTTTCTCCCTTGCACAGGAGAAAGGTGTGTGCTCATTTGTCCAGAAAAGTTGAAAATATATCTTGGGTGATCAGAGAACAACAGTAATTTTTGTCTATGGATTTATCAAATAGTAAGTCATTGTTGCTTGATTTCAAGTCTCCGCACTCTTGATGTTCTTCTCTGAAAAGCTAAAATAATAATATAACTCTACTGTCTCTCAGGGCTGTCATCATTTTGAAGTCTAATTTAGAAGGAAAAAGCTTTCAAACCACATCTGGCTCTTCCTGAACAATTCTACTTTAGTCACCACATTTTTCTACTTAAAAGGAGCTGTTTTCTCCCCCTTGTTTCACTTTCTACATGGGCAAAAGGAGGAAATAACTGTTTGTATGTCGTGAGAAGTAGCAAAAGTATGTGTCTGCAAAATATTGCCTTATTCTCTAGTGAATATTTTTCTCCTTTGCAATACTATCTGTCCTATGAAGGAACAGCAGATTTGTGGCTACCCTTTTAATATGACTAAATCCTGCTATTGAATTAAGACATGAATCCTTGAGGGAAGACAGCAACATTTTTGGAGTATTGTCATCCTGTTGTAAGTGTTGGAGTGATTAATTCCTCCAGTGGAGTTTCCTGTGCATTCTTTTTTGTGTTTTCACTGCAGCTTCATTGAAAATAATTTTGCAATCTCTTAACTGCATCAGTTTTGATTTCTTCGGGTGAACTGGAATGGAATGACAATAGCAGGGAAGTACTTGCTGGCAGCTCACAAACCAGATAAAGTTTGAAACCTGCTTCTTTCTGCTGCTTGCTTTCTCGTAAGCTCAAGGAGGATGAATCATTGCACCATGTCAAAGCAAGGTTTTAGTGATATGAGTAGCTAAGAAAGTGATCAGGAAAAAATATGGGAAAATAAGAAGTCACTGATTGGAGAATAAAGGGTTGAAGGGCTTAGGTAAGTTTGAATCATTTCCAGTAATAAAGTTCCTAACTACTCTGTAATACAGCTGATTCACTGTCACTCGACTTTTGAGCATCATTAATGCCCAGTTTAAAATATCTATGAGATGGATTACTGTACTAAATACTTTACAGTACTGGGTTTATGGTCAGGATTTAGTAGAAAGCTTCTTTCTCCTATAAATCATGCTATGAATATTGATTATGGTAACTTCTACTTACCTAAAAATTTTATGAGGCTTCAAAAAAAAAAAATACTGACTTGGTTTTGGTGGGAAAGATCCTTTCCCAGAAACTAATCTGAGGGACATCTCTAAAATATGCCAATTTAGTGTTTATATAGTTAAGAATGACTTTATAACAGTGCTGCTAGTCCAGACCAATTTATTACATAGTGCAGAAATGTTAAACTGCCTTAAATCAATAGTTAAGAAGACAGGAGAGTGCTTGGGTGTTATAAGTCATCATTTTAATGAAATATAGATTATTCCAAGACTATTAAACAAGTCATTGGTGTCAGGAAAATTGTTCACTTTTTCAGTGCTAAACAAAACCATCTATTTTAATGCAGTAAAATCAATAAGCAGCTGAGACCTGCCATGTAGCTTGAATGCCTAAGTAAATGCATAGTTAGAACTCCCCATTGATAAGTAGATAGGTTGCTGTTTGCATGTCCTGGTTACTAACTCTGATTAAAGGGAATGTTTTAAGGGAAGATCAAAAAATGGAAGAAGTAGGAAAAAAAAATATTTTGTTGTAACCACTTATTTTGCTAAACAGACAATTCCTAAACTTCTTTTTCAGCAAATATTTTCCAAACTGCACAGACATTGGAGGCTGAGGATAATTCAGGAGTGGAGGACTATTTCAATTTAGCACTTGAATTGAAGGAAGGCTAGAGAGCCCAAGATTGAACTAAAATGTAATTCATAAAGTTGCCTTAGGTTATAGATAATTGGTTTGCAATAATGAGCTCAATTTTGCTTAATGTTTTCAGGATTATCTTAAAAATATATATACATTTATATATAGAGAGAGATATATAGATATATAGATATATAGATATAAAATTAGAGCAGGGTTGCAAACTCACCTCCTATCCATCAAAGTAAAAAAAAAAAAAATCACATTCTATATCAGGATTAAACCAAGTCCTTAGTTTGTGAAACTACCTCTTTGGACAAGATCTTAGATTTCCAGAATGCTAAAAAAGGCTGGAAAACTCACAGTGAAGTCTCTCATTAAAAAATAGGCCTTATATTCAGGGGCGTTTCTGGTGTAGGCTCTCTTCAGTATTTTATACTTTAAATTGAACTTCGCTGATTTTCTCTCCATATAGAATAATTAAAAATTCACTTAGGTAAAGACAGAATTATTTTATAATATGGAATTTAGGGCATTCAGTTAGAATGAAGGAGACTTTGATCTGAATCTTATTAAGCAGAAGTTTGAAATGAGGTCTCTCATGGCTGAATATACTGGCACTTGTGTAGTTAGTTAATCTCAGGACTTCTATGCTTTGATCATTTCTGTCATGAGGCTGAGAAAATTCCCAGTGCTTTCCAGTGTTGGCTGCTCTTCTTAAAATTTCTACTTGGAAAAATCAGAATTTTTAGAGTGAAAGTCCTACTTCAGATTTGTCCTCTTAGTCTAGCTATGGTTCACAGGATCACATGCCATCCTCCACCACCAGCTCCTGCTGACGCTGCCTGCTAGTACAGCACGGCTCATTAATACATCAGAGCGTGCCTGCCACTTGGCAAATTGCAGCTCCTGAAGGTACACAACTGAAAAACTCCTAAAGAGGAGGCATTGCACAATTCTCTACCTTGCACTGCAACTGCCCATTGAACTGCATTCACATTTCAGCAGGGCATGAATTAATGCACTGTGTTAGGTTTTGTTTGCAGCTGGTTGTCTTTGAACAGCGTTCAAAGGCAGTCCCTGATTTGAAGGAAAGAGATTTTTCTAAAATGTGTTTGAAGGCAAGCGCCCTGAGTTTTTGAGACAATTGTTATTTTTGGTAACTAAAAGGACCTCTTTTGCAGCTCCTTTACTAAAATACAGATGGTCTAGTGCTGTTTTATGTATCTGAAAATATTCCAACTCAACACCCAATGGCTAGTCATAGATGAAGGAATAATTCTCAGTAGGAAGAGTATTCCTTACCTAAAGCAACCAGTGAGCAGAGAGGGTGACATTGTTCCTGCAAGTAAACCTGGCAAAGTCTCTCCAGACAGCCCAATTAGCATGCTTAAGGGATCATTTTTAAAGAATAATTCCAGGAATGTCAAAAAGACATGACCTTCAATAACATTTTTTCTGCTATTTCAGTTATTGATGAAATGAAAATAAAGCAATAATAAAAAAAAAAAAACATATAGCCAAACAGCTCATTTCTTTCTTTGCTCTATTTTTCCCCTACCATAATGCATCACTATACTTTTAAATTAAGCCCAGCAGGTAGGAAGATCCTATACCCATTTTCAAATAAGATAATTTGTCCCTGCATTACAGTATGTTTCTTTGATATGGTTTCTTTCAGGACTTAGCCTTACTGATTCCTGATAGATGAGTTAAAGATCCTTTGGTATAAATCTTAATGAATGCCTAAGTAAATGCTTTTTACAGAGATGTCTGAAGTTAAATTTCACTTTTCCCTGACATCTGAGATGTCCTTATCCTGAAACATGTATTTTCCCCCCTCTTTTCTTCTGATATACTCCTTTCTTACATTTAGACATTTTAGTTAAAGCTGATTGCCTTCAGCAATAATGGCATCTTGAAAAAACATTGATGACAAAAATACACTGCTCGAATTTCTTATGCCAGTAGTAGCAGATTGAATACAAGAGACAAAGTTAGGTCAGGTGTTCATGCAGAGAATAAGGATATAATTTCTTGTTCTTCCATCATTTACCATTCTCAAGGACTGGGTAAAAACTTTTCTTAGAGGACAAAGCTGATAGCAAGGGAATAGCACAGCCAGCTCTGGGGCTGGGAGAAGCAACTGAAGAGCCCCAGTGCCCTTTTAGCTGCAGAAGCTAATCTGCTGCAGGGTGTGCAAGCAGTGAGCTGTTCTTTGAAAATGACATCTTCTCCCTGTGTGTTTTCTTGCAGAGGCTCTGTGCTCTGAACCAAACAGGATCAGATGATTTGAATGAGACAGGGCTGATTAGAGTAGTCAGTTTTACCTTATTCCTCTGCTTGACTGGAGAAAATGACAGTAAATTCCTGTCTCACAGTTCTCATCCATTATGAGTTTCATTGCAGAGAGAGTTCTAAGGAAAATGTTCCTTTGTCCAGCAGAATAGCATTTTAGCAGCTCCCTATTCCTTCCTTTTGTGTATTTGACACATTTTACTTCAGCTAACTGAGGTGAAATATGACTCTAAATTTCATATGAAATATGACACTGAGTGTATTTAGGACACAACCTTAAAGAATATTTTCTTCATTTTTCATTATATATCCATCTCTAGAAGAAAACACAAGCAAAAAAAATATTCTTTTTTCCTTTCTGTATAGCTTTTCTTTCTTTTTGACCTTAAAATCTAGTCTTGTAATGCTGATAACACATATTAGAACAAAAGGTCTATGGAAAGCACATACTGAGAGAAACTCATGCAAAGTAACATAGTTGGAGGCTAATGCACTGAATCAGCACTGGGAAAACATTTACAGATTCCAGGTAAAACAGGATTCTCTCATATGTTTACATCCACATATCTGGATTCATATAATAATTTTACTGGTTTTATTCGTTGCCTTCTTATCTTCTGTTTATCAGGTACTCAGATGAAGATTTAAGTTTCGTTTTGACCTCTTTTCTATTATTGGAATTTGAGGGTAGATTAAATGCTTAATTTCAGGAAAAATCTATCTTGAATTTCCAAATTAATCTGAAATAAAATCGGAAGTAAGCCCTCTCACAACATTTGGAATATCTCTAACCTTTTATTATTTTTGTCTTTGACTATTTCTGCTGGTTTGTAACCTTGAGAACAAGTAGGGAACCAGCAATTTTTTAATCTGAGTGTTCTATCCTCTTGAGCCAAATATGGCTCCTTATGCAATAAACTACTTTCTGTGTCTAAGGTTGCTGTATTAGCATACAGGTGATCCTCAAGGCAAAGATGAGAATAATAAGAGAAAGATGCACAAAACTGATGAGAAAGGTCTTGTCTGATTCATAGAATCATACAAGTTTTCCAATCAGTTTTGACTGGAAGGGACCTTTAGAGGTCATCTAGTTTAACACCACTGCAATGAGCAGGGACTTCTTCAGCTAGATCAGGTCACTCAGAGACTCATCCAATCTGAACTTTAGTGTTTACAGGCAACCACCACATCTCTGGGTGACCTGTTCCAGTGCTTCATCATGCAACATTTCTTCCTTACGCCTGATCTAAATACATCCCATTTCAGCTTAAAGCAATCGCCCTTTGTGTTGTTACTACAAGTTCTTAATAGCCCCCTTTAAATACTGAATTTATATATTGTTCTACCTTTCCCATGTCCTAGTTGTTGCATTGTTTCTTTGGGTCACTGTAAGTACAAAACTTTGATTTCTACAAGTCTAACTCCTCTTCCTCTCAAAAATCAAAGAAATGAAACAAATAGTCAAAAGAACTGAAGAAAAAACCAAGCAGCCATACTTCCTGCTTGTAAAAAAGAAGGATGGCTTCACCTGGCGCTCTGTGAAGATTATTCTGTGAAGAAAACTTATTCCAGTCTGGAAAACACTTTCTTAAATACATAATTTTCTGGTTTTGCATCATTAAAATCTGCAAAATAATTTGTGAAAAATTCAGTAGCTTGAAGTCTGAAAGTTCAAGTAAACTTGAAATCGGAAAGTTGCATGGACCTGACCCCTCAAAACTTAGCTTTAAATAGTAGCTCTAAAAGTACAGAATCTTTAGTTTTCTATACATTCATCTTTAGCAATGCAACACAAGGCAAAGTGTATGAAACACCATATAAACTCAATTTCCTTTTTTAGGGCACAGAAGGGCGGCCAAACATGTTAAGAATTGTCCATCTATCTATAATCTTTCACATGTCCAAAACTAACCAAAAAGGGGATGCTTGTGAAGAAAAGAAGAAAAAAAAACCAAAAAAACAAAACTCACAGTAATCCTGTGAGGCAGCCCTCCAACTTCCTGGAGTCTGTGCCCCAAAATCAACTTGAATCCAAGGTTGTACCTTTGCAAGATTGAACACAGGTGCCATTTCTTCTTTCTCTGTGCACATTGCTCTGCTCAGACCAGGAAGATGATCAGAATCAGCTCTGAGCCGTCTTTCTATCAGCACTTGCCCCAAATGTCTTTCCCAGGAGAAAGATCCCCAAATGTCTTTCAAGGAGACCTCCAAGACCTTGTGAAAGGTTGGTATCTGCCTCAGGAAGACCCCCTCATCTTTCTATAGGTTTTGAAACGTGGTTCCAAAACTCCAAGTTTTGTAGCATGGCTTTTGCTGCCAGAACAATGCTTCAATTAACTTATCTGAAATAACAGGACATGAGTCTATTTTATCTATTTTATGGATATACTTTTTTAAAAATACACTGGTATATTGTGATGAATGAGTATTTTAAGAAGAAATGGATTTGCAGATAAGACAACATTTTAGCTCGCAGTATGAGGGAAGATAATTTAAATTCTATGATGCATGAATCAGTGCACTAGAGGCATACAAATGAAGAGAAAATTGGGTCAATCTTCCCCTTTAAAAGCAAGTTAAGCAGCTAGACAAAGATGTATGTGAACAAATTGTTTAGCAACATTTATCCTTTTGAAGGGCTTGCTTCATCATTTCATTGTGCCATCTTTGTCTTGGGACATCTGCTGAAGCTGCAGTTTTAAAGACATTCCTGCTGAAAAAGCTTTCAAGGAACAGCATGAAAGTAAAAATATAAAAAAGTAAGGCAAAAGCAAAAACATTTTAAAAATGCAAAAATAACAATAAAAGGAAAAAAAAACAACAAAACAAAAAAAAAACAACACAACCCCTAAAAACAAAACAAAAGAGAATAAGAGGAAGCAAGTGAGACAGAATTGTGCAGGTTAAAAGTGTACAATAAAATGTTAAAAACTACAGAGCTAAGTGAGTGTAAATTCCTTGCAGTGTTTTTGGAAACTGATACAGGTTTCACCAAAGAGATGAATGATGTTGATTTTATTTGACAGAGTGGTTTGCAAATTCTGGAGAGAAATGTGCTCCAGCTTGTGACTGTTTAAGGAGTAAATAACCTACATGTACCTCTGGCTGGGATAACAGTCTATGGTTGAAATAAAAATAGAACAATATTAATTGATTTAAAAAAGATAGATGTATTTAAACAAGCACTAAATAATTTTTCAGACAAAATTAATGCTGACTGAAGTATTATGGAGATGAGATGACAGGACAGGACAGGACAGAAGAGAGAAGTTTGGACTCAAAAAGGCCTCTATTAAGGATTCAAAATGTCAGGGTATTTTATCTTACCCATTCACAGATAGCAAACCTACTCTTCCCATCCTTTTGATCTTGATTGTATGTGAATATACATCTCTATTACTATTATTCTTTATTGAAGTAACCTTTATGCTACAGATAATGACTGGTCCCACCTGTATGCAAATACATTAAATAATTGATTTTTAATTAAATGCACCAACTTCTCGAAGGCTTCAGATTTTGTTCCACTTCACTGTCATTATCTTTGAACTAGTACAGAAGAAAAAGTTCCTCTAGATTCGGATGAAACCACATAAAATGATGTACATTTGTCTCAAAAGTCTCATTCTATAGTTTATATTAGTTAAAAATAGTTTAAATATTTAGTTTGAATGTAATTTCTTTGTCAAGATGTGATTTTCACTGGTGAGAAGATAATTATTCATACAAGCAAAACACTATTGTGATAATTTAAACTCTCAAGCATTTCTTGTCTTTGCTTAAGAGTACTGATCACTGCAATAAGAAAGCAACTGATACTTAATGACATTACCTGAAAGAATAACACCATTAGAAAAATAACATGGAAATGTGTATTTACTATTGTAAAGATTGTTTTTGGTTTAGGTGCCTCATACAATAGAGATGGTTTTGTACAGAATTGTGCACACTAAGATTTTGGTCTTGTTCACAGTTCCTGTTTAATCAATAGTGAATGGACATAAAAATGTTCTGCATCTCATTTTAGCCATTTGCAAACTCAATTTGTGAAATATTTAGAAGAACTAAAATTAATTCTTTTATTATTAATGTTATCTATAATTTTATTCCCTGTGTCTCAAGAAAATTGTAAGAGAATTTGTCTTATTTTCTTCCAGTGAATTATTAGAATACAAGAATAATTTATCCAGATCACTTTCATCCTAATTTGCACATCAAAGTATTTACTGTTCATGTTGTGTTTTCAGTTGTCAGATACGTGACATTTTCTCTGCTCTTTGACTACAGAACTGAAATTTATTAAAGAGAATAATAACAAATAAATGGGTAATGAATAATGTGTGTTGAATGCACATTTTGGCACAGTGCAGTTATATGTGTTCAAATGCATTAAGCTTTTGAAATCTGTGGACTTGTTCATGATAAACCACTTGCCTTGATATCACAAAAAGCTAATCACTAATAACAGCAAATAAAAACCTAAAAATGTGCTTTCATTTCTTAAAATGTATGCTAGTTGTTATTTTTGTTTTGAAAGGTTTCCTCATTCTTGTAGCTCCAGAGAAATAAAATCCATGAGAAATGTTAATGAACAGTTAGAACTCTGCTGATGAAAGAGTCTATGGTATTAATTACTTCTCCTCTCAGTAGCATTAACACATTGAATCTGTTATGACAAAGGCTGTCATCTCGAGAGCCACCACAGAATGCAGCTCTGTCACAAAGTTTGTCATTGACAGATTTCTTGATAAGGTTTGCCTTGTCTGAGTTTGAACCTCTTTGGATGACCTACCTGTCAAAGCTCTTTTGTTTGTTGGGCTCTAATAGAAAAGTAGACATTTCCAGGTACCTATTCACACAACCTGTGCCAGAAAGAGCTGCCTCAGGAGATGGGAATCTCATCCTGAAAATGCCTGGTTTTGTACTGACTGCAATGAAGGGCTTACCTACCTCTGGCACAGATGTCTGCAATGAGGTAGATGTCTAAGTGTAAGAAATATGAATCTTATTCTGTTTGTTCTGGACAATCATTACACATGATTTCCCTGACTGATATTTGTTCTGAGTCATGTTATTCAGGTACAGGCTTTGATTACTCTAAAGCTTCATTATCTGAGGCAGCAGCAGGGCTCCACAGTCCTTAGAAATCAAAGGACTGGCAAGGCTGCAAATTTTCTGACAATCTGCAGACAGCCCTGGGTGTTGAGAGCATCCTCAAGGTGAGTGTCTGCATGTGAATAGGATAAGCATTGAGGATTTTCAAGAAGTATTGAATACAAGGGAATAATAATTATTATTATAAATTAAATAAGAGCATGAGAAGGGTTTGTGAATAACCTTGTTGCTTTTACTGCCTTGTTTCCCTGCAGTTAGAATATGGATTTGGTGGGGAACCAGCTATATAGATTTGGGGCAAGTTATTCACTTTCTATGTTCCTGTCAACTTTCTGTCTGACTCACAGGTAGCTTACAGGGATCTGTATTCTGTGCCATTGTTGGCAAGAGTTAGGAAATTATCTCTGCAAAAGAATAGGCAGAATTAAAATCTTCAGAAAAAGCAGGAAAGCTTTCACCTTTCCATGGAGAAATGTTCTTTGGTGGCCTTTGCAACCTTTGTTTGACTTAACTTTGACAAAAGTCAGCTATGAGATTTCTCTCTGATGTTTGTCTGCTTGAGAAATTTGATTTTCAGGTAGCACCAACTCACAGAAGGTGTTCTCTATCCATCTCTATAGATCTCTACCTAAGGACAGCAAACAGTTTTGTAAAACAAAAGGGTTTGCTTTTCAGATTTGCTAATTCAGCACAAGAGTAATGTGCTGTCTTCCAGTGAATCACAAAATATTGTCTAGAATTACAATATGTCACCCACATTCTCCTCATAAGTCATATTAGATAAGTGAAACATCTTTAAACCTCCAGAATCTCCCCTGTAATCCCTGTTTAGCAGTAGTCCAGTTGTCAGGAATAAGCAACAAAAAGTATCTCAGTATTTCTATTTCTCAGTTTTCTGCATTTATTATTTCTGATTTAGCTTAAGGATATCAATAGTTACAGCAATAGTTTAATCAAACCGTTTTTGGTTTTGGGTAAGTGAAAATAATTTAGCATAGCTAAAAGAAATGAAGTTTTAATTTAAATAACTTTTAACTGAAGAGAAATTTGAAAAAGGAAAAAAAAACAACCAGGAAGTAAAAGGAACAGTAATACAACAAACTTTGACAGAGTGACTTTAAAATGTCCTTTTCATGCCTCTCAGGAGAAATTTAGTGATTGTCTATTCTGAGAGGTGAAACGGGCTAGAGTATGACATGTACCTTATTTCCACATTTTGTCATGGTTTGTAATTTAGTGTGTCATAGATAATTGAAAAACCATTTGCAGATGATAATTAATTTTATTTAAGGATAGTGCTAATCTGGTGCTCCATTAATAGCTGTAACATTTTTGTACATGGGTAAACATGAATAACTTAACATCATCTTGCAAAAAATCTAAATCCATGTCAGAAAAAAAAAAAAAGGATAAACTCACAAGAAGCAAATTAATTAATAAAAAGTGTCTTAGATATAAAATTAAATACTATTATTTCTTCGTTTAGATCAATGTCAGCTTGCATCTCTTCTCCCAAAGTCTAAAGGTATTTGTTCGTTACCAGGGAAGACTGTTAGTGTTTGAAATTGCAATAACATTTCAACAAACCAGTGTAATCACTGCAGGAAAATGTTAACAAAATCCCTTGTCAGAGCTTTACAACCAAATCTAGACAACATATGTTGAAGTTCTTTTGACATTTCCAGCTGAAATGGGATGCTGCTGTTTCCTGAACTGCCTTGGTCTAGTAAATGTCTTTAAGGAGTTGTAGAATGCTGAGGAAGAGGGCAGAGAACAAGATCTTTCCTCAGTTCTATAATCTTCTCATTGTCAACCTCTGATTAGCTCAAAACTGCCTTGTTAATGCCTTTGGTTCCTGGAGAGTGACAAATGCTGTGGCACTGAAATTCTCCTTAGCTTTGTACTTACACTGTCTTTGTGGTGAAATGTTCTCAATAAACCTTTAAAATGAGTCAGTCTTTTATTCAGAAAATTTTCTGAGATACTTCTTTGACTTCATTGACTTTTAAAGGGAGTAAAATTCTATTTCAAGTAAGTTCAGACACCCTTTACTATTAATAAACAAATGTTTGTACTCAGAATAGGATTTTCAGATTTAAAGGATCCTTAAATTTGAATTTGCAGCAGAAGACATGGGCATTTTTCTTTAGTAATAGAGATCTCTGCTTTTTCAGCTGATAAGGAAGACTCAGAAAAGCAAAAATTTGCATATCAATCAGGTGAGAATGAATTGTTAAATTAAAAATTGCCAGCAACACAAAACCAGCTTACATTTCCTGGTGACTTCAGTATTTTCAGTTTTGCCATTGTTGATTAACAAATGATGATATTGATTAAGGAGGACAAATATGATACAGGACCTTTTTAGAAACTAATACAAGATTTTTTAAAAATTATTATTATCCAGTGCATTCATATTGTATACTCCCATATCTTAAAGGGGATAATGTCAAAAGAAAAGTTACAAGGAGAAAAAAATATCTTCAATTATACAGAAGAGTTACCATGCAAGGAGTTGTGTAGATTTCAGTTTGGAAGAGGAAAATGGAAACTGTGAATGTTATGAAATAAGTGGAGGCAGTATAGTGTCACTATGAGAGCACTGAAATGAACTGGGAACATGACAGGAAATCTGTTTCAAAGAGAAAAATAATTAAACTGAAGAACTCATTGTAAGACTCTGCAAAGGCCAAAAATAAAATTGAATTAAAGAATGATTAAGCGTTCTCATGAAGAAAAAAATCCATGAAAGGCTATTAAGCACAAAGTAGTGTTTAAGTACTGCAACTCCAGAGCACCCTGTGACACAAAATGCCAGACAGCAGGACATAAACTTCAATCTCTTTTTCCCTTACTCCTGTCCTCAGTCTCTAGCTGGGTGCTATGACCTGCTGTAAAAAGTTAAGGTACTGATCTTCAAGGGGCTCTGCTCAGTCCATGGTCTGCCATGTCAGCAATCAGCAACCAACACTGTGTCCCAAAGAGTCATCCCTATGCCTGTTCCATTTAGGAATAAGGATCAAATTGGAACATGTTGGGAACACAATGGATTTTGTCTCTGTGATAAATGGAGCATCACCTACTTGTTCTGAGATGCTGTCAGGCAGGAACATTCCCTCGTATTTAGCAATGCATTCTGAAGATGCAGATGCATTCTGAAAACTCGTAGTCCAGCACACATCAAATCTGCCTCTCACTGACTTTTAGGGTGGTGTGGAAAATCCAGATCTGAAGCTATAATTTGCCAGAGGAAACTCTCTGCTCTGTCATTTTCCCACACCTTCCATACTTAGCACTAAGGCTTACCCACAGGTGTCAGTTAATAACCCAGTGGTCAAGCTGCTGATCATCAGAGCTTGCTGGGTTTATTTTCAAGCATTATATTCTAGTCAACAGCTGATTAAAGTTAAGTTAGTAATCATTAGTTTGAATGCAAGATAGAATCCCTTAGGAAAGGTTTGAATGTGTTGATTAAGATGCTCTGTGAAATGTTTGATTTGAATAGTCTCACAGCGAGGAGGATGCTCTGAATAACTCAGCTGGCTACTATCAGAAAGCTGTTCTGGGCTCTGAAGCTTGATAAGAGGATGCTTTTTGTTTGGATACTTGGATGACAAAATCTAGAAACTTCCTGGGATGTATTTGATTAGTCTGAACATCACTTTCATGTAATACAAAGCTGAAATAATAAATGCCTGTTATGATGTTCTGCTATTGTTATGGGAGAGATCATTACAGCTATCTCTTAACTTCAGCTAAGATATGAACTAGTTCATAATTAATATTTGAAGAAGGAAAAATAATAATCTTACTAATTCTGCTTTCTGGCAGCACAGAAGACCCTTCCCTACAGCTTTACACATTCAGTGAATTTGTTTTATTTCAGACTTCCTGTTCATTCATACCAGCAAAATGGCTATGTTTTCAATAGAGTTATTATTTACCTCTTTACTAAGAAAGCAAGTAAGATCCTGATCATACACTGTATTTCCAGAAATTACCATTAATATCTAGTGACTCTTTCCTTAATTTTAATTTCATTTCATGTTATTGTATCTTTAAAACAGGATATATATGCTTTTTCTTCATATGCTCTTTCACTTTAATTTAGGGCATGGGGGAGGAAAAAATTAATCTATAAAAAGGCATCCTGATCTAATTGTTTTTGTCCAGGTCTACTATTAAAATTGACTATTGTGAACACTAGACATAATTATGACTCTAATTAAAATTTTACATAAATAAGCACTCTATATCGAAAGTCAAATAGTAATAATGTGATTTTACCAAAGCAGGGCAAATACACAGTGCACAAAGTCTTAACATGAATTATGCATGAGACTTTATGGATGACTTACCCTAATTTGAAAAACCCAAGAGAATAAATAAAAATACTGCAACTAGATTTCTGTGGGGGAAAAACAACATATTTCAGATTAGTGATCATTCTTTAACACTGATGTTGGTACTTTGTAACTCTGTGTAGGAAAAATGCCTCATGTTGAAAGCTGGTTTTGCCCCTTGCATGTTAAACAAACCTTGTTTTCTTCTCCCACTTCATGCCCTTATATTCCTCTCTTTGTTTATTCCCAGCTCTTTGTAATTTGCTTAGAGGAAAAATCATTCTTTTTAATGGCATTGTGAAATGCCATTGTAGAAATGAGAAATAAAATGTTTAAAAGCATGAATCCTGGAGATAAACACAAGAGACATGTACGGATCTAAACCCTGTAGATCAAGCAAAAGGAATTGTGCTGACAGCTGCTTCACTAATAGATATTTTGGCTGATAGATATTTTCAAAATGTAAGCCATCAAGGACCACATGTCCCAGATGCCAGCTTACTCAGGTTAAGTTTGCATTTTATTTTTTAGCTAATTCTTCACATCTATTAGACACAAAGTCAAGAGCCCAACTTTTTCACAGGTTTATTTGCTGACTTCTTCAGAGATGAGCAGGAACATAGTACATGGAGTGTCCCTGTAAGCATTTTCTCTTTACCCCTCCTATTAGAAGGAGTGCTGTGTCTGATCTCCCAAGAAATGATGAAGTCCCTTAAATTTATGTAGCATTTTAGCTCTTGTTGTTCTCATTTCTATCCACTCCAGGCTGGGTAGTTCTGTGATGTTCCAGCAGGGATGTGAACCCAGCAACAGCACTGCAGACAATGGCAGCTCAAGCTTGATTATTCATGGTCATGTGAAAGAGAATGAGGCTTAACTTGTAAATTAACAGGAGAGGAAGTAAATCTGACTATTTGAAGGAGGACAGAAAATGCAAAAATGGCAAATAAAGCAAAATATTGAGCACTGAAGAGAACAGGACTGAGGGCATGGAGAGATAAGACTGGGAAATGGTCTCCCACATATTTCCTGATGTGAGCTTCACCTTCCTGCAGCACAGACAGGTTCCTGACCAGCATTCTCCATCACCTGACAGAGAAGTCCATCCAACACTGACAACGTGAAGGGTTCCCAACATCCAAAACCATAATCTCATACAGTCTCTCTCCTGTGCCTTTGGCCTCTTTTTAGATTATTATTCAAGCAGGTTTTTTCCAACCCTCAATATCTATGCAAGTACATGGTAACATCTCAAATAGAACTAGAGTTTAAGCAAGTAATTTGCAAATAATTTAATGAAGTTTTGCAAAGATATTTAGAAAAAAAAAAACTGGGTATATATTACCTATATTTTATTTAATTTACTTCCTGAACTCCACTGATCACCATGGAAACTGAGATCTCCCAGCTCTGACACAAACTTAAATGTGGGTGTCTTGATTCAAAACTGAATGAGCAAAACCCCAGTTGAGAAAAGCTAGGAAAGACTAGAAAGACACTTGAGAAAGCTGAGTAAGAAGGAAGGTTTTAGAAGGAACATGGTGTCAAAAAGCAAATTGTGAGAAGCAAATATGTAAGATCTTAATATGATCTTGTAAGGAACAATTTCTGTGTGTGTTCTGAAAGACTTCTGGACTGTCCACCTTGTACTGCATGGCAAACCACCTAAATAATTGAAAAAGGAACATTGTCATTTCAGAAAGACAGTTACTAGGATCCTACAGCCATAAAGAAAAGTCATAGTTTCTTCTCTCATTAATAAAGTCTCTTATAAAAAGTTTTCACTTTGGTTAAAAAAAAAAAAAAAAAAAAAACCCAAATAAAACCACCAAAACCCCCCAAAAAACTAGCAATCAAAAGCCATTTTCTTTCACTGTCCTCACTTTGACATAGTGATTTCTAGGGAGATCTAAACAAAAAAAAAATTTGTTTTTGCAGCCCTGCTAAATAGATGAAAATATAGAATAAAGCAGGAGAATGTTTGTTTCTCTGTGATTTATAGTGTCCAGGTTGTTTGAGAAGTTTACAAAATTGCTTAGAGGAAGGGAAAGCAAATAGAAACCATGTCTTAATGGGTGACTCTTGGAGGTAGCTCTTCTGGGCACCAATGATAAATCTTTCAGGGAAGTCTGCTCACAGAAATTGAAAAGAACCCCTGAAAGTGACAACAAAGACATCAACCACTACAAATAGTCACACTATTAAATCAAACATAGATCAAAGAGGATGACCAGAGTCAAACTCCTGAAAAATATTGCCATGGTGGGTGAGAAAGAAACAAAGCAAGGTAAATATTTATCTAACATAAAATCACATGGATTTTGAAATACTGGTATTGCTGATCTTTGAAAAGTAAGAAACAGAAATAAGGAACTGGGGAAATAAAACTAAAAATGTGTCAGCAGAAAAATTATTAGGACATGAAAGAAAAATCTTGGAAAAAGTGGTAGATGAAAAAATGTGTAAATCTTCAAAGGTTACCATCTTGACAGGAGCCAGTGCTACAATAGACAAAATTTCAGACAAAAGAAAAATACAAGAATTCATTGGGATTTCTTCCAACGTGATTCTCAGCATAATTATGCCCAGAAAATCCCAGCTACAGACACAGAATCCCCTGAGCTGGAAGGAACCCACAGGGATCACCAAGTCCAACTCCTGATGATGGAGCAGGCTCTGCTGGGTTGTGCCAATGA
Source organism: Chloebia gouldiae (assembly GCA_003676055.1). Lineage (NCBI taxonomy): Eukaryota > Metazoa > Chordata > Aves > Passeriformes > Passeridae > Chloebia > Chloebia gouldiae. The sequence continues at coordinate 63,332,439 of QUSF01000001.1, read as the reverse complement.
GGTAAGAGGCAATGGGCAGAAACTGATCCACAGGAGGTTTCACCCAAATATGAGGAAGAACTTCTTCCACTGTGCAGTGACCAAGCACTGAGCAGGTTGCCCAGAGAGGATGAGGAGTCTGCCCCACTGGAGATATTCAAGAACCATCTGTGGGCGCAATCCTGTGCCTCGTGCTCCCTGTTTAAGCATGGAAATTGGACCTGATGACTCACTGTGATCCTTTCCAAGTAGATTGATTCTTAATTCTTTGATTCCTATTCTTTGAGAAATGCTGAGCATGAAAATGCAGTGCCTGTTTTCACTTAAATGAAATTAAAAAGGGAATGGCATGGTGGAAGAGTGAAACAGGTTTTTTTGATAATGATTTAAAATATATTTACCTTAAAGCCATCTAAGCATACATAAAATAAAATGCAATGCATGTTTTCTTTATTTTTTAATTATAGATTTTTAGATTGCTCAACTAGAGGTTCCAACATGGCCCTTTGACATTTATCTTGAAGTGAAGAGCAGTAAAAAAACAACTGGATAAATTTTACAACTATAGTTTATATGTGTATAGTAAGTTTGCAACAATATTTTACATTATTTTTTTCAGCCTAGTTCATTTGTTTCCTGTATCAGTTTACAAGATGCTGAAAATAAAAAAAAAAAAAAAAAACAAAACAAAACAAATATATTTAAGCCCTTCAGACTTGATCTACATATTGATCTACGTAATGATGCATGGCCCATGCTTTCAGACTTTTGGATGCAAAAATCATGGAATAATTATTCTATGGAAATATCTTACTGAGTGTTTAAATTCCTGATAGTAAGTGAAGTTTTTTACTGTCTTTTCAAATAGAATTCTGTTTCCCATGGAAAGTGATGTGCAACAAGGGTAGAATTTATTTTGCCTATCTTGTAGGTAGATTCTGCATTTAGCTCTCTTGGAGGTGGACTCTGTGAAGGCTTTTGCCCCAGAATATCTGAACAAGGTGCCCTTATTTCCCTGATAAATGAAGTGAAATAAGAAACTGCTGAAGATGTCTACTCCTGAATGAGATGGATCTTGCCTAAATGCTAAGTCTTCTTTACAACCTTTTAGGAAGAGAATACAGATGCCTAATTCAGATGTAGACATCTACACCACAGATAAACAAAGTTGGAACTTTATTCCACCCTTGATGTCTCTAGTGGATTGAGAGGTGGACCAGGATACAGCTCTGTGTTATAGAATTCTGAAGGTCACATCTGATCTTATGAATGTGCAAGGGAAATCAACTCCCTTTAGGATAAACAACATTGGTTTTGCTTGAGTCATCCACAACACAGATTCTGTTCCTGCTCCAGAGCATCCTAAGTGGCAGCTGCTATATCATACAATTTACAGAATGGTTTCATTCAAGCCAGAGCTCTAAAAAATTGCAGTGAGGAATGGAAAACCTACTGACTTATAAAATATTTATAGGTGTTAAAACAGTACAGGTCTGATATAGAAAAAGCACCCCTTTCCCTGCTATTTTTCATGCTGAGATAAAGAGATTTTTTTACCTGGTTGTCACATTACTTTAGACATATTTCATACATTTTGGAAGTCTGTCTTGATCTCTGTTTGGTTCTGCAACCCATAATCTTACTTCTCCAAATTATGTAAAATTTATTTCTCTCTCTGAAGTTAAAGTATGCCCATCACAACAAGAATGACAAATGTTTAGCATTTTTCCCAGTGTCCTTTCCATAATCATGTAAAAATTACTGTCATGCACTAATTTATCAGCTTTCACATTATTAGTGAGAGGCCTGCATGGGATTGAAATTTGGAGTCCTATCAATGAATGACATGCTTTACAATTGGGACAAATGAGAAACTGAAAAACACTGTAACAGAAAAAAAAAATTCTACTTCAAATATTCATAGTGCATCATCCTTTGAAGAAAAAATTACTTACTTTGGACTTAGAAAAAGGGTATAGAGCATTCTCTCTTTTTTATACAATTTAATTTATAATGAGGACTCAGTGAGCTTCCCTTCCTCTGTGCTAGATAATCTTTGCTCTTCTGTTCTTGTATAATTTTTGCTGAGTCTGATTTGCATTTTTTATGCAGGCAAAATCGAAACTGCATAAGGTCACTTTCTGCAGGTGTGGTAGGTGACATGTAAGAAAAGCTTGGCATCTGCTTTCTGGGCCTTTTTTTGCAATCCCATGCATCCTTTATGCAAGTCAAATTTTCTTAGGAGGCAAATATCATTAAGTTCTTATACTAGATATATAATATAAAACTTCTCAAATTAGGCAACCAAAAATTTCTTGCAAATGCTGAAAATATAGCTAACTTCCTAAATATATTTTTTATTATAATCTTATTTTACAGTCAGGACTGTGACAATTCTGTGATACATTAAAGATGAACAGACATTCAATGGGTGGAATGGAGATTAAGATTTAGATTATTAAATACAGTGACAAATTAAAAAATAATCACCTGAAAAAAATTTGAAGTAACTTCAGTTTTACTCTTCTGCCATTAAAAAATCCTAAAAATTCTGTTTCTCCTTCCCTGTTCTTCTTCTTACAAAAATTAGAGATGGATGTGCCAATGGGTAAATTAAGTGAGAAAAGAAATATTGATAAGCAAAGGGTTCATAAAAGATACCAGTTGCAATGTGAGCAAACGAGTACTTAATGTTTCATCATTCCTTGCATTTCTCATGTTATTTCACACGCAATCTTAGTATCCTCTTTACAAGAAACTCTTTTCTCAGTTTACTTCATCAGACAAATGGAAGAAAAAGTTTTTCCCAGCCCATGGAACTGCAGAAACATTTAATTATTATTAAGTCATTATTAAGAGCAATAAGACACACAAAGGTTTACAGCAAATATGGCAATTTTACATCTTTTGTATCTAATGAAAAGCTTTTTAATTTTGACTGCAAACCTCAAAGAGTTTTAAGCTCCACTGGGCCTCCAAGAGAAATTCAGCTATTACTATTACAAATTAAATGGAAATTCAACTATTACTTCTCTTCAAATATTGCAAGAAGTTGGTTTGCTGAAAGAAAATCATTCTTCTAGTTTAAAATTACACTTCAGAAATGATGAAAACCCAAAACCAAGCAAATCTTGAGACATAAAAATTGCATTCAGGCAATAAACTTAGAGTGCAAAGGGCGTTATGTCCTAAGCAAGAACAAATGACTGTAGAGTATAATGGATATATCTGAAGAAAAGGTTGATGCATACACATTGTGCCCTTATGAGGTGCAGAAAAGTCAAATGTGCTACAGTGATCACTGTGACTTTCCTCTTCTTCTTTCCATTGTGCTCATGTTATGGATGGATCTCATTGTGGTTATAGGTTTCACATAAATATTTTACAAAATTTCATTGTGGTGGATTGGCCCTGGCTGAACAACAGGTGCCCACCAAACCTGCTCTGTCAGTCCCCTCCTCATCTGAACAGGGAAGAGAAAATAAAACAAAAGGCTCCTGGGTCAAGATAAGGGCAGGGACAGAACAAATAATCACAGAATAATTTAGGTTGGAAAAGACTACCAAGGTCATTGAGTCCAACCTCTGATTGATCACCACCTTGTCAATTAAACCTCAGCACTGAGTGCCATGTCCAGTTGTTTCTTGAAGACCAAAAGGGACGGCGACTCCACCTGAGCAGCCTGTTCCAATACTTCACAACCTTTTCAGTGCTGTCAGCAATGGCCATCAGGGTCAAAATGGAGTTCACTTAGGGAATGTAATTTAATTTGTAACCAAAGAACTGAGAGTATGGTGAGGAGATATCAAATCAAATCTTAAACACATATTTCTGTGACTCCCTCCCCCTGCCTCCTGCTTCAGGTTCAGTTTCACTCCTGAATCCTCTACCTCAGGGAGTGGTGAATGGGAGCTATGGCCAGTTCATCATGTTCCCTCTGCTGCTCATTCCTCCTCACACTCTTCCCCTGCTCCAGTGTGAGGTTCCTCCCACAGGAGACAGTCCTGCATGAACTTCTCCAAGGTGAGTCCTTCCTGTGGGTTGCAGTTCTTCAGGATCTACTTCAGTGTGGGTTCTTCACATGTGGTGCAGTCCCACAGGAACAGGCTGCTCCAGAGTTAGCCCCCTGTGGGCTCACAAGTTCTAGCACCAAACCTGCTCCAGTGTGGGCTCCTTGTTCCACAGGTCCATGCCATGACCCTGTTCCAGTTTCCCACAGGGTCACAGCCTCCTTTGGGCATCAGCCTGCTCTACTGTGGGGTCCTGCAAGGGCTGCAGGGGGATCTCTGCTCCCCATGGACCCCCCTGGGCTGCAGGGGCACAGCTGCCTCTCCATGGGCTGTGCAGGGGCTGCAGGGGAACCTCAGCTCTGGCACCTGGAACATCTCCTACCCCCTCCTTGTGCCCTCACCTGGGTATCTGTAGAGCTGTTCCTCTCACAAATTCTCATTCCTATCCAGCTGCTATTGCACAGCAGGGTTTTTTCCCCTCTTATACTTGTTATTCCAGGGCATTCCCACCATTCCTGATGGGCTCAGCCTTGGCCCCAGCAATGGGTCCATCTTGGACACAGCTGGTATTGACTGTGTTGGGCATGGGAGAAATTCCAGCACCTCACAGAAGCAGTTCCTGTAGCCTCCCTGCAGCCAAAATCTTGTCACATAAATGAAACAGATTTAACCTTGACACATATACTAGATAGATTTATATATAACTTTTTTTTTTCAGCAGAGGTGCTATAATGGAAAAAAAGGATTGAATAAATTCTGTGTCATAACTAAAATTAATGACTATGACATGTTTCTGCAAGAGGAATGAGTGAGAACTGTATCAGGGTATAACAGCAAAATAAACACAGAGGAATTAATCTAAATTTTAACAGAAGGGACCCCATGACTCCTTCATGCATTTTGAAATTCAGTTAATGTGCTTAAATTGAAGGTGTGCACACTGCAAGTTCTTTGTATCACTAGCAGAGAAGAGGGGACACCAGCTTTTTTGGTCCTCACAAGATGAGACGTCCCTCAGGTGGGAACATAGCTGGGAGTTGTCTGAACAATGAATGAACTGACTATTTACACATTCCAAGCAATCAAAAGTTTTAGCTCCCTACCAGCAGCCTGCAAGCATTTTAAGAATTATCTTAACTGGACAGGAGAGAAACCCTTGTTTTCTGGGCACTGAGATACATCTCTGTGTGAACAATAATATCAAAATTAATAAAACCCTCTTATTTTTATGCAGCCATTACCAGCACCAAATTCTCCTAAGGATGAATAGAATTCTTATTTAAGTGCCTTATTTCGACACCTCAATTTAAATAAAATGTATTTATGTGCTCACAGCAAAGATGTTAAAAATCAAGCCTAATTTTAATAATGATTTTTCATGACTCCTTCCTCCCTTATTGTTACCCAACTTTATTGTCCTGAAGCAAAGTAAAATGTTGAATTTAGAGAAATTTGTAAGGATACTACCCCTGGAAAGCTGCAATTGGCCTTTGCCTCAGATTGACAAGAAATGGAAGGACAGCAGGAGCTGAGATGCACCACCAAGAATGTTTATTATGGTGAAGCAGCAAGTGGGGGCCACCCTAGAAAGAAGGCAGAGGAAAGTCTCCTTTCCTCATCAACTCTACCTAAAGCAAAGAGTAGAAAGTTTAAGATTCTTTCAACAGAAAAAGTACTGAAGAGCTAAATGCAATAAAATCAAATAAAGTGAGCCCAGGGAAAGTTGTTGTAGTAATTCTAACTCAGTTAATTTCACTGGCATGGCCATTTCCCCCCATTTTACTTCATTGTTTTATCGTTTCTGTCTTTCTGAAAAAAAAAAGTTAAACTCCCTGCTGGTAGTTTTCCATGTCATGAATAAATATTTTTATTGCTATTAGTTAACCATTAATGCTTAAAGCATACCAGATTATATAAAAATGTGCAGGAATAATCCTGCTTAAAAGAGCTTAAAGAATTATTTCTACATCTAGGAAGCAGATGCATCAGTCTAAATTATTTCCCACTGCCAGAAATAAGTATAGAATATTTAAAATAATGTAAAATACCATTTTTCCATTTCCTGACATTTGTAGAAGGCTCATGTTAACCACTTAACTGTTTAACCTACCAGATCAACTGGTCCCTTACAAATCACTTGTTCTAGGGAAGATCATCAGAGTTCATCAGATTCTATCAGATGATGGAATGCCTCATCAACTCCTTCACAAAACAAAACAAAATTCATCAAGATCAGTGGGAAACATTCAAGCTCAGTCTTGGGTGCCCTAATGATAAAAGCAAATGGAGAGGGATTGGAATGTCTTTAAACTCAATTTATTCCTTAAACAGTAGCAAAACTGTGTTTGTTTCACCCCTTGTTTTCTTTTATTTTCCTTTTTTTTTTCCTTTTCCATTTGCATTTTCCTCATACACAACTGTCTAACTTTATGTGTCTCAACCTCATTAAACTTGTATTCGAGCTGAGCGTGTTGAGGAATGCATCAACTCAGAATTAATGATGGCATACTGCTTAAAAAGAGGGAAGACATACTGTTAATGATGACATATTGCTGAAGGTGAGCTGCAGTTCACAAGAGGACAGGAAGCTTGAATTCCACATCAGAGCTTCTGATTTGAAAGGGGAAAGTTCAGTCCTGCACGGGTTCCCACCAAAAAGCTCCATTTAGCTCCTTTTCTGCTATTTGCATATCTGATGTTCTTCATTTTCTGATGCTGCAGTTCACCTTCTAATATGGTGATATGCTAACCAGCAAGGATGATAAAGAAAAGTATCTCTTCCCATTTCCTTCCAACAGGAAGTGCTCAAAAAACAGGTGGGTGTGGCACTTCCCAATATTGTTTAATGAACAAGTTGGTATTCCATCCAGGTCCTTGGAGATCTTTCCCAACCTTAATCATTCTGTGATTTGATGATATATAAGAGTTTGAAGACATGAAAGAAGGGGGAGGAACTTCCATTTGGTATCTATATATTTTTATACTACTCATGGCAATTTAAGGATATTAATACTTGGTAAAAGTAATGATTAGGTTAAGTGTTAAGAAGGTTGGCTTTAAGTGGGGAGAAATAAAAATTAACAGAAGATTGAATCTTACCATCTTCAGAGAGATATGTTTTGTTGCTCAAAGAAATAAAAATATGTAAAAAATTAAATAGTTTATTTCAGTATGTACACTCTCAGCATAGAAAAATTTTGACACAGGGAGCAGCTTTTATCTCATTCTGGTGTTAAAAGTAGGTATGTAACAAAGTCTCATCTGTCTCTACAGGACCTTTTCAGACCTCCAAAATCCACTCTTTCAATAGCAATCTGTATAACATACTGATTTTCTAAGGAGAATAATTTACTTTCCTGGCTGAGGGTTCATCAGATTTACTTCTATGGTTTTCTTCCCTCCATGCTGGAGAAAAATGACAAGTTTTCTAAGTACTACATAAACAGCTGTTTTGTTTTTCTTTTCCTTTCACATGAGAATAACTGTTGAGATTATCTAACGGAAGTGGTTGGGTGTCCTCCACTTTTCTTTGGAATGATTTTTCCATCTTCACCCCAAGTGGCACCAGTAGGACATTGGATTCTATTCTGAAGCTTAAATGAAAGGACTTCTTCTATTTCAAGGAACTCTATACTGCCTGCCATTATCTAATATAGCCATGCTAAAAAGTCTTTAAAAATGTTTAAAAGTGGCCCACATCTGCACAAAACCCTGAATTTTGTTTTTGGCATAAAGATGTGTGTATCTTTCAATTTTCTCCTTTGAACACACCCAGAACTGTCTGGACTTGAAAGATTGGAAGAGCTCAGATCTCTCTCATTTCCAATGCCTTATGGATACAAAAGGTTGTATAAATTATATTTCTTCCCTTGGGTTTAACCAATTAGGATGTCTGAGTTAATTACACAACAAAGTCAGCACAAAGCTGAGGCCTTTGCAGGTGTAATAGAATGCTACACTTATTTTTGTTGTAGTTTTCTTATTAAGATGCTACCAAGAGAAAGAGAATGGCACAACAATGGAGATTGCATCTACTTTGGAATGGTTTGGAGATGTAATTTGTAGAATCAAAGAATTATTAGGGTGGTAAAGGATTTTAGCATCTAGTTCCGTGCCCCCCACCAAGGGCAGAGAGTCTTCCACTAGGCCAGATTGCAAAAAGCCCCATCCAACCTGGCTTTGAACATCTCCACAGATCCAGTTAGAGTAAAAAACTGGCCTTAAAGCAGGAAGACAAAAAGCTGATTTGTTGTGGTGAATGCCTTGAGCAGTAAGGCAGGAAGTCATGTTTCACTCTCTAGATTTTCTGTTCAACTCATCTGGTCATTGCAATGTCTTGCTGTGAGAGGGCCTGTGTTGCAGATGGGTGCTTGTAACCAATTTCAAAATTGCTGGACAAATGTTCTGTAAATCTCTATAACAAATATGTCTGATGACTGTGACAGTTCTGAGTTACTGGGTGTTTGTGTTTTATATTCCTTTTTGCCTCCATTACCAAGGCTAAAGAGCCTCATCTTTTCTCTTCCCCTCTCCATCACCTTTTCAGATGAAAAGCAATTGCATATCTCTGTCTCTGTTCTGGCTGTATTTTTCCAGTATATTCTCATTTTCAGTACCAACTCAGAAGTGTGCATTCTGGAATATTGCTGTCCATTATCATATGGGACAGTTTCCTTGGTAATAGTAATTATTCATAAGCTGGTAGCCAAGTATGAAAAAGCAAACAAAAAAGAATGAAAATGTTTACTTTGAACTCTTTTGAATTGAAAATCCAGTTTTTGTCTGAATATGATCCTATTATGGGCTTTCTCCACAATCTAGACATTCTCTGTCAAAAAGCATCCAGGAATTAAGAAGTTTGGAGATTTTTTTCTATAGAGTTTATCTGAAACATATCAATTAATCAAAGTCTTATGATCAGACTGGCAGACAGAGAAGGACTGGAGCAGCAGATGGACAATGTGATTCCATAAAATCTGTTTCTTTGGAAAACAATGTAAAATCATGGCAGTGCCTGAATAATGTCTGAGTTTAGGAGCCTTATCAGCCAGGATGTTGGTTGTTATGCGGCTGGCTTGGGGATGTTTAGCTCTGTAAATGCTCCACATCAAGCTGCAGCCTCCTCGAAGTTGATTATTGTGATATTTTGATTTTTTTTAATTGATACTTAATCTAATGTAGCTCACAATTGCTTCAGTAATATTTAGACTCTCAGAGTCTTCAAATAAAATAAATAACTTTGAGACATTTTAGTTTAGATTTTGATTTCTAAAAATTAGAAATTAAAGGGCTATATGCTTTATTTCTTAGTTTTCATTGAAAGATTATCTTCCCACTTGGCCTGGGGAAAATATAAATATTCTTTTACTGCAATGTACAAGACCCTTGAAACAAACAAAAAAAAACACCTTTTTTGTTTGTTGGGTTAGTTTGGTTTGGTTTTATTATCAATCAAATAGATTTTTAACTGTCTGATTCCCTAAATTTAACAAAAATAAATGTTGAATAATATATTTTGAAAATTTTCTTCACCATATTTGTGCTAGCAAATTTAACTGAGCAAAGAAATTAGTGAAAACACTGAAAAAAAAAGTAAACACTGCATCTTGATCACCTGTGTAGTTACTTAGCCAGAATACTCTTTGTATTACTATAGTCCTTGCCAAAAAATAGTATTTTAAATCTCTTTTCAAAATAGAGTAACTAACAGCAGAGTTTGGGGATCTTTTCAGATAATTATTTAATTTGTCTGGGATCCTAGAGTGAGGATGAATTTAATACCAGATGCCATTAGAGTTTCATATTCGGTAGTGCTGCATACACAGACCATTCTATTCTCGCTGCCCAGAGTTCCAGAGGAGCAGTCTTGCACAGGTTTCATAAATATAAAAAGCACAGAGGAGACAAAGTGGGAAACTGGATCAGTAGGGTCAGAAGGGAACAACTGGAGCTTAAGGAAAAAGAGGTTTTGGAGCAGAAGGGGCATTATGAAATATGTGAGGAAATAAAAAGGAAGCCAGAAAGCCAAAAGAGATCAGTAAGAAGGAAGTGGGAGGGAATGAGAGCATCAGAATTAGTGGCAGAGGAAAAAAGCCCTCAGAGACCTGGCAGGAAGCTTGAACTTTATTTGAAAGGTTGCATTTACCTTTTGTCTCATTGAACATTATTTCTGTTTCAGAGTTATCATGTTGCTTAATTAAAGGAAACATAATTAAATCAAAAGAACCAAAAAGGAAAGAAAATAATTGAAGACTTGAGATTTTAAGATAACAGATCCCTTCTTCAAAGCCTAATATATCCATTTATGAATAATTCTTTGCTCCACTAGCAGCATGGGGTTACTTAACGTAGTAATGTTGTCCTGTTAATGACAATGGTCAACACCCTCAGCTAAAATCTACCCACTCTGTCAAGTGCTCATGTCTAAAATTTTCTTTTTCAGACTCAGATGTGCCTTTTAAAAGGCCATTAGTGCACAGGGAGAACAGAGGTCTGAACTGAGTGTGGAGAATACAGCCAATTAGTATAATTACAGACACCTTAGGCTTCAAGATATTTTGTGTGATATCAAACCTTTATTGGGACAATAAGAGGAAATAAGGCACAGGAAAGATTTGACTGAACATCATGAAAATTTAAAAAGATTTACCAGAAATCCAACAAGATTTAGGGACATGGAAGGAATCCCACTGTTAAGAATGTCTTAACCTAGAGAGACATTCTTTTAGTGCATATTTCAAAAATATAATATAATAAAAATATAAAACAATTTAAAAATAGAATAAATAAATAAATAAATAAATAAATAAATAAATATAATCTTTCTGCTTATCCCTTTACTTTGCATAAGGCCTTTCAGGTTAAATTCAAAGACCTGCTTCAAAATCTGACTGCACTGATGACATTGGAACTTCTGTGAGGCCATGGGTATGCCTATGACAACAAACAAATTTTAAAACAAAGCAGTGTATTATTTTATGCATCTACTTGTCTAATACAGTACTATTTTGTGCACTAGGAATAGTGTAAGATGGCATTATAAGCAGCAACAGGTAGGAACAGCAGCTCTGTTACTGTTCAATATTGTGCTGCAAAGGAAATGCTCTGTAGTCTGTACCCAAGTCACTCTTTTCTGCTCCTCATTTCTCTGTGGAATTAATAATTTTACCCGTCCCATGTCTCTGTATTTCAGCCAAGATCTGTAATATGGAAGAGGAAAACAAAATCTGTGGAAATCCAGATAGACAGGAAAAACTGTTTTTTGAAAGGGTCTGGTGATTTCTTTTGGCTTTGAAAAGAACAATAAGGTTCCCATTGACTTCAGAATGGACAAAAATATGCTTCTTTGTGTCATTCTCTGCCTCTTCTCTCTCTTCATTCATATGCATGAGCAGTACCTTAAGTCATCCATATTCACATTTTTATTGAGTACTTTGTATCACAGACAGCATGTCTGCATCTACAATCCTATTGCACTAGTCCTACTGTGAAGACATTTTCTCCCTTTCAAAAACATAATAAAAATCACTGACAGTTTATGCTCAATCACAAATTATGCAAGCGTGTCATGGTGTGACTGGAAATAATCCTTGTGGATTCACTGAACAAATTGCTGTAATTTTGTACCATTCTAAGTTCACCTCCGCTCAGGCCTCACAGAATTTATTTATCCCAAGTTGTGTCACCCCCTAAATAGCTAGAACTAAAAAAAACAAGTCTTTTCTTTCTCTCATCTATCAGTGCTGTTACTACATCTATCTACTAACATGTCGTACCGTGTTAGCAGGAGCAGCAGCACAGTTTTGGTGGCAGAAGTTACAGCAAAATCAGAAGAAATATTTTCCAAGTCTCTGAGTCCAACCTGGTCAAAGGAGCTGCAACAGATTTAACACAAGCAGCTCAAAATAATCTGTATCCTGCTTGGCTGGGTGAGAAAGTTAATTGTGAATCCTCAGTAAGTTTAACTTGATAGGCATAAATCATGCTGAACAATCTTCTGATCAGTTCAGCTTTAGTCCTAATATTGGCCTTCCATCTGTTCTGTGAGCAGCATTCAACTATTTCGGTGTCATTGACTACCCTGGTGGCAGATGTGTATCAGGAAATAGTGGTTTAATGGAGGAGCAGTTCCCCCCCTGCCTTCAGCTGGAGGTGAGAACTGTGAGCTGCCAAAGCAAAGTGAGGTTTGTAATCTGCAATCATAAAAAGTATTGATCCACAACAGTCATTTTCAAAAAATGAGCATCAGATCTGGACAGATCACAAGCTGAATTGTTGTTACCTGCTGGTCTCTGATGACATGTCCATGCCTCTGTCAAAAAGGAACAATTGCTGCTCTTCTGGAAGTATGTCATTTATCTATCTATCTGTCTTCACTCTTCAATGTTACTAATGCAGTTCCTTCTATTTTTATGGTTTCTTATAAATCTCACATCAAACTTGGAAATGCAGTCTGTACAGCTATCACTGTCTTAGGTGGGATATTTATATCAGAGACTTACACAGTTATTTCTCCATTAGTTTTTTTTTCTTCTGTCCATCACTGAAACAGCTGAGGACTTCTAAATTGGAAAAAAAAAAAGCTCAAGACAGTGGTTTTAGAATATGTTCCAGGTGGCACATGGGCTTCATCAGGTGTTCTGAGCATTATTGAAAGAGATGTGTTACCAGCTCTGCACTGACAGAGTAAATTTTCTGTTTAGTAGCTGGTACATGGCTGTGTTTGGGATTGAGTGTATCACAGTGATGTTTTGGTTGTTTCTATATACTGTTTACTTCAAATCAAGGACTTTCCAGTGTCTCAAACTCAGCTATTCAGGAGGTGCAGGAAAAGTGGGCAGGGAACACAATCAGAATAGGTGACCTGAACTGGAAAAAGGGATATTTCATAGCACAGAACATCATGCCCAGTATACAGAGCAGGGGGAGTTGACTGGGAGCTGCTGATCACTGATGAGGGATGGGATGGGCAGTGGTCAGTGAGCACTGGGCAATGATACTGTGCATCACTTGTTACTCTTTTTGGTTTTGGTACTGTCTCACCCCTTATCTTTTCTATTATTTTTATTATTATTGTTGTTGTTATTACTGTTACTACTACTACTACTACTACTACTACCACCACCATTACATTTTGTTTTAATTATTAAATGTTTCTTGTTTGAGCAATTCAATAATTTTAAACCCACAGATTTGAAAAGGTTAACCTCTTCTTTCTGATCCTATTCCCTGCTGGAAGGTGTGGAGGTGAGGGTGTGAGAACGTGGCTGTGTAGCACTGAGTTACCAGCCAGGGCTAACCCATGACACCAACTTCAGACGTTTTTACAGGGTCCCTGGGAGAGCAGGAGCAATGTTGTACATTGTAGAACACCACTGTTGTTGTTGTTGTGCCCCTGAAGACGACCACAAAGAAAAGGAAAATGGGAGGAAAGTACTCTGAATGGAAGAGACATAGTCACTGAAGAGATGTGAGTATTAAATATGCTTTCCATGTTTCTCAGCATGTCCAGGCATATTTTCTAGCCCATGTAAGCTAGGCTGCCCATATGTTCACAAACAATAGTTTTAAAATACAAGTTTACTTACCAGACACGACTCCCCAGGCTCTCTGAGCTCTCTCACTGTTTGCTTCATTTAAAATGACATTTAATTAAATGAACAAGGACAGGCTTTGTTTCTCCATGGGAGTGGGGGTATATGCAATATTGTGATGAGCTGATGAAAGAAAAAAAGAAACAGGAGTGGTCAGAAGATAATTACTTTTTATGCCTTTTCAGACATGAGTTCCTCTTCCAGAACACAATGTTGAAGTAATGTTATTAAAAGACATTTGTCTTAGCCATGACTTTGCTTCTAGTACTGAAAGTTGCAGAGGCAACTTCAACCCTTGTAAACTTTACATTAACAAAATAGATTTTTTTTTCAATATTTTTCACTTCTAAGGCACCACTTGCAGGTCATCCAGTTAACCCCCAGCTCAACTTTGAGGCAGCTAGAGCAGGTTGCTCAGGGCCATGCCATGGTGGGTTTCAATATCTCTAGTTATGGAGATTCCATAGCATCTCTGGAAAACCTGTTTGACCACACACAGAGTAAAAATTATTTTCCTGTTTTAGACACAGTATCTTGTGTGTCATTCTGTGCCTATTATCTCCTGTACCCTTACAGGCTGTCACTGAGAAATACGTGGCTCCATTTTCTTTACTCCTCTCATTAAATATTTTCACATGTTGAGATCTTCCTGAGCCTTCTCTTCTTCAGACTCAAAAATCCGAGCAAAAAGAGTATTTATGGAAGGAAAGTCTATTTAGGGTGAGACTATTTTATATTCAGTTTTCATTAAAATCTTAATTAACAGAACATTATCAACTAGCAATTAATAATAAAAACTTCTCTGCATGTTTTTAGCATACATGTGAATAGAAACTTCTTCACTACATTTGAACAGATTCAAAAAAGCACATACACAATATATTTTAATCTGTGTTATTTCTAGCAAGACATCAGGAAAAAAAAATTCCAGTAGGTGAAGCTGGAGATTCCTTTTCATTTACTCTTCACTTGATGTTTCTGGGTTTAGTCCAGCAACTACAGAATATTTTAAACACTAACAAGAGTGCATTAAGCACATTTTCATTAACAATTGCTTCCATTCACTTGAACACTTGAAGTATTTGAAGAAAAAAAATCACACATCAGTGTAAAATTTAAGAATTTAGACTCTCTGATTAGCAGAGGAGAGTATTTAGATCCATTTATTTAAATTCCTTAAAAAAAAAAAAAAACAAACTGAGAGAAAGAAGCACCAAGGACTTTCTTTTTGTAATTAAAACCACAGTGGGAACTATCAATTTAAATTAAACTCTATTCCCAGCTACATCTGTAAAAATCAAACCTTATTGTAATAATGTCAAGAGGGTGAAAACAGAAGAGTTTGTTTTCTAATTAAATGAGGAGCTGCCAAAGAGGTTGGGCATAACTGCAATATTCAGTTCAAGTCCAGCAGGAGCTATGGACTTGCATTGCCTTATTTATTTACATTGTATGTGATACCTCCTTGAATTGTCCCATTAAATGGGACCTTTCTTTTGGTCTCCTACAATACTGGCTGAGCCAAATGGGTCCCCTTCTGAAGCTGCAGAGAAGAAAAAAGAAGAAGAACAAGGAGCAATGTAAAATTTGAGATAAGCTTACATGATTTTCAGCTGCAGATCAAGAGACCAAGACTTCAAAAATGCCCACATCCTGCCTGTATAGACCATTCACCTTTAGTCCTGAATTTGTAGTATTTTGTGTCATAGTTTACAATCAGCTATTCATATGTGTACTAAAGAAAAAGCTAATTAGCTGCCTGCAGCAGCACACCCCCAGTTATTCTTCAGTAGTTTTAACAAGTAGAGAGCTACTCTATGTTTACATTTAAGCCTTGGTTTTTAAAGAAAGGAAAAATCTGGAGATGTAATTTAAGAGAAAAATCCATGGAAATTAAACAATAAAGCAATGCATATTGCAAGAAGTAAATTATCATTGCATTCCCTTTTGGGTGTGCATGTAGATCAGTGTGCTGAGGCTTTGTCAGTGAGTGGTGCAAAAACAGCCAGGGAGTGGCAGAATTGGAGTGTGATGCTGGCGTGCCTTTTTTTCACAAATAAAAATTGAAAATTACACAGTGATGCCCCACAGTCAGTTTAGTTTATGATTTTAGGGGAGTATTTAGGCTTGACTCAAACAAAACAGATTTGATTGGTCTGAATTGGTTTTTGAATTAAATGCAGTTGTCACTAATACTTAGGTCTTGTGACTATTTGATCTGGTTGGGGAACTCACTGTGTTCAAAATTTAATGATTCTTTCTGTGGCTGTTGAGCATGAGACTAAATAAAAACTGTAAAACTACAGAGTGACACTTGCTCAGGTAAGTTGGAAATGGCAACCTTCTCATTAGGCCAGTGATGGCCACATCAGGACATATTGTTCTACCTTGAATCTCTTTTATATCTGGCAAGGATATGATGAATTACATGATTTCCTTTTAATCATGTGTGAAATGCTCAGAAGCTTTACTCTAAACTCACTTTAATTTCAACATTTCATTTTTTTTCCTTATTGTTTATTGTTCTGTTTTCTGTTTAAAACAAAAACATGCTACATACTCTGTATATGTTAAATACATATATTTACATAAAATAATTACTCTCCATTCAATGACAATTTTTTTTGCTTGTTAAAAAATCAAATGGATAAGTACTATTAATTAAATAACTTTAACTGATGATAGAGCTACTAGAAGTCTTCTCCCACATATAGTTAAGAAGTGGAGAAACTAGAAAAAAATGGTATTATATATTTAATAAGAAAAACAAAAGTTAAACATTATTAATTTTGAGATGGCATTTGTGCACAGTGATCATACAGTTAATTCTGTTCAGCTCAAGGCAGTCTTAATCAGTTCCATAAAAAACCCACTCACTATTACATTTACATAAATCCAGAGACAAAAATTGAGTAAAAACTCTGATAAAAGAGGATTTAAACTGGGTTGATAATCTTCCAAAGGACTTAATGTGCATAACGTTGGATGTACCTTTGCATTTGTCCTCTGTACAAATCTGGATGTAAACACAGGCTTATGCTTTGCTTCCTTACAAAAGGCAACTTATGCACATCCTCCCTAGGAGGGTGGTGAAGCATTGAAACAGTCATGGATGTCCCATCCCTGAGAGTGTTCAAGGCCAGGTTGGATGTGGCTTGGAGAAATCTGGTCCAGTGGAAGGTGGGTTGGAACTGCATGGTCATTCATTTCCCTTCCAACCCAAACCATTCTATGATTCTGCAAGTCTGTGAATATTTTTCATAAATTATTTCTAATAGATTTAATTAATAGAAATATTTAACCTCCTACCCTTTTCTTGTAGAATCACATGCTTTCTAAAGACCTACACTTTCCCCACTACTGCCTGTTTTATGAAACAAATCCATTTTCTTGTTCCTTTCTTGACTTTAAAATTACTTAGACTGATTAATTACATGCAATATATGAAAAAATCTCCATGGAGATATAAAAAAAAGCCTGATGGAGTGGGTACAAGAGAGGCCAATGAAAATTTTGGTTGATTGATGAAAGATAATACATGTAAGAAGTCTTTAACCCTGAGACACGCAATGTGATTCTCAAAGAACAAAAATTACCATGTTTATCTGCTGGAGAAAAACTAGCACTGCCAGTTAATTAGCTTACAGAAAGCCATCTTTTTTATTGGCAGTTCAGATCAATTAAGGAAGAAGAAAGTTGAGGTGTTGAAATTATGAATAGAAAATGGCACCAATGATTGATGGAAAAGAGTTCCAGCGTGTGGACAAAGAAGGCCTGCAGTAACAAACATCAGAAGATAGGCATCGTCATATAGGGTCTGTCGGGTAAAAAAAAAAACTGAGAAGATTCCAAAGAGACACCTCCAGAGAGGATTGCTAAAATGGTTCAGTTCCTGACAAAGACTTTAGTGATGTGAAATAAACAATAAGAGGAAATACAACCACATTTCCATTTGTGACACTGACAGAGACAATGACATGCTCATATTTTGCATTCCCTATTGCAAATCCAGTTTGGTTGTAACACCTTTATTTCAATGAAAGAAAGCTGTTACAGACTGGCACTGAATTACTGACATCCTCCCAGCTGCCAGCTGTCCTGCTAAGGCAGAACTGTGCCTTGTCTATTGCTAGAAATGATTGCTCTAAATTAATTTTCTCCAGTTTTTCTAATCAGCACATACAACACTTGCGAATTTACTATGAATGTTTCCAAATCTAATCTGTCATGCAATAAAAAAGATTTTCTTCTTTCTGCTACCTATGTGACCTAGGATTAACTTTCTCCATAGTGGCACATGAGGAGAAAAATATCTTTTGTTTTGGGTTTGTGTGGCAAAAGTTTGATGGCAGGGGGCTGCAGGGTAGCTTCTGTGAGAAGCTTCCAGAAGCTTCCAGTGCCAGATGCTTCCAGGATGGAGCTGCTGCTGGCCAGGGCTGAGCCCATTAGTGACAGCAGTATTGCCTCTGGGAAAGAATATTCAGGGAGAGTGGGGATGGGGATGTTGTGGGGGAGCTGAAGAGAGGACTGAGAATATGTGAGTGAAACAGCTCTGCAGACACCAAGAGCAGTGGAGAAGAGGGGGCAGGAGGTGCTCCAGCACCAGGACTGAGATTCTCCTGCAGTCTGTGGTGAGGCAGGTCTGTGTCTGCAGCCCATGGAGGATCCATGTCAGAGCAGGTGGATGCTGAAACCCTTTGGAAGCCCACCCTGGAGGTTTTCTCTTAGGACCTGTGAGCCCATGGGAGACTCATGCTGGAGCTGTTGGTTCCTGAAGGACTGCACCAAGTGGGAGGGACTCACACTGGAGCAGCCTGTGAAGACCTGCAATCCATGGGAAGGACTCATTTTGGGGATGTTCATGGAGGACTGTCTCCCATGGGGGGACCCAGACTGAAGCAGGAGAAGAGTGTGAGTTGTCCTCACCCTGGGCAGGAAGAAGCAGCAGAGACAACTTGTAATGAACGGACTGCAGTCCTCATTCCCCATCTCCCTCTGCCACTGTGGGTAAAAAAGTAGAGAAATCAGGACTGAAGTTAAGACATATTAGGGGAAATGTGAGGCTACTTCTGAATCAAATGTGTGTCCTTGTGATGTAAAACACAGAGAAGTCGGAATTACTAAATGCCTTCTTTGCCTCAAACTTTAGTATTTAGGCTGGCCCTCAGGAATTTTGAACCTTGGAGGTAAGAGAGGAAGGTTGGAGAAAGGGAAACTTCCCTTTGGTCATAGAGGATTGTGTTAGAAGGTGGCTAGGCAGATGTAACAACCATAAATGCACAGGAACTGATGGGACACACCCACAGTGGCTGAGGGACCTGTTGAGGGTGGCAGAGCTCTGGAACAAGAGTTTCCCTCCCCAGAGACATTCAAACCCCACCTGGACGCATCCCTTTATAAACTGCTCTAAGTCCTGCCTTGGCAGAGGGATTTGACTTGATGACCTTCAGAGGCCCCTTCCAACCCTAAAGATTCTGTGATTCTGTGAACAAAGGCAAAGCAGATGACAGGACACTGGCAATGCAATCTCCTATTTCAAATATAATTTTTACGCTGTTTGAAAAATTAAATTCATTCTTCAAAATCTCCTTCAACAAATGTTGCCATCTGAAGACTCTTGTCTCTAAATTCAGACCATAAGTACTGGTCTTTTCCACTAAAAAAATTAGTAGAAGTCTTATAGTGAACTATTCCCACTAGTATTGAAATCAGTGACAGCAGCAATCCTGTACTGAGCCTACTGCTTTGGAGAAATTTGTTAGAAAAAGGTTTTTTCTCATTAAGCATCTGCTGTACTGCAAGTATATCTATAGCAATAAATTTCACATAAAATGATCAGTTTAGAATTGACCGTGGTGCATTTTGGGAAGATTGTGGCCATAGCATAGGAGACCCTGAATGTTTTTCCCTCAATCCTGATTTTGCAATGTATCCAAAAGACTTCAGCCTTTACAATCCTGATTTACTTCATAATAAGTAAGAAGAGAATCAGGTCTTTCATATCTGAACAGAACAGATGTATGGCTTTAAATTACTGAAATTTATATTTCTTCACTGTAGATTAACATCCTCCTACTTCTTGGTAAATGCACATACTCATTTTCTTGATTGACTATAGATTCAAACAGCCTTCTTTTTAGAAATAGATATCCTTAGATGAGATAGTCTCAGCATTCAGTAGTGTGTTAATGCCAAGTCTTTTGCTGTACAACATGCTTTGAGATTTTCATCAACAAAATATTGTGCAGCCTGTGAACAACAACTGGAAAAAAAAATAAAAAGGAACCCAGAAACATACCAAAGTTGTTTTCCACAATCAGAAGCTAGGTAATATCAACCAAGAAATCACTATTTACAAATGAAGCAAATTTACCTCTTTTTACTGGTTTTGTATTTCCACCTTGGGGAAAAAGGAAAAAAAAGATTAAAAAAAAAAAAGGAAGGAAATAAAATTTATTTGGCATCTCTTGTTTTACAATTCACATTTCAATAGTAAACAGGTTACATTAACACAAGCATCCAGTGAGAGAAGCAAGAATGTTATCTAAATTCCATCGTATATCTCCAGCATTCCTGCATCTGAATTTCACAGGCTTATAGTTTTTCTCATAGAAACCATGGATCTCTCCAGGCAAGAAACAGCCAACAGAGCTTCTGATTCAAAGACTTTTCAAGGTCACTATTCAACACAACAGAAGGTCAGGGTAATGGTGATGTAGTCTCTTCCATAACTACCATCAGAGTCCACTGGGGAGTCAAGGCATCTCATAAAGTCTAATGGTGTTTTGGCATCTGTTCCAGAGACCTTCCCTGTCCCCTCTCTTCTTCCCCTTTTCCTTTCCTAGGAGAAATGCTGCAGCTACATGACAGAAAGCTGGAATTGTAAGCATTAAGCAGCTAACCTGTGGTTCCTTTTGCTATTAAAAAAAAAAATCCTTTCTACTTCTAGGGTTCACATGGCTCTGTCAGAATTTCAGTTTGAATGGAGTAAGAGCCAATTCAGTTGATTCCCTGGAGGCTATCTAGAATGTGATTCCTGTGGAGCTATTCATAGATTAGCTGGTGTCCTTTACAGAACCTCTAAATCCTGCATAGGTTGGTGCCACTTATTCCTGGATTAAATCTACACCTTCCACAGCTAATACTGACGTGTCTCAATAGAGCTCTCATTCATTTAGGTACTTTAATAACCACTGAGGGAATTATCAAGGGGTTAGAAACAAAACAGCTCTCAGAAGAGCTCTGATTTATCCTTCAGAAGTTTCCGCAATTCTTCTGCATTTATTTTGAGAGAACATACAGTTCTTACACACAGCAAAGCTCTGTGGGTATCCTGGGTATTTTTGCACTGTATGAAGCAAAGGTAAAAGCAGACATAAAGTCACACATACCAGCTTAGCTTAAGGAGACCTCAGCTATTAACATAAAATGTGACATATGTTCAGCCTCTAATGTGCTGCTCCCTGATGAGAGTGTCACCACCAGGTTCAGTAAGGACAAAGAACGGTGTGGGAATTCAAAATGAAAAGATAGGGAAAAGTGCTTTATCATAAAAGACTGAGTGCACAAATGGCCCTTCAATGTTCTGTGTGAACCCAAAGCTCTACTTGCAGGTTTTCAGATGGGGAAGAAATTTCTTTCCAGAAATGTTATTGATGCTGTCTGCATTTACACTTTGACCCAGCCCCGATGTCACTGAGATGTTTACACTGCCAGTTCACAGGGCCAGGTTATGAGATATTTAGGAATATTGATTTAGATTCTCTTAGCAGGAAACACTCTTTTGAGGAGTATCTACCTCCCTGTATTCCAGGAAGTCTTTAATTAAAAACTCTATCATCATATTGCAAAGTAATTAAAAAGGGACTGAATTAAAGCCCTAAAAAAACTACTTTTCAGTTGTATCTCATAGTTCAAGGACTCAATTTTTACACCTTTTTACACTTTCTTGTGCTTCAGAGGTGTGACTTATACAGGAAAACAATGAAGATCTGAACATCTCTTAAATAGAATAAATATCCACAATAGAACAATATTTTGTTCTTTAGACCAGTACCATGCCCCTCTTTGAGATAGTGCACCAAGGAAAAATTGCTCAATTCATGGAATTTAAACAGAATCAAGTTTAAAAAAAGTTTTTATCTGTTAATAATATTTAATTAACTCACAAACAGTGAACCAGACATTAGGGATCAATAACAGCAATGTAACAAATGAAGCAGAACATTAGAAACTTGTAAGATGTTCATAAAACTGTACATACATAAACACCTTTCAGTGTGCCAATACTCATAGTGAGCTGTGCACACACCTGTTTTGAGCCAGTGTGGGCTACAGTCATGTCCCCTATTCTGGAAAGGCAGGTCCTGCATTTAGACCCATCTCTTTTTTCAGATAGAAGTTCTTCAGCTTTATTTACACCTGTGCCTCTCCCTACAATCCTCCATTGCACACACCAGGGCAAAAGTGCACCCCATATTCATGCACATGTCCCTCTCGGCCTCCTGGATACCTTAGGGCTTCTCAAGGGGCTCCAAAGTCAGCAACCACACAGATTTTCTGGGGTCAGAGTCCTCTGGAAAGACTAAAGCACCTGGCTTGCTGCATGCAGGTGTTGATGGTCAGATGTGAGCAAGAAGGGTATCATTACAGCCAGTGGGAATCTAAGCAGTGAGGCTTGGTGCTGAATATAGCTGATTTGAGCTCAGATGTCTAGGAATGAGGCAGATGCCCTGTTAAAATATTTAAAAAGATGCACCTAATCCCATTTCAGCCACATTACAGAGCTCCTCTTTACATTCAACTACTGCTCCAAAAACACAGGAGTCTCTGCTCCCTTATGGATATCCCATTTTATGATCATGGGTAACCTACAGGATTCAAAAGGTGATATGTGGCTATATTTTGGCAGCTAAATCCAAACTCTCTTTCCTAATCAGCTGAGCAGCTCTCAACACTCCAGTTCCTAATAAGGAAAGATGGTTCAGCTGCTCAAATGAAGAAGTTTTCATCTTGGCCATTTGACATGCTGTAGGATATCCATCACTAGGATTTAACTGCTGCTCCAAGAAGGACGTGGATCTATCACGTAGATCCAAGTACTGGGCATGCCTGAAATCCTAACATGGATGTCTTTGGAGAACGAGTAGTGGCAGAAAACCGTAAGGTCTGATCAGCTGAACTGAGCACCAACTGACTGCAGTGGGAGCTTGGACTCCCAAAGCAAATGCAGATTGCATGTGCAGGTGTGCAGCCCTGGGAGACAGTGCCATTCTTTCAGCAAAATCTAATCTCTGCTCCCAACCTTTCCCTGACTCCTCTTCACCCATCTTTGTCATCCTGCATGAGGATGGATTCCCTTTTCTCAGCATTCCTGTAACTCCTGCCAAAAGAGGGTTACAACAGCAGATATGGCTTTGTTTACCTCCCGTGGTGATTTAGATCTGTAGCAGGTTCCTTATGCACTGAAACTTTAATGTAGTTATGTGAAAAACATCAAATACAAACACAGGCAAAGAGAGATTTCAGGATAACATACCCAACTTTAAGTTAATTTTCACAGGCATTCAAGATTCTATCACTATCTCCAGAATGCACCCTACAAAATATAAAGTACTTCTTTATTACAGTTGGTGTAAGAGTTCTATTTTATTTTATTTTATGCTTTATTTTATTTTGCATCTCTTTTGTTTAGCTCTCAAAAACAGATGGGTAATTTCAGCTAAATCATAAATCAGATTATGGCTAACGATTAAAGTCAAGAAAGTCTCATGCTTTTGAAAACGGCATCTTATCAGAAAATATCTGAGGGTGTGCCATGTACAGAACTCATTAAATTGCTTGTAAAATTTAATGGTATCTTATATATAAAATATGGATATGTATCACTCAATAATGAAATACTAGACCAGAGGCATAGCTGGGTTGAATCTGCTGTATTAGTCTTCTTGTGGTTTTTTTTGTTGTTTATATTTATTATATCAAGAATATTTATTTCTTGAAAATAACATTTTAGAGTTGTAAGTATGCAATACATAACCTGTTTCTCATTAATTTCACAAGCCAGATCCAGCAGGTCTCTACAAAGAATGACAACAAATTTCAACATGTAGGATAAAATGCTGAAAATAACAGAAGACAGCCTGGATTTTTTTGTGTTGTTATTTTAAAGTACCAACATTATAACTATAATTTGTGCTGACATATGAGACTGGATTTTCATCTAAATCATGCATTTTTGCCTGATGTTTTG
Organism: Chloebia gouldiae; assembly: GCA_003676055.1. Lineage (NCBI taxonomy): Eukaryota > Metazoa > Chordata > Aves > Passeriformes > Passeridae > Chloebia > Chloebia gouldiae. The sequence goes on along the minus strand of QUSF01000001.1, from coordinate 63,308,605 downwards.
AGGACTGTGGGAAAATTTAAATGAATATGTGCTTGGATGTAGAAAAGACAGGTAACAATACTGTGTGTACACTTCCGTCACTTTTAAACTGTTTAACATTTAAACAGACTGAAGGTTTGGTATCCATGTCCTCTACTGTTTGCCAGAGTGTGAGCTTACAAATTACACTGATCACTGCAACCGAGCCTTTTACAATTCATATGAAACTTATTTCTCCTTCTATGTTACAGCAGCAAGAATGAGAGAAAATAGAGCTTCTGAGAATGATCTTTTCAGTGTCTGAGGAGCTCTAAGCCACCTGAACTTCATTTCTGAATGAAAAGTTGGGCAACATTTTGAAAAGGTTTTTGACCAAGTAATAATAAGAAGGGCAATGAAGTGAGGATAACTCATAAAAAAGACTTAAGAAAGATCTCAAGGGGTTTGGGAAAGCAATAGAAAATAAAAGAAAAACTACCAGCATTCAAGCAAGAGATATGCTGAAGTGGCAAAACTCTTCATTTCAAACTGCCATAAGAATTCATGCATACAACATGAAAATATTCCAAGAGGTCAAAGAATAAAACAGAAGCAGCAAAAGCATAAAATATCATGTGAGCAACAGAAAATATCAGGAAACCACACTCAAAGATCTTTCACTGACAGGCAGAAACCAAGAAAGAGATGGAAGAATGCAATCAAGGTCTAGTTAACAACAAAGTATACACCACTGAGCCTTGGTGGTGATGTATAAAACAGGGAGAGAGTGGAATCCTTTGAAGAACTGCAGGAGGATGTTAAATATATATTTTTGGATGTGGAAATGATGAAAATTGGATTGGAGTAGTACAGGGTTCTAAATAGATAATTTCTAACAATGTGCAGAAGTTTTTAATCTTATGAGAATTTTGTGTCCCTTGAAAAATATTTAAGTTATACTTTTTAACTATATTTTTTAGAAAATCCCAAAGACAAAGATGGTTTCTGACAGAGTAGTGAGAGCAGAACTCATATTCTTCAAAATCTAAACAATTTTGCGTTGTTCTGCTTTTTTACGTTGGTGGCCCCCCATCCCTCCATGAGGAACAGTAAAGCTATTTCCCGCATTTTGCATTTAACCAACTTGCTGAAGCAACATCGACTAAAGCTTATTTAAACACTTGTCCCTAGAAAGGAAACCTCCTCACCAGCTGATTTGTCCTTTCTAGGAGTCTGTGATCCCAGGATCTGGACATGATTAACCTCATTAGTTCCTCAAAAATGAGCATTCAGCTCTAAACCCAAACAGTGTGAGGAAAGCAGTGTTTTTTAAAACAGCTCTCATTTGAAGGTTTCCAAATCTTTGCAGTGCTCGGCTACCTTGTTTCAAAAAATAATTCAAAACCATCTCTCAAATTATGTCCCACATTTCAAGCCACAGGAGCTGTTCACATTTATTTCAACCAAAGCTCCGTGAAGGGATTGAGATCTTTCAGCCCTCTGCTTCCTGAGTGCAGGTGAGTGAACACACACAAAGTTAAAAGAGATCAGGCCAGACCCTGAAATTTTTAATCCAATGGAACTCCCATGCCTCAGCAAGAACTTTGCTAAGGTTAGGGCTACTAGTCTTGGCTCAGCTCCAGTGCCAGATCTGTGAACTTTGCTTAGCTTCAGGATAATTAGAGTTCAGAGGCACTAGGGTAATGCAGAGACTTCACTGCTGATAACCTGAGGCCAGATCTTGAAGATTTTCCTCCTTTCTTTCCCAGCACAGAAGCAGGCAAACTTCCACTGACACTGGGTGCTGACTGCCTAAGCAAGCACATCAGGGAAGGAGTTAAAAATGTGTTGTACAGGTTGTAGTGGGAGCTTTGCTGGATGGGATTTTACTTTTTGCTTCAAATGAGGAAAAATCTATCAAAAAAATCTGGCCCCACAGTAAGCTTTATTATTGAAGTATTAATAAAATTAATTAAAGCAGCTCTACACCTTGTCCTCCATGGAAATATTGCATTTCTTTCTCTAAGGTTTAACACCATAGGTTAAATAAAATGTATGGAAAAATGTTTCAATATTGTGCTTTATGCACTTAAAATAATCTTATTCTCTGTCTCATGACTGTGAATGCACTGTGCATGTATGCAGTTCTAATAAAAAAGTGGCTATATCTTACAGCTTTTTCAAATGTTGCCATTATGAAAACTATTACAATGATGAAATTATGTGTGATGACAGTGAAGTATTTCCTAAATGAAAAATTGTCCCAAAGGTTTAAAAATGCAGCTGAGAACTTAAACAAGAATTTATTGAAACAAAAATAGTGATACTTACAAGCTTTAATTTCCTTTAAATGCTCCAATTTTCAAATTTATGTTGTTTAAGAAATTATATACTGTATTTTACTTAGAGTTATGCAGTACTAGATTATCTACTCTTGGAAACAGACAAATTATATGAATTTTCTTCTTCATTAATCTACACACAGAGATATCTCGTAGGAAACAGGCATCTATTTTTTTCCTGTTATTTCAATATTATTCATTGTGTTAGGCAAAAACTGTTGGCATTTTGGAGTTGTAGAAGTTCATATGCATTTGATATGTGCTAAAGAAAAGAATCCACGTCCTTCCTATGCTGGGGACCCCAGAGATGCAGGTGGGGTCTCATCAGTGCAGAGTAGAGGGATAAAATCACTTCCCTTGACTTGCTGCCCACATGGCCTTTGATACAACCCAGGATACAATTTTGGGACAAAGCACTTTCGTGTCATTCACTAATTAACAGTTAATATTGATAGCTAATCATGAGGCTAATAACTCCTCTTGAGCTGGGATCAGAGCAATACTAACTTTAGTTTTGTTGTCCAAAGGGATAAATCCAAGGTTTGGTTGTTGCACACCAAATTTGCTCATGGTGCTGTGACATCAGTATTTGTTCTGCAGGAAGATTGTCCAGGTCATTTCCCACGCTGTGTCCTTGGGGAACTGTCTAAGCTGGACCTGCACACTCGTGTTTCACTGTTTGTTTGCCTTTCCCATTGATGCCCATCTCTGAAACATGCTTTTAAACAATCAGAGATTGATCTCCCTTTGCATCCCTCATGTCAGGAGCAGATTCTGCCCGTCTGTGTGACAAACTCCACATAAACAGTGTTGTACAACACATCCCTTGGCTCTGACTCCAAGAAGAAGGCGATGTGGGGTAGGTGATTCTGCCACTGATGTTCCTAAAATCCTGCTGGGGAAGCTGGCTCTGCCACCAGCAGCTGCATAAACAGGGCTGTGTCAGAGTTAAATTGGTACACAGAGAGGCAGGGCTCATTAGATGCCAGGAAGCCCTTACTGGCACATTTCTGCTGCTTTTGGGATCCCAGCAGCCTTTCATAATTCTAGGCATACCAGTTTCCTAGGACTTAATTCAGTATCTACTTCTGCACAATCTCTATAAACCTGCCTTGAACCCTTATTAGCTCAGCTGATTAAAAAAAAAAAAAAATTATTCTCATCTGGACTTCTATTGTTTAAAAGGCTAAAGCCTGGAATTTTTTAATCATTATATTATTCTAATATATTTTCCCACTACCGAGAGAAGATGCCTGAGTCTAAGTATATAGATACATAGAAATCCTTGCTCTTTTATTGAAGAAAGAGCTAATAATTTTTCTTTTAATATTAAATCTATTATTCATGTCAATATGACATGGATGTAAGACTGTCATTACAAGATCATTACAAGGAATTTCTTTATCTGAGACTATGCTAGGAGGGACGATAATTGTTTTTGCTAATAAAAGTAACTGCTGTTACTTGGATTTTAAAATATAATTACATGGCAGGAATACTTTGCTGCCATTTACTTATACAACCCATGTAATAGCCATATAACTAAATTAGAAATGGATGAGGTGGATGCTGGAGATTAAATCCAAATTTATCCCTTTCTGATGGTATACAGGAAGTTCTTGCAGAAGTGACTGAATAAAGAGCGTAGAGTTAGTGAAGAGATATTGCTCTCAGCTCAGAGCAGACACAGATGAGCAGAAAATGAACAAAGCTGTTATTCACACCAGGCTGGCTCATACTGCCAGCAGTACAGGTGGAGGATCCTTGGTGCACTGCCAGGTTTATGCTACTGACCCCTGCAGAAACCCCTCTGTGCCTGCATGTCTGTATGGGAGTTCACACACACACACACAGTGCCTCCAAAACACCATCAGTGTTCCCCCAAACCTCTCTGGTGCCAGTTATTCCTTCATATGAGGGTGCTCTGAGAGTCACATGCATTGATATTCCTCAGCAAAATAAGAGATACATTTCCTCCACTCAAATAAATAATTAAGAAAATAAAGTGCAGTGTTTTATCTGTATCATAGAGAGTTTATCTGTGGAACATGGCAAATAATGATGTGATTTCTTATCTGACTAAAGGTGAATATGGAGTATATAAATAACAGACATAGAGAGAGAATTCTCTACCTGCATTACAATCCTGGGTACTGGGATATAACTTAATTTTCTTTGTGGTAACTGGCACAGAGCTGTGCTTTGCATTCAGTAGAAAAAATGAATTTTATGTAGCTCTGCCATACAACATTTCTCATTTCTTGAATATGATATAGATATGCCTATCTATGTGTGTCTCAGAGTGTGCAGATCTTTCTGTGGAGAGGGAAAAAAAGTGCCTGAATGAGCTTGATGAGCTACAAGCAAGGAATTTTGAGAACCTGTATAATCCTGTGGGGAATAGAGGAATGCTGGTTATTCCTTACAGTGTGGCTATGGGGTATCATGGGCAGTTTTCACCTGGGATTATTCTCAGTGCTTTTGTTAATGATTGGAAGACAGAACAGACCTTGTAGCTGACACTGTGGTGGGAAATCCTGCAAAATAAAATGTAAAGAGAGAGAAAAAACAGAGGGCCCTAAAAAGGTGATTAGAAGGAGAGGCAGGAAATGAGATTCAAGCAGGGAAACTGTATTTGTGGGAAAGAAACAGCTCAGAACTCTGTTGAAGCTGGGGAGTAATTTAAAGTCTGATTAAAAGCCTCTTGGTATTAGTGGAAAAGATGCACGCTGATTTTAATGGGCCTTGAAACTGATGTTTTTTAAAGCGTTTTGAGTTCCCTGAATGAAACAGACAATATATAGCAGGTCGGATCCTGATGGGAAGAATTTGCAATGTAGGCCAATAGAAGGAAGATCCAGGGAAGCATTTAAAGAGTTGTTTTATACTATTAAAGTAATAACAACATTTTCACTACCTCTTCTCTCTTTTCTAACATATCCTCATGTTTCTTGCAGCTATGGAGGTGAATAGGGTATAGGAGGGCTGCTTTGTTATCACCAGACACTCCAGTTATATACATAGAACCCCTGAAATGACTTTTGCCCTTCTGCTTATGTTTGAAAACTATGCTCTTCAACCCCAAAAGGCTCTTTAATGAGATTGGAAAGCTGCAATAAAGACCAACATTTCAATGGTGTGTAGCACAGGTAATATGTTAAAAACCACTTGGATAATGTCTGGCAACAAACTTGTAGATGCATTTAATATTTTACTCGGAACATAACATATTAATGTCCTTTTTTTCTTCTCAAAACTTAATACAGACAATTTCCCCACTTGACTTATTAAATGGACATTATAGGGTGCATGAAAAAAGTCATGAACTTGAAGCAGCAACTATTCATCCTCATGTTTCAGTGTGGAGAAGAGAAAGCTCCAGGGAGACCTTCTAGCACCTTCCAGTACCTGAAAGGGGCCCCAAGAGATCTGGGGAGGGACAGGTGGCAAGGGCATGGATAGAATAAGGGGGATGCCTTCCAGCTAAAAGAGGGGAGATTTAGGTGGGACATTAGGAAAAGATTCTTTTCTATGGGGGTGGTGAGGCACTGGAAGAGGCTGCCCAGAGAAATTGCCAGAACACTTCCCCTTGTGGAAGTGCTCAAGGCCAGGCTGGATGGGGCTTTAAGCAACCTGCTCTAGTGGAATGTGTTGCTGCCATGGCAGGGCCTTGGAACAAAAATGATCTTTAAGGTGCTTCCCAAACCAAACCATTCTGGGATTCTGTGGTCTTGAACACTGTGCCTTCTTACAAAAAAAAAATTAGAAAAAATCATATGCACAAAGCAGGAAAATCACCTTCTGTATCACCAGTAACCACCACCATACCTGGTTGCTTATGAACATTTATTAAAATTAATTTACTAATTTTAATTGGTCTACATTCTGTGATACAACCAAGATGTAAAATGGTCTTTTAGAAGCTAACATGACCACCAGAACTTGGTACATCAGAGTTAGATGTATTTAGCATCTCTCTATAGAATTTTTTGTATTTTTAGTGCACAGAACCCAGTTGTCATACATGCATAATGTCATATTTCTCAAAAGTGTGTTTTATCGGTACCATTTTGTATATTTTATTTATTTATGCTATTTATTCTTTTTATTCTTTTTTATAGTCTATTTTCACCTTTCCTCCTATTTTTTTTTTTTGATGTCTAAAAGAAAGAAATAAAAAATACAAAAGAAAAATAAATGCATGAAAGAGAAAGGGAAATATCAAACCTGCTTGAAAAACGAATATTACAAAACTCAGTACAAAACAAACAAAAGAAAAATATTGTGTGTTTCCTTTTATGGTGTTTTTGCTAAAAAGTGTGAGAAGAAAGGAGCAAAACAAGCTTTCACTTTCAAGTTTTAATTAACAAGAAATATCTTAATAAACATACACACTTCTGTAACTTTTTAAACTTTGTTAATTGGAAAAGTAGGGACGTACACCCAAGTTGCACCTCACTGAATGCAAACAATTATAAAAGTGAGTGAAACTGTAAGTGATAATGAGAAGCTCTATTTGCAACTGTGCTGAAATGTCTGCCTGGATCCTCTCTGAGGCATTCATACACCATATGTTTCTAGAAAATTGGTCACAGAATTGTCTTCAAAATCGACATCCTCCAAATGTTAAAGGCTTGACTTTGGTTTGTACTTATCATTCCACAAAGGCAAAAGTTTTATCTTACCCCAAGGACTTTCTCCATTTCGAGAAGCACTAGCACAGTTAAGATGCTCAAGTTTTTCTATCAACCCCTCCACCCATCTGGTGGTTGATGCCTACAACAGAAACTTTTCACCATCACTACAGGATGAGCACGAAGTTGCAAGTGTTAAATTCTAATATTTGTCATATTTACCAATTCTACCATATTCTTTTTTTTTGTCTTCTAGCAGAGAGGTATTTTTCTGCTGCTAGTCATGGTCCTGGCCTCCACTGAAGTCAGCTGGCTCAGAGGAGCACCTAAAGGCAGGATTATGTTAGAGGGACTTGATCTCATTGGATGGGGCTTTGAGCAAATTGATCCAGTGGATGGTGTCCTTGCTCATGGTGGGGGGGTTAAAACAACATAAATAAGAGTTTTCAAGCCTTGGAAGAGACTGCATAGGTGAGTGCTGGAGTCCCCATCCCTGGAGGTGTTCAGGCAATGACTGGATGTGGCACTCAGTGCTGTGGTTTAGCTGCCAAAGCGGTGTTCAGTCACAGGGTGTCCTTGATGACCTCAGAGGTCTCTTCCAGCTTCAATGATTCTATGATTTTACCTTTGAGATCCCTTCCAGCCTAAACCATTCAATGATCTCTAAAGTTCAGACAACGAAGAAGTGGCTTTTTCAGATGTGTTATGTGACTTGGCATGTGACACAAACTGGGTTTTCAGTCGTATGGAGAATTTCCTTGAGAAACCAAAGGAGGCAGGGGCAGAGGAGGAGGGAGCCAAACAGAGAGCAGCAGCAAAGGGGCTCAAGGGGGGCTGGAGGAAGAGGAGATGTGTAGGAGGGGCTTCAGGTTTGGAGCAGGGATCACCCCCCAGCAGTCCTGGAAGCCCTACTGGAGCAGAGATCCTCCCTGCACCCCAGGAAGGGCACACACAGGAGCAGGGAGATATGCCAGGAATGCATAGTCACACATTTAACAAATGTTTATTAGAAAATGTAATCTTAGTATTCAGGTCATTAAAATATCAGCTTGCCTTAGAGAAAAAAATGTAAATAGCAGCATGAGGTGAGTGTAAATATGTAGATGGAAGTTCAGTACAGGAGAAAAACTGCTTTGGAATGTGTGTTTTATAAAATCTCTGTAGTAGTTTCCACCTGGGGACTTGAAAGTCCTTTAGCAAATGTTAATGAAATAGAACTAAGTCATCAGAGGTCATTATTTGTTATTCATAAGAAATTAATTACTTTAGGTTAAAATCACATTGCAATTAGGCTACTGAAATACTTAGAAACAGCTAGTAAAAGCCGTATCAGTCATTACATAAATATTTGTATATTTTTGTTTAAACAGAGAGATAGCAGCAGAGCAAACTAAACCAGAGGATTTTATGTTTGCCAAGTGTGCTTTATAAACACCTTTTATGGAATATTATAAGGAAAAAAAGACACAGCAAGTGGCTCTTGCATTTTCCAGGCTATTTTTCATACTCCTTTGGTTCTTTTTACCTTTTCCAATTTGGAAGCAGGGTTTTGAACTATATTGATTCCTGCTTCCATATCTTACTTTTCCCATCCTGCACATCTAACTTTCTCCTTTAATGTGAGCCAGATTTAATATCCTGTACCTTTAACCATTTAAAATAAAGAAACAGGGAGTACCAATGCCCAGAGTTTTGTGCAGAATCAACTAAACCTCCTTAAAGCTCACCATGGAGATTTGAGAGGAGCAATGGTGTTGCATGGTGATAAAAGCCCCTGGGCACACCCTAAAGATACACAGAGACACAGCAGGAGAGGTTTCCCCAGTAAAATCCTGCCCTGACTGCTCCAGGCCCATTCCAGGAGCCATCAGTCCATCAAAAGCCAATCTGCACAAATCCAGGGGAGCACAGGGGCACAAATAAAAGCAGGAACACAAATTTTGGACTTAGAGAAGGGGACACCCTGTTTGATCCCCTCTCAGGGGGTTGTCCCAGAAGGCCCTCAGTCCCACTGTGGAGATGGGAAATGCATCATGAGGAGTCAGTGCTGGAGCACCTTTGGGATTGAGAAGGTGGCTGCCTGGGGGTATAAGGACACCCCATGGGATAAAAGGGAAAAGCATTTTGTGATTGAATAGGATTTCTTATGGTCAAAGATGGAGACAGGGATGGATCTAGGTAGTGTGAAAGAGGAAAAATTGTGTGAAAACAGGGATAAAGTGCATAAAAAAGATTGATCATGTGCATGTATCTGCTTCACAGTATATTTATTAAATCTCTTTCTAGTATGTTTTTTTGTGGTCCCATGAGTTCATGTGTCCAGTTGCCAGCAATTTGGAATCCTGAGATCAAGGGGCTCAGCAGACAGAGTGTCTGAGCCCAGATGCTGGCAGGATCTGCCTTCCTTTCCTCTCTGGCATATCAGGTTTACTGAGTTGATTATGATGTGGTTACTCAGGGAATGACAGTTGCTGCAGTCCCAAGATTATGGTTTTGAGACACTTGTTCATTGCTTACAGCTTGTTCAGCTTCTGCCTTAAGAAACTTCTAATGAGTGCTTTTAATATTCAGGCTTTCAATTTTCTGTTTTTTTTCAGTTCATTAATTTGAACAGTAAGTTCATCCTTTTTGACGCTAAACTGTAATCATACACAGTCTGGGTGAAACACTTTACTGATCAATCCAATAAAGTAATTTTTCTTAGACTAGCTATCACACTTAAATTATGTATATTACAACAACCTAAGATGCACCTGCTGAGATAAAAGCTAAGGATATATATATATATACACACATAGTTTTATTTTTAAATTTTTCCAAGCAAGCTATGGGTTTGACATTTAAGCCATTATCCCAGAGAGAAGGTTATCATTGCACTGGATTCAGGAACTTTAAAAATGATCACTTAATTGTTTTATTTATATGGTTTATTGATCATCTAGTTTTAGGGTTTTGGTTATTCCTATACTTGCTTCATGTCCTACCACATCTGTGGGAGTGTTTATGTTGATATCATTTGCTCCTGTAAGTCACGTGGACTGAGGGATAATTAATACACAAAAATTAATACACACAAACCTAGAGAAAAATAAAAAGTGGTGTTTTTATAAAAAAAAAAACTGGATGGGATTTTTTTTATTCCCTAGCTGTCCTGCAAAACAGCTCTGGTGTGCCCCTTTTGCAGGCTAGACTGGGATATACTGGAGTCAGAGCCAAAGCTCTGCTGGGCTGCTGCACTGCCAGATTGCCCCTTTGATCTTGGCAGGAAACCCATGCCCCATCTGTGAAACATGATTGGAAACTCTAATGTTCCACAGCTTTACTGTGAGGACAACTTGGTGCATGATGGTGACACATTTAGAGAAGATTTGGATCCAGAGAGATGTTAGACTAATATCTGATGCTTTCAGAAGATTGCAAACATAATTTTAGCGTTTTGACATGAAAAATATCACTACATTCCAAAGTAACATCAGACAGCAAGAGCACAAGAATGGAATTAGACACCATTGGTACAGTTCTCTGACTGTCAAATATTTTGTGAAGACAGTGCCAGACCACCTTTCATCCACCCTTGAATATTTTCTCACCATCCAGCCATCTACAGCTTTGGTGTTTTCTATGTTAGAAACTGGATCTACATCTTCATTCTTATGAATTTTAATGAGTTTCTGTATATAACAGAGGTGTGGTTGGTTGACCTCACCAGACTGCCAGATGCCCACCCAGCCACAGTCTGCCTTCCTCTCCTCAACAGGCAAGAAGAGAAAACAGGATGAAAAAACTTGTGGGTGAAGATAAGGACAGGGAGATCACTCACCAATTACCATCATGGGGAAAACAGATTTGGCTTGGAGAGATTGGTTTAACTTATTGCCAGTTAAATATAGGAAAAATAGAAAAAAAAAAAAAAAACAAACCTAAAAATACCTTTCCTTACCCCCTACATTCTTCCCAGGCTCATGGCTCAACCTCAGCCAACAACTGAGTGCATGCAGGCACCAGCTCACTCCACCTTTGCCTGGGTAGGGAAGGTGTTATGGGTTGGTGCTGGTGCAGTGTTAGTGTACTTATGAAAATATATATTTTAAGTGGTTACTGTAAGATGTGACTAGAAACAGAGTAGAGCAGTTTTAAGTTTAGAAATAAAGAAAAATATTTATTAACTTATATTCTGATAAAAGGAACACACAGGAAAACAGAATGAAAACCTTTTAAAACATTCCTTTTTTCTTTATTCAGTTTCTACTAAAACACAATGAGACAAAACTTTGGAGTTTTGATTATGTTACTACTGTTTAAATAATTAATTTTCAGTTTATTAAGGGAGAGAGAGAGACAGAGAACACCACAACTTCCTAAAAAACTCCCTATCAACCTATAACAGAAGGGAATCAGTAGCAAAAGTAAAACACATGAATTGAATTAAGAACAGTTAATTAATGGAAAAAAAAATAAAAAGCCCAACAACAGTAACAATTAGAATATAAAGAAACAAAGGAACAAGGCCCAAGACAGACAAGAGATGCACAATGCAATTTCTCACCACCTATTGGCCGATGTCCAACCTGTCCCTGAGCAGCAACTGGCAGCTCCAAAAACAAAAAAATCCCCCCAATTTATATGTTGGGCATGACATTCTCTGGTGTGGAATTCCTTTTGGCCAGTTTATGTCAGCTTTCTGGCCAGGCTCCCTCCCAGATTCTGGTGCATCCCACTGGCAGAGTGTCACACCCTGCAAAGTCCTTGACTTACAGTAAGAACTACTGAGCAACAGCTGTAACATCAGTGTTTGGTTCAAAATCTGGGCAGTGGTAGGTCCATCTTGGAACTAGCTGTGTCTGGCTTTGTGTGACACAGCAGCAGCTTCTGCTCTCTTCCAACAGAAGGCACCCCTGTAGGCTCCCTGTTACTACAACCTTGCATGTAAACCCAATATAACAGTTAAGAAGCACATGGTTTTTTTTTTCTGTACAATTAAATAAAGACAAGGCTTTTTTTGCTTTGTTTCTCAAAATTACCATTTTTCAGTGAACCAGGCTTGTGAAAACACTACATAATCCTAATAATTAACTATCAAATAATCCTATTTTTGGAGACCTTTTCATGTCAGAAACCCCAGATTTACAGACCCTCCTTGTGAGAGCAAAGTGTAAGAACTGCACCTTAGAGGAACTATTTGAACGTCACAGGGCTTGGATCATAGGCTTTGAAAGAATTTTGGTTTGCAGGCATTGGAAGTGAATCAGCTTAAATCAGAGCAGGGAATGAATCTTCAGAGGGATTCATCACATCAAGGCTTTCCTTATCACCAGAGTCAGGAGGCTTTATCTGGGCCCAACAAAGCACCGAAACCCAAGAAGCCAAGAATTTCAAGCTGCCTGCCACACAGAAATCACTTCTCTCTCCATCAGTCATTTAAACATAGACATCATCTGGTCTGTGCTAGCTTTTAAAGAGCCGTGATTATTTCCCCAGACCACTGAGCTGTTGCAGATTTGGGACAGTCTGCAGACTGATCAGCTCTTTCTTTCTGAGCCATTCCCACCTCTTTAGAGACAGCCTTAGAGACTGAAGTCATCATCTGTAGAGAACTGAACGGGAGATTTCTCATCATAAAGTGAAAAAGTGGGAAGGGGAGGTCCCTTCTTGTAGCAAAAAAAAGGAGAATCTTCTTATTTTGAGAGAGAAACGAATTTGATGGGGAAAAATAATGATTCGGCAAAGATGGTCTTTGTTTCAAGACACCATCCTATAAAGAGGAAATTTTTCTTGTTATGCCTGCTTGCAGTGCTTGGTAAAGCTCTAGGGAACAACACGATCTCTGTAGCATCTGGTAATTGTCAGAGCTGTTACCTGGGCTTTTGCTGTTCACTATTGTTTGTTACAACTTTCTTACACCTTCCCACATTCCTTATGAATAAGCACACCCCTTTTTTTTAATTCCTAAATTTCAGGTTTTCCATTGAAAGTGAGAATTTTGAGTTGCCAACAAGTCACTAAGGAGAAAAAGTTGTGCATCAAGATTAGAGCAGATGGGGTAAGCACAGATAGCAGTTTGAAATGGTGGGAAAAGGAGAATGGGACATTTTCCTGTTTCATCCATCCCTTTTCCCATCCATACTCTCTTATTTGGCTTTGGTATCTGTCTGGTTTCCACACATAAGAGATGGGAAAAAATTAATTTGACAGAAAAAGTGAATGGTATTTCAGTAGATTATCAAACTGCATCAGCTACTGAAGGGATCCAATTCTCTGTCTCTGCATCTTCACCTGGAAGAGTAGAATTATGTGTCCAAAAGACCAGGGAGATATTTCCACCAGTTATGGAGAAGAAGTGGATGAAACATTTCATAATCTGTTTAACAAGGTAAGGGTTAATTATGTTTTCTAACCTTTATTGGTGACCTCATCTTTTGTCAAAGATTAAATTATAAAGAAACAATTTCAGCTGCCAAGCTGGCAACTCTACTTCAGCACAATCTTATATCTTTGTTTCCAAAGGTAATTGTGGAAACTACTTTTATTAAAGTCGTTAAGTGAATTAAATTACAGAAACTCTCTTTCTTTGAGAAAGAAAACAGTTCAAGTACTTTTCCTGTGAAGCAAAATATATTTAAACTGAGAATAGTACTCTGGAAATTTGTAAGTGTCTGTCACTGCATCTTGCAAACCAAAACAATAGGGAGAGGCCACTGTCAGGATATGAAAGTCTTCTACCATTTTATGTTTGACATTTTATATGTGCCAAGAGTATCTAAAAGTTCTGCTTGGGGCTGGCAGACTTAGCAGGACCTATGGAGGGAGATGGTCCCCGGAGTGCCAAGTGGAGAGTGGGAAGAATGCCTTATCACACCAAAATCCCAAAGTAGCTGAAGTGTACATACATTTTAGAGCTCTCATTCCTCACACAGGAAATGCTGACATGAAGATTTCAGGTATTAGCAAATAGCAAATATTAAAATGAGGGCAAATATTTACTAATTTATTTTTCTGATATATTTAAATCTGCTGAGGGAGATGATAAATCTGGTGTTTCTAATTCAAATCTAACACTGCAAAACTCTTCCTATGTTGTTGTTATTACTCTTACTACATTACACAGTATTTTTAGTAGTTGCTTCTCTCAAAATTTCCCAGATGTCCTGTAGAGATTATTCCCTGTATAAAATCCCAGTGCATTAAAATAGTTATGATATATTCTCCTTTTCCAAAATGCTCTGAGGACTGGGCTGTCATATTTTGAAAACCTTTGTACTCAGTGTAAAATTCAAACAAAATTGTGATTTTTTTTTTTTTTAGTCTTTATAGCATGCTAAATATCTTTGGGGTAAGTTAGTTTTTATACATAAACTTTAACAGGATCAAAAGCTGTTTGAAAACTTCGCACAAAACATTTTGGATAGATAGATAGATAGATAGATAGATAGATAGATAGATAGATAGATAGATGATAGATAGATAGATAGATAGATAGATAGATAGATAGATAGATAGATAGATGATAGATAGATAGAAAATATTGTGCCACAAGTACATTTTCCATTCATACATTTTATAATAATTCAGGAACTTCAGCTAAGATTTTTAAATACTCTTGAATGTGCTATTTTGTTTAGCTAATTTGAATGTAAACTGCTAGAGTTGGGTTAATTTCAGCATCAAAGTTACATGCTTTGCTTTAAGTATTATTCTTTCATTAAAGAAACACCTTATATAAGCAGTATCCTTTTTCTTATTTTCTTCCTCCATTGGAAACCTGGAAAGCAGAAATCAAAAAACAAACACACCCTCATTTTTAGACAGCTCTTCCAGTTCCCCAAGCCTATCTTTTCCTTACTCTTCCCAAGCCTGTGTGCAGCTGTGTTTTCCTTCCCATCTACACAGTCATTAAAGTGCTCCCCAATATCAGTTCTGCAAACTTGTGCAGACAGAAAAGGGGGAGATGCTGCATATTTGTCTATCTTAACAGACCCTTTGTTATGACTTTGGAAGGAAATGTGCACCAGCTGAGGTTTCTCCACTAAATATTTCTCAATTCACAATATTGTTTAATGTCTCTGAAGGACAATTTTCTTGCTATACTAGAACAACACGAAGCTGTATAAAATTAGATGCAAAATGATTTTTCAAAGCTCAGAAGGGTAATTATAAACCCAGTCAAAACCGTAGCTTATCTAATTTCAGTATCTTTTATTGAACTGCATGACTAGTTCCTATGAATGGTGAAATATTCTGCAGCATTGTATTTCTCCCATAAAAAAAAAATTAAATGTTCTCAGTAAAAATTTTTATTTGGATGGGTTTGATTTCATCATCTCAAAACACTTCTTATTCTTCAGTGAATTATAACATAGGAGAGGAAACAGAAGGGTAAGTTGCATGTAGAAATTGGGATTCACACTAAGAAATCTTATTTGCAGCTACCTGGGATAGATTTTTCTTAATGAATCAATCAAACAAAAATAAGACTATACTGAACAGATGTTTCATAGGCAGTTTATTAAGAAAAAGGAGAAAATTAAAGGAGGTAAGGGATCTGTTATTGTGGCCTTGACTTGCTATGTATCGAAAGGTCAGCTGAAAGTTGCAAAGAAAATCAATTTGTCACATGCTGCTCTGCATGAGGTTTTTCTTTCAATGACCTGGAGAGAAAATGCTACACAGACAGAGCCTGACATCCTCACAATAACAAGAACAAGCATTTGACTTTTCCACTCTCCTGTAATTCCTGTTTCTCTACCCAGCTTCCCCATGTATTTCTTACACCAGCAAGCCCTCTTGTTCAGGTATCTTGTGACAATGAAAAAGAGAAATCTGCCACAGGGTGCTGAAATAAAAACAGAAAGTGCATCACAGGATCTTAGAATCATTTGGGTTTGAAGGGGCTGGAAGGGGGCAACTCCCCTGCCATGGGCCCGAACACATTTCTCTAGATCAGGTTGCTCAAAACCCCATCCACTGTGGGCCTGAACACTTAGAGGGAAAGCCAGAGGTTCTCTGGGCAGCCTGTGCCAGGGTCTCACCCCTTTTTGAGTACAGAGGTTTTTCCTAATAACTCATCTCAACTGCTGTCTTTCAGTTTGAAGCCATTCCCCCTTGTCCTGTCACTACATGCTCTTGTCAGAAGTCTCTCACCAGCTCTCCTGTAAGCCTCCCTTAGGCACCAGAAGGTGTTACAAGGTCTCCCTGGAGCCTTCTCTTCTCAAGGCTGAACAACTCCAGCTGTCTCTGTCTCCATAGCAGAGATGCTCCAGCCCTCTGAGCATCTCCATGGCTTCATCCTAGCTTGAACAGGTTCCCATCCTTCCTGGGGATGTTCTGGGCATGCCAGAGCAGGATTCAGCACTGCAGGTGGAGTCTCACCAGAGCAGAATCCCCTCCCTCACCTGCTGCCCACAGGCTTTGCAAGCAGCCCAGGACACATCTGGATTTTGGGCTGTGACTGTACAATGCCAGGTCTTGTTGAACTTCTGTCCATCAACACACCCAAGTCCTTCTCCCCAGGGCTGCTCTCAATCCATTTTCCACCCAGCCTGTGTTTGTGCTTGGGATTGTCCTGACCCATGTGCAGGACCTTGGTGTTTTGGAATTCCAGGAAGTTCTGACTGGGTGATAAAACTCTTCAAAGCACATGATGTGGATCCAGATTACTGCTTATCTGTCACTAAAATATCTTTTTCAGGTGATAGTTTGTAAGCCAAAGATAGGCAAGCATTATGAAGTATGGATTTGTTGAGATAATGTAACTAATAAAGGTTAAATATATAAGTAACTTAATAAAATTTAATGCTATCATTAGAAGGTCTCCCAGGATCCCCTCTGGGTTTCCTTAATGCCCACAATGTTTACCTGGATTTTATTTTCCCTGTGAATCTTAAGTTTGCTGTACAATCCTCAAACATACAAACATAGCAACTTGGCCATGAGCATCACATCAGGTTGCAGGTTCCTATCCAATTAACATCAGGGATGTGTCTGAGCACAACATTTTCCACATTTCTTTATTTGAATTTAAGAACGACCTTCTTAGACTTACATGAAGCTGCTAATTCTGTGGGTTTTTGTCACATCTCTCAAATAAGTGTTTAATGAAAAAGGATTTTTAAGAGTGACCAGTGTGAGCAGGTAAGCCTGATACTCTGAATGTGACTTTACCAGATGAATGCAGACCACTTGAAAGGTGCTCTAGACATTTTCTTCTTCTATAAATAGAAATAAATATACCTTCTGGAATAGCAAAAAATCTAAATCCTATTTAGCCTAGAAAATTGTGATTCCTGAAGAAGTAATGCTGAGATCATCAGAACTAAGTGGGTAAAATATGAGGTAAAAAACTGATCATTTGATCAGGGGTAAAATTAATGAAGGTAAATTACTGATGTTGCCCCCACTCATATGGATTCTCTGATGTCTGATAACGTTTTCAGCCTTTTCATCAGTGGGAAGTTTTGTCCTCTCCTCTGCCACCTCTTTTCATGGACTCATCAGAGTGTGATACAACTTGAGCCATGAATCCACAAGCTTTTGCTGAGGCTGGGTAACACATTCAAAAGTTGCTTGGTGAATGAAGGAGAATATGGAAATACTGATGATGGGGAAACACAGATCTTGATCACCCTGCAGTTGGTTCCATAGGGGACTGGTTACAAAGAAATGTTTTTAGACTTCTTGATCTTGCTTTCAAAGTCGGCCAATGCAACTGAAATTCCTATATTCTTTTATATATATATATATACATATATATACACATAAATATATAAAGAATCCCTAATTAAAATCAGTGGTATGTTCAGTTCATGAATTTGTTGAGGAAACTATTTGTCCTTCAAAATTTACTCTCTGTTTTCCTGTTTCACATCCCAGTTTTCATTTGATATTTGGGAGAGTTTAGGTTTCTTTTCAGTTCAATATAACTTTTTCTATAATAAATAGAATAATTCTCTGCAATTGACAGATATTTGAATAAGAGGAAGCCATTTTTAGGAAACTTCTAATCATTAAATGAATGTAGGGAATTACTGATAAGGAACTCATTATTAAACTGAAATCTGGACTCTGTAAGGAGATGTCAAATGAGCAGTTGCTATAAGAACAGAGGTGTAATAACAAGAAATTGCCCTTAAGGACAGTAAATGTGCAAAATGAGAGAGAAGCTTATTAACTTGCATTTTCTCTAGGCTGAAGGCTTTCTCATCTGCATCAGGGTGATGTAGACTGATCCCACAGATGTCCAGCCCAGGAATAGCCCTGGAGAGGTCTTCAAGGGTGACCCTCAGCAGCTGCAGTGCTTACAACAATTCTTCCTGCTTTGCCTAGCCCACCCTCTTTATTTTGTCATGCAAACAACTTGAAAATCTCAAGCTATCCTATCTCTCTTTGCAGAGAAGGAATAAAGCTGAATTTTTTTCTCCTTGAGAGGTATATTAGGGTTTTCCCAGAAAAACTTCTGACGCAGCCTTAGCCCAAAAACAAGGTGGGATTTTTCCATCATTTTGTACTGTGACTCAGTGTCATCTCTGTGTATGTTTGCAAGGACACAAGACATAAACATTTCAAAGACATAAACAATTTCAAAGCCCTTCAAAGCCTTCTGGGCTTTGAAGATCTTCTCCTTCAGTTGCCCAGTATTTTATTTTACTCTTTTATGAACTGATCCTTTGTGTGTACAAGTTTCTTGCATTTTTTGTCAGTCCACCAGTAAAACCACGTTCTTATCTCTCTGTGTGCTGCCTTGTGGTGAGATCAGGGTTAATCCACATTCCATGTAATCTGTAGGGTCCTTCTCAGTCTCCAAGTGCCCAGCTGAGTTTGCATGTATTTGTCCAAATATAGATTTTCTCCCTTTCCTGTACAATGCATTGAAGGGAAAGAATATGTGACTTGTTGTTACTTGTAATTAAACACTAATCACTTTTGCTATTGAAATGTTCTACATAAACAGTGTTAATAAACTATCTAAAAATAAAATATTCTTAAAAATAGGTTTGTTAATGCAGTTTGTCAAACTTATTTTTTCAAGGAAATTATTTTGCCTCTGATATTGTGGTTCTGACTGTATGTCAAAGGCAAGACTACACATTTTTAGAGAACAGAGTATCAGTAATCAGGACCTGTCATGCAGATCTGCTGGGAGAATTTTTCCTTTATTGTCTTTTCCCTAACAAGCTGGTGCCTAGTTCATGTCAGTGGGACTCATTTGATGTGATATAATGAGAAATGCAGTTGTGCCAGTCCTGTGCAAAGTAAAAAACAGGTCAGAAAAGTTTACCAAGGATCATGCTAATGAGTTCAGAGCCCAAGATGTACCAAAAAAAGTCTCTCCTCAAATGTTGCTGTTAGACAAGCAGCTTTATTCTGCTGCCAATTTTACTGTCTCCTACTCAACATCCACTTAGTTTAAAAAAGAATGATACCTAGATCAGTGTAGTCTCCTGCATGTTCACACAGATTAGATGGAAAAGCAATACTTTTTCCCTACAGAAAAAGAAAGAGGAGGTTAGTTCTGAGTAAGGACTAGAACTCTCTAGGTAGTGTGGATTTTTTTGATGTTTTGTTATCTTAAAATTTGTCATCATGTAAGAGACTGGTGGTTCACAGTATTTTGCAGTTCCCTGACAGAGCTTATAGCAGTACTTGTTTACACTTTAGTGGCATCCTAAGATTCCCTCTGTACTGTTGCTAAAACCATGTATCCAAAGAAAACAGAAAATATCCCAAACTACATTCAATTTTATTATTTCTAAGGGATTTTGGACTATATGTATGTGTGTATGTATTCAACTTTCCAATTTTGACCTTTCGAGCTTTTATTTCACTTATAACTCAAACTTTTATTTCCACATCTCTTGTGAGTGGGAAAAAGAGTGGTTACAGATACACTGCAATTTAGAATCAAAGGACAAATTATCAGATGTTGTTAATAAATTACTTAATGCAAAACAACAAAGGTGAGTGGCAAAGTCCTCAGGATAGGGACACCCCCGTGGTGTGTGCAGACTAAATTTCTCCCATCCTCTCAAGGCAGATCTGATCACTTAAAAAACTCAGATTGCTGTGAAAGGAGTTGTTTAAACTCTGACCTCAGACACTGTAGCAAAGTCCATTTTTTACATTGCCTTACCTTGTTTTTGCACTATTAACTGATTAGCAACTGATTTATTCCACCTTTTTCTCTTCTTACACATACAAGATGCACCAAGATTTATTACATGTCTATCTTGTTAGTATCTGCCAGGGAAATGTAATTCCTGTTTTGCAGATAGGAAATGAAGCCCCTTAATGTGGGGTTTATCTCCTCCAATTTAGATCCATGCAGTGAAGAGTTCTCCACCCAAGCTGATCAAGAGAATTCTCTCTATAGAAAATGAAGAGAAATGAATGCAATTCATTTTCCTTATGCTGGAACTCTTGTAAGATGAAAGAACTACACCAGGAATTATTATTTATTTCCATTCACCATAAAAGAGAGCTCAGCTATAGATGTTTGCAAAGTGAGGAATGGTGTACCCTACCTTAGCAGAGTGAGCAATCTTCCCAAAAGAACATTTCTGGCCTATGGATATTTCCAGACACAGCATTCAAACACCAAGGTAACTTCACACTAGCTCTCACTAGGCTGGTGCACTTTTGCTCAGAACTGCTGTAAGAAACTGCTAGTCACTGCTGAAAGCAAAGAGCTGAGATCTACAGCTACACTGCAAAATGCCTTCACAGCAGCAAATTTATGCTTTCAGCATCAGTGAGGAACTGAAGTACTGTGCTCAACCCTAAAGTCTGACCACTGCATTATTTTTCTTTGTGTATTAAGACCACAAGTGAAATATGGTAAAGGAAAACTCTCAGAGTAGCTCAGCCAAGAGGCAGAAATGCATCCTTGAGACAATCCACATTCTTCTGCCTGACCCAACGTTATGGAAAAAGCTTCATATTTCACCCTACAGTGAGAAGATGCTGGATTACCCACATCTGTGATTTGCAGATCAGTACAGGAAATCAAATCCTCTTGTACACAATTTCACTTCTGAGGTGCTTTTTAGGTAGATAATCTTCAGTAGGAAGTTAACATGCTAGAATAAACTGCTGGAAATGCATTTCTCATACCTAATGCTTACACAGACCGTTTTCTAGGCACAGAAAAATAACAACGTCTTTAAGGGAAATTTTCCAGACATCATCTCTATCAATATGGTGAAAAGTAATCAAATTAAAAATGCAGTACATCCCGTGCTGCTAATTGCAACCTGCCCATACTGGACAGGGTAATAAAAAATATATTTTAAAAATATTTTAATGTTGCTTATTTCTTGCCTTATAGCACTAGTGATATTACTTATTCTTTCTTTGTTTTGATCTGTAAAGACTTGTGAAGGATAAACCGACTGAAGTATTTTCCAGAAGACCTGGGGGAAAAAATATCCTATAATAAAATCCTCAGATCACTCAGACCTCATGCTCATTAGGAACAACTTCATTATTCCAGCTACATTACAGAAATCTGAGTATTTTACAAAAGAAACCCCAATCATTCATTGCCTTCTACATGAATAATTTTTCCTCTCCTGCAACCCAACCCTTTGGGGGGGCCCTTGCTTTAGGTGATCTGATTCTGTCAGTGCAGTGGCATCAGCGTCTGTGGGAGCTGGGTGCTGTAATAAATCACTGAGTGAGAGGGTGCAGGGAGAGGGCTGCACCACAGCAAGCCACATCCTCAGACCTCAAGCATGAGTTATAGTCTAAAATAAACTTTTTACCCATTACTAAATTCAAGGTCAAGTGGCACTCTCTCAATTAGAGGAGAGGTTTGCATATTATCAGCAAGCAGCAGCAAAGCAGCCAGAACAGTGTGGTTGGTGTCCAAGGCTACAATCTCATAAAACACAAATGGTTGTTTCAACCCAGTTCCCAGGGAGAACAGCCCTGAAAGAGAAGCAATGAAGGATGCTGTGCACGTGGTTAATTCTCTCTCTGCTACTCTTTTTTCAATCTGAAAAGGAGCAATATGGCTAGAACGGGTAAACTTTTTCCCTTCCTTTCCCCTTTTTCTTCCCTTTCTCCTTCTCCTTCCTCTTCACTTCTTTGCTTCCCCTTCCTTACCCCCACTTCTCTTTCCTCATAAAAAAAATCAATGTTCTTACACCTTAACCCGTTTTTAGTGCTGTTACTGTGCTTGTTGTGAAGCTGGATGAAGCAAATGCTGTCACCTAATGATCTAATAACTGGATTTTCAGTGTTTTCCTGTTCTAATATATTCTTTAGAGTTTCTTGAAAAGTATAAGGACAAGTTTCATTGTGGAAAAACTGTTCCATCAGCATCTCTTTACTCATGAAACACAATTTGAATAACAAAAGATATATTTAAAGTTTAATAATTCTATATTAGCATATCAGTATATATTCTTATTCAGGAGGCAAATTTCTTACTCACTAGTTAAATCTATTTAATTTAAAAATAAAGAAAGAATAATAAAATAAAATAATAATAAAAGAATAATAAAATTCTTTTAGAAGAACAACATCCACAGACAATATTGTCTAGAATATTTTGTCCAAACTGATCATGGGTGTCGAAAAATCTTAGCTGCTGGCTTGCCAGAACCTTGGCAGCTGGAAGAAAAACCCTGACTGAACCACGCTGAACCAGGTACAGCAACTATTGAAAACTCTTTGCTTTTTTGTAGCCTTTGATCTTGTCCAAACCAACTGATGATGTGGTTAGTTAATTTATAGACTTTTTATCAAGGCAGAATGAATTTAAAGCCACATTGTAATTTATAGTTGTTGCAATTAATTAGAGTCTTCAGGCCAAGAACAGGGGAGTTGTTTTCAGTGCCACTTTGTGAAAAACACAGTTTGTTTGGGTAATCTACATACAGGCATGCATGTTTGTGTCAGAAATCCTGGGCATGAAAATCATTTTGTTCTCTGGCCAAGTACAAACTGAACTATGGTGAGATATTTCTTTGTTCTATATTATACTGGTGATGTATAGAAGCATTTAATTAACACCCTTGCAACAGCACAAAAATTTGGTCCATTGATAACAATTTTTGTCCACTACAGAAAAGTGTTGTTTCATGTCTAACAAGCTGTCAAAAAAAACACATCTTACACGTTAAGAGATAAGAAACAGTTTCTTCATCCAGGAGCTGCTTTGTCTTACATGAGAAACGTGGCAGTGATGTTTGGCAGAGGGAGACCCTTCCCTCTGCTCTGCCCTGGAGATGCCACACTGAGAGCTGTGTCCAGTGCAGGACATTCATGGACACACAGGAGGGAGTCCAGTGAAGGGCCCAAAGAGGATTAAGGGGCTGCAGCCCCTGATGTACAAAGAAAGGCTGAAAAAGCTGAGACTTGTCACCCAGGAGAAGGATCAGAAAGGACCTTATTAATGTGGATTAATACATGAAGAAAGGGTGAAAACAAGTCAGAAGCTCTTTTCAGTAGTACTCAGTCACTGAATCAGAGGCAGCAGATGCAACTGAAATACAGGAGATTCCTTCTGAACATCAAGAAAATCTTTTTGCTGTGACAGTGACTAAGCACTGGCACAAGCTGCTCTGAGATGTTCTGGAGTTTCTCTGCTCAGAGAGATTCAAAACCCTGGACAAACAGGTCTAGGTAGCCCTGCTTGAGCCGGGCTGTCCAGCAAGATTACCTCCAGGGTCCCTTCCAGCCTCAAACATCCTGTGATTCTGCAATAAACTGGACTTCCCAAGTTCCCAGCTGCAGGCTCTTTCTCCACCAGCTGTGATGACCTGCATTTTTAAAGACTC
Organism: Chloebia gouldiae; assembly: GCA_003676055.1. Taxonomy (NCBI): domain Eukaryota; kingdom Metazoa; phylum Chordata; class Aves; order Passeriformes; family Passeridae; genus Chloebia; species Chloebia gouldiae. The sequence goes on along the minus strand of QUSF01000001.1, from coordinate 63,284,896 downwards.
TCAGGATGTGAAATCCTTGTTATCCCTGTAGCAGAATATCTCTCATCCTGCTTGAAACCTCTGTAAAGGAAAACAAAGTTTCTAGCACACAGAATGTCATATGTATGAATTTAGGGAAAGAACAGGATAGAGCTTGTTAATGATTCATTCACAGACAGAAAATTCCGGACTCTTTTCTGCTCTCCTGTTTAGCCATATCATGCCATTTGTAGAGTTCACCCCTGCTCTTCTCAGAGAGGTGAGCAGCCCTTCTGACCTGCTGGATGAGCTTTTCCTTGATTCTGATCTAACCCAGTTCAGTAAAAATGGGACAGGTGAGTTTAAAAATAATTTATCTTTGCTAACTCGGGTCATGGAGTTTGAAGTAATTTTGGTAGCTACCCTTCAATAGGTGGAACAAAGATCAGAAGGACACGGTGGTGGGGAGGCAGTGACCAGAGGCTGCAGCCAGCTGTGATCAAAGGATTTTCACTGCCACAGATGCACCTGAAAAGTGTCTCAGTAGTTAGAATAACAGCTCAGTAGTTAACACCTACAGTGTCTTCACCTCTTAGCAAAACATGAAGGAATTAAAAGGAATCTTTCTTTAATTTTCTGCAAAGCAATGTTCAAAATCCACAGAGTCTTTAATGAAGTCCAGGACATATTCACATTAATTTCATTGTCTATATGGAACTTTTCCAGAACCAAAATTGTTACAGTCTGATGGGATCCATGGAAGAAAATAACTGTTAAGAGCATAAATTTCAGATGCAGAAGTTCTTAAGTTACTACCTTAAAAATCACAAAATATTAAAGATAAAATTAATTTTGTGAATATAATTATCAACAAGTGAAGCAAAAAAGTGATAAAAGAGAATGGGAACAAGAGCAGAGCATTGGCTTTCCTTTCAAATCCTGCAAAAAAAATCTCATCCATCCATATTCCTTTCCAGCACAGAGCAAGGTTCCAGCCACATATGGTATTACACTATTTCTCCATTTTAATTGCATTTTTGGGAATTAAGACAACAAAGTTTTAAGCTTTTATTTTCCAGCAGGACAGGGGATAGAACAAGTAATGTAGGCATTAATCAAGACTTCTGTAAAAAGGAGGAAATACCAAAAAATCCTCCTGAAAGAGGCTACATTACAGAGGTATTCCCCTCAGATTTGGTAAAAAATAAGAAGAAAGAAATGAAAAGCCACTTCACTCAAGTTGCTGATAAGACAAGCTTTCAGTTGTAATGGTAATAGCAGCTTTCCAAGGATTTCAGATCCTGCTTTTTAGAGGAGTTTCTTCAGAATGAGGGTCTCCTGGTCATTCCATATCTGGTTTATACACCAAATTACATTTTCTTTTACTTTTGTGGAGATTTTTCTATTGTTCTGGGGTTTAGATTTTGATGAATCAGACCAGAATTGTCTGGAATTTCTTCTTAGTGTGTCATACCTTCAGAGAGAATAATGCAGTTAACGGGGAATAAATTCACTGAAAAATGAAATATTGTGTTAAATGAAATATGAAAAAGTGTATTAGTGAAATCAAAAAACAATTTAGCTGCTTCAAAAAAATTGAGGTAAGTTTGCTCTTGTTCCAAAAAAGAAAGCATAGTTATGCATTTATAACCTAGGTACCCTGAAGGCACTAACAAGTATATTAAAAAAATATTTTAATAAAGGATGTTAGATTTTGGAATAACTAAAAAACCCTCAGCATCATGAATCAAAAAAAAAACCAATAAGATTTTAAAATTCTGGTACTGAAACTGATGGATCAAATGAGTGCAGATTGCTAGAAAGAAAGAAAAATTTAGGTGATCAATAATTTACTGTACATAAAATTTTCAAGGTCACGTTTAATGGTAAGCAAAGATTTTATAATATACTTTAGTTTATTATTAATGGAAATAATGTATTCAAAATATATTTAAAACTGAAAAAACTAATATATAATATTTAGATTATATTTAATTATATTTGAAACCATATTGTAATAAAGAAATAAATAGATAAATAGAAAAATGAAGATTATTTATTAGGAATTCATACAAAATTACTTGAAAGAATTAAACTAATGGAAAATGTACACCAGGCTCAAGTGAGATTTTTCTACAGAAATATAAAAAATTTAAATAATTGAAATTTCCAAACAGTTTATTTCCAGCATTATCTTTAAAGTATTTGATTTTGCTTTACTGCAGCTGTAAACTTTATCCTTCCAAAATGCCCTTCTTTGTCCTTTTTCCCTTTGAAAAATTAAATAAACTGAGGGCTAGCTCCCAAATAGACAGACTAATTTGAGGAGTCTGAGTTAGAGGTGGCCATCTGCAATACCTTTTTGGGAGGTGAGAAGTGTGGGGTTGAGCCCTTGATATCCTTGAGGATGGATGGAATTTAACCAACAACAGTTTTCCTGATGAACACAGCAATTTCTACTCTGTTACACTTGCTCACACAGCGGTGCAAAAAAAGAAATTTTGCATAGCACATGCCTGTGAACTTCCTTTTCTTCCCTGGATGATTTTGGGAGAGACACAATTCCAAAATTCCCCTTGTGATAAGCACAGACTGGCTCAGCATGATACCTTTTGCCTCTCCTGTGTGGAACATCTTGTCATGCTCCCTTCCAGCAGAGTCAACCTGTGCTTGGCCACTGTGCATTTCCCTCCTGGAACAAAACATGCCATGGTAAAGCATTGAAATGCTCAGTGGGATAGCTCTCCATGAGACTGGGACAAAACCAGGCACTTGGAGCAAAACCTTACATAAATCATTCAATTCATTCTCCAGGATTTGCGAGTGTGTAAAGTGTCCATTGTGCTCAATTTCCTTGGGAAAAAAATAGAAATCGAAAATGTTGATTTGTTGTCTCTTTTCATAAAATGGGAGCAGGGTCTTCCCAGTAACAGCATTTTATTAGTGACTTTTGCTTTTAAGCCAGCTGCAGAAAATGATGTAGCAGAATATGTCAGCAGGTTTTATCACCTCCATAGCCAAATGGCAAAAAAGCAAAGGAAAGAAGTAGTGAGAACAGGGAACTAACACAGGAGAAAGTTCTAACAGCTAAAATAATCTTAAAGCTCAGCAGAAAATGGTGGGAAAAACTTGGGGAAGCAGTCTCATTTTGTCAGCTTGATTTTATGGTAATTACAGTAATAATAAAACTAATTACATCACATAACACCTCTGTGAGGCAGGTGAGAAATGCTGGCAGGGAGGTAATGTCAAGATAGCAGCTGAACATGCATAATAAGGAAGCCAGATGAAGCTCTTCTCTGAACAGCTCCCATCTAACTGTGTTCATAGCCCCAACAAGGAGGAGTTAAGTGACTAGAAAAATGACTTTTCTAAAAGAGCAATCACAGGATGCTTGAAGTGATTATTGTTTGCTCCATAAAAGTTTTTAACTAGAAAAAGAGGCAAAGAGAATTCTTGAAATTCTGCTGTTACCAACAAAAGTGATTGTGCTAACAGCTCTGATTATCAGGCAGTCAAGGCCAGGAGAAGTGGCCAGGAGAGACATGAGATGATAAAAGTGGTTGCTGATGCTCAGAAAAGTCCCACAGCACTTTGTCTTCTTCCCTTCCTTGCTGTGTACTCCACTTACTCTACAAGATGACTGTCTGGCTTCTCAGCTTCTGAAAAAAAAAAAAAGAAAAAAGCTGACAGAACATTTTCCTAGATTTGATGGGCTATTTCCCTGCCTGTTTAATGACTTAAATCACAGAATGGCCAAACAAATAACAGCCAGTGTTAACAGGGGAGTGTGAATAGGCACCTGGAAGTCACAGAGGAACTGTTTATTTTCTGCATCAGGTAATGGTTAGACAGACTCATCTAGCAGAGCCTTCCCTGTGCAGTACTGGTGGTACAAAGAGAATATATTTGGAATTCCCACCATGGCTGCCAAAACTAGATGTGATTGTGTTTCTCTAATGACAATACTGAGGTGCAGAGTTTGACCCAGTCACTCTGTGGTGTCTTGGATTTGTCACCAGGTAAAATGCAGATGTGAGGCTGCAGCCAGGAGCACACGGTTCATACACAGCCCAGAGCAGTCAACATTGTCAGTCATCCCAGCTCCTGCAGCCAGCTGACAAACCTCCCTGTGACACTATTAAGTCCCCTAATTTCAGGTTTTGATGGGAGAAAATCCTATCCACGAAAGTTAGGTCAGATTCCTTTTTATGTGATGTAATAGTCTCTCGCCTCTAAAACATGAAAAAACCATTTCCACTCACCAAGGCAATAAGAGATTTTGAAGATGGTAGAAGAACAAATAGCATTCCAAAGCAACTTGTAAGCTCATGAACTGAGTGAGGCTTCAGTGGCCTCAATTCCAGGCACCAGAATTCAATTGTCCATGTTGCTAAATTCAGGGAATGCTCCCTGACACCGTTTTGGCAACACTCCCAGACGATTCCCACACAATTTAGCTGTTAGCACTCCCACTAGAGAACATGGGCAAAGCCACTTCAGCTACAGAGTTGGACAACTGGAATGGATGCAAGGGTCCCTGTGCTGCTGGGGGAATCTGTGTGGCAAGGGATGTTTTGCAGCTCTGTGCAAGTGTGTAAGACACAGGTGCCATTGATCTCCAGATGAACTGAACAGCAGATTTTGGAACTCCCTGGTGTCACACACACTTCCTTTACAGTGAGAAGATAAAATAATACTTCTTAATCTAAAGTCTGCTTATGGATCTTAAAGCAACTGTATTGAATTTCCATGGCAAGATTTTGGTATTGAAAGGTTGAAGGGCTGGCATCTGTCAGAAGACACCAAAAGCTATCCTTGTCAGACAGAGCCCTCATTCCCATCCTCCTGTACCCCTTGGAAGGAGGATGCAGAAGAGTTTAGTGAAACCTGGGAAGAAGGGAATGGAAGAGCCAAGTATTTTTAGTTTCTTTCCATCTTACTCAATTTAATTGGCAATAAATTAATTTCCCAAGTTGCATATCTTTTGCCCATAATGGAACTTGGTCAGTGATCTCCTTGTCCTTATCTCAAACTCATGATATTTATTTCCTTTTCATGGATGGGGGATGACAGGGCAGCCTTGTGGGCACCCGGTGCCAGTCAAGGGTAATGCACTGCAGCAATTTTAAAGAGAAGGAAACTGTAAGAACAATCTTCTTATCACACCAGGAATTTCAGAAATAAAAAGTGCCATAAACTTTTAGTCATGATTGGACAAAAAAGTCTAAATGTTCAGTAGGTGAAAAATGTTAAAGAAATTGAAACCCTGGAAAGGAAGAAATATAAAAGGGTAAGTCAAAACATTTCAGTTTGAAAACTAGAAAGTATTTGCTATCAATGTGCCATGCGTGACAATATAAATTAATCATAAACTCAAAATAAAGGTTTTCTGCAAAACTGAGGGGGAAGAAAATCCTAAGAAATATAATCTAGTAACCAGAAATTAATTTTTCAAAATTCAACCAAAGATATCAGTCAAAACATAATTTTTGCTTTCAGAAATATACGTTCTGACAAATTGGTATTCTCAATTTAAGAAGAAATTATTTTAAAAATTAATTACCAAGCAGTGTAAATATCAGCCTTTTATTGTATATTTTTGAAACTGAAGTATGGAACAAGAAATAATTGCAAAGGTTGACTAACAGAATTAAATCTTTTCTAGGAAATGTTATTATTTGAAGCAGTGATCCTGATCCAAAAGAAGGGCACAAGAAAAAATCAGTTATTTTCTTCTGTCAATGAACACCTCATGGATTCAAATGCAATGTTTAGGACTAGTGAGAGGAAGGCAGTTGCAATGTCCAAAGTTTCATCCAGTAGATGTGGGTAAAAGTCTCTTACTGTACTTTGCTGCCATCATCAAGGAAGAAATATTCATAGGAGGCTAACTTCTTTGCTGGAATCTCTGAAACTTCATTGTACAGAGTTTATTTTAAGCGGGTTCAAGTCAATTAGCAACTCTGTGTGATTGCCCACTGCTTGCTGTTTTCTATTGTGGTTTCACAGCACAGCAATGACAGATTTTCAGCAGCACTTCCTTTGTACTTCAGTAATATCAAAACATCAGAGAAAGACGTGGGAAGGAGAAAGGGATAAGTATCACATTTGTGCCTTCTCTCTCGAGCTCTCAGGATTACACTGTGCTACTTGCGACCCTCATCAGTCTCTGCTCTGGGTACCTTCACTGCCCACACAACTTTTGTCTTGTTCCTTTCTTGTCCACAATTGAACATAAAAAGAGAAGAAAACAAATCTTCAGTATTAAGCAGCTGAGAAACACATGGCTTAAGTATCAGTATTATCATCCTGAAGCAAATAATTCTCTGCTTAGTTAGTCTCAGCAATGTCTACTTCAAAAAATACTGTTTAATATGACATGAAATTTCCTGCTCCAAGATGGGTTTTCTCCTGAAAATCACCAAGTGATTTGATAGACAAGCAACCTAAAATTAAACAAATCCCCTTTTTGCCTTCATGAGAAAAGATTATAGAGAATTCATTATGTACACAAGTGCCAACGAGTCATTTCCTTTGCAAGGGGAAGGTCAGACCTGTTGTGCCTCAGGGGAAAGCTGTTTTGCCTGACTCTGTGGTAGCATTGTTTGGCTTTGTCTTCATGGTGACATGGGCATGGGTGCCATACTTCCCCATATTCTGGCCATCAGAATCTCAGATTTCACTCAGATCATGCAGACTGGACACTTGTGTGAACCACAATGGAAGAAAATCAGAAGAGAGACTGATTCCAGGACCATCTTCCTTCCCAAGGCAGCACACACAGATGTAGGCTGCTAGAACACAGGCAGCCCACTCACTGCTTCCTTAAACAGTGAATTTCAAAATGTCACTGGGTCATGGGTGTTGCTTGTCAACAAAAATACAAATGCAGTCTCTGAAAGAATCAGGTTGGGTATCTGGGTTCATATTGTTAAGTAGATTGCAGCAAACATGGGGAAGGGTTCAGAGGAATCATCTCTGTTTTTCTGGCCAGCTGCATTCAAGAGTGATATGTTCCAACAGGGATCAGAAAAAGGCTGCCGGAGAGATCCAAAGAATACAAAATGATGCTATGGAAAGTGCACCTTGGAAAAGTGTCTTTTAGCTTAGCTAAATGAACATTAGGTGGGTATTGGACCATACTCAGGAGGGCTAGGTATTAAGGAGGGAAAAGAAGTATTTAAGTTAACTGTCAATATTGACATGAAAAGAAATGGAGTGCATTTAAGCTGGAAAATAGAAGGATTCTAGTAATCTAAATGATATCTTAAATAATTTTCCACAAGATGTACAGGGGCCAGAAGTCAATCTAGGTTTAAAATAGAATTTGTAGGAATACAAAAAAAAAAAAAAACCAAAACCACTTTGTGAGGTGGTTACTTACTCTAGGAAGCCACAAGATATGACAACTTCAAAAATCCCATGATTTCTGTATGCTGAGTGTAAAAGAAAATGCCTATGCTTTCCTTCAAAAATGTCATGAACTTCCCAGATTTCCTCTGGCAGGTGCTGTGGTGCATACTGGTAGGTTGTTTTACAGATGACAGTACAGATGTAAACATATTGCAGTTTTCACAGGAAGCAATGAAACTGGTTTTAGTGTCTCAGGCAAATTCTGACATATGTACTTCATGGTAATCTATGTCTGATCCTTACAGTATAATGAAGTTGATGGATTTAAATTAGAGAGAAAAGATTTATCGCTGATTCAAAAATGGTTGAGGCTTGAAGTGACCCTGCAGCTCATTTTTTCTGACCCTCTTGCCCAAAGAGACCCACCTAGAAACAGTCACCCAGCACTGCATCAGGATGGCTTTGGCATATCTCTGACAAGAAAGAGCCCACACCTCTCTGAGCAACCTGAGCCAGTGCTTGGTTACCCTCACATTTTCCTAATGATCAAGGAAACTTCTGCATTTCAGTTTGTGCCCACTGTCTCTGGCCCTGTCACAGGGCACCCCTGAAAGAGGCCAGTTTAATGATCTTCAAGAGTTCTTAGAGCTTCATTAAAACAACTATGAGGTAAATATTCATACAAGTTTGTCCATTCACTCTGGTTAAACTAGTTAAAGCCTCTGCCTGCTTTAAATTTATTTAGGAAAACTATGAAAGAATTACTCAATTTCTTGCTTGCTTTATTTGAAGTTTAAGATAATTCACAGGTCTGGAACTGAGAGCATAAAAACAATCACCTTGAATCAATGATTGGATCCTGATTCATAGCTCACTATGTTCAGGAGTCCAGCGTGGGATCTCCTAAAATCTGGTATCAGATCTTTGTTTTTCTAAAAGAATTTATAAAGTATAGGTCCTTGTTTTTCTCCATACTAAATAATGGCTACCTCTATGACTTTATTGCATTTCTACATATATACACTGAAGTTATACATATGTCTATACTGCATTCTACCAATTAAAATAAACTTCTGCTTGATTCTTGTGCCTACCATCACTCAGTAAAGACTGGCTCTTCTTTGAGTGTCACTAAGGGATGTACAAATACAGAATGATGTCAGTTTTTACTGAGGATTGTTTAGAGCTAATAGTCTGGAGCTGTGCTTGTTAGAGAGCAAGAGTTTGCATGTGGAGAACAGGAGTTTTGTGTTTCTGTCAATGTGGTATGTTCTTGTATCCTCACTTGTCTTTAGGTTTACAATCAGGTAATTTTGCTGATTAAATATATTTATGTCCATATATAGTTTTTTGCAGAGTTCAAAGGTTTTGTATGGAATACAGCTAATGTTTCTGGTACAACATGTAACTAATATCTTTACCTGAGTAAATTGAATGCACAGGGTTTTTTCCTGTGGTATGGTAATGATGATAATAATCTGTATTTTATATGATGTCACACAGACAGCTATCATGGAAATAATGTTGTTAGCCATGTTCAAAGCTGCATTTGTACTTTGCATCAAAAGTTGGTGAGCTGTTGTACACTATGGCATCTGCAAACAATAAAATTTGGAAATAATTTTACTTCTACCATAAATATAAAAATGACTTTAAACTTAAAGAGTTAGACTGCAGTTTAAATGACATTGCTCAAATGGATTCTAGCATTGTAGTGAAATAGTGGCCATTGTGATTAAGTTCTGTCACTTGGAAGGTAGTAATTTTTAATTAATTTTAAATTTTACCAAAATACCAGTTTGCTTTTCATAATCAGTCATCCACATTTCTCATATATGACAGAAAAACAAAAAAATTCTTCACTGGAAGGTCCTACTGATCTATAGTCATAAGCTTGGACTAAAGAAAATAGGTAGTGTGGTATATTCAGGATGAAAAGTAATATGAAAAAGGAATAAAAAGCTTTTGGTTTTGTCCAAAAGCCAAGATTACCTTGACTTCCTATTAGCTTTGATAGGTGTTAGGAGAGTCAGGAGCTAGGGGAGAGAAGGTGGGATGGGGGAAAAGGGAAATGAGGGGGACGGTTTTAATGTTTTTGTTTCTCACCATGAGCTCTACTTTAATTGGCATAAAATTTCTTTAATTTTGAACAGGTCAGTTCTGTTTTTCCCATGGTGGTAATTGGTAAGTGATCTCTTTTCCCTTTCACTACCCATGAACTTTCTCATCTTATTGTCTCTCCTTCCATTTGAGGGAGAGCAAGAATGGATGTGAGTTCAGCATATAATGTTTGTTTTAGCTTGAAATAAGAATAAACTAGCCAAAGGGAAAAAAAAGGGGGAAATATGGCTGTAGTTTGTGTGTCTACTTGAATTCTAAGCTGTTGAATTTCCCAGGGTGTAGTTAGAGCCTAGTCAAAAAAAAAGAGCTGTGAGTGCTTTAATGTGCATGGTGTGTGCTTTGTATTGTAACTGTTCCCAGCAAATTTGGAATGTATTTTATCCCTTATGTCATACCAAGGAGCCTATCCAGCATATTTCACCTTTCAGATCAGGAGACAATAGAAAGTCACAGAAGAGACTTCTGGGTAGAGGACTAAGTTGCTGACAAAGGCCAAAGTTTAAATAAAGCATGTTCAGTGGAGCTGAATCAATACTTTATTTGTTAAGGAGAAGTAAAAGTACAAAAAAGCTTGTACAACTAGGCATAAAAAAGTAAGAAATCAATTCTAGTTAATTCAAAATGCTTGAAGAGTCACCTATGCCATTATGTATGAATAATTCAGGAACAGAAATTTATTGCAGACACATATTGTTTGGTTTGGATTTAGTTTTGCCCCTTGTTTGACCTGAATCCTGTAAAGAATGATATTCAACTAATTGAAATAACATTTTGCAAGTAAGACAATACCTTAGGGATAGTTCAAAACCAATTGTGAAATAAAATTTGAAAGATCAAATATCTGATAAAGTTTATATAAATAATGTTATTTTGCAGCATGTTAAACGTTGTATGTGAAGGTCTCTGCATGCAAGTTGTGTTTGCCTGTTGAAAATAGATCAGATTTCTGCTCCCCTTTTTCTCTATTAGTCTCTTTTTATTTCTCCTTACAGCAGTGTCTTTCTTTTCCTCTTCCTCTCTGTCTCCCTGTCTCCCACAGGTGTTTGAACATGTTAGGAAGTGTTTACCACCCTCCACATTCTATTCACAAGAGAGATTTTTTTGCAAGAAATTATTTAAAATAACTGGACAAGTCCAACAGAACCACACTACCCTAACACCATGACAGAAACCAGTTTAGCAGTTAAATAGTGTGGACAATCATACAGTGTCTGCCCTCTGCCATCTTTTATTAATATAATCATAACCATTGAGTTTTACCACGAATTTCAGCACAGAAGCAACTTTTCTACCCCAAAAGTAAATACTTAGCTGCACTGTTGCAAGTTCATTAAAAGTGGTATCTAAGCCAGTAAGTTAGACTTTTTTCGGTGAGGATACTTAGGGCCATGCTTGTCTAAAAAAAAGAATCATCACGATATCATTATCCAAAACCACCATTTTATCCTCAGTCATAATCATGATACAATAGACTCCAGCAAACAAGAACGAGTTTTAACGTGAGCCTTTCAGTTATAATGACAGATAGTAGAGTTCAGAATTGTAAGGAAAATCAAAGTAACTGGGGAAAAAAAAAAACAAACACCAAAATACCTACATTGAGAAACAGCTAAGTGTCTTGTGGATAAAATTGCAATTATATCAAACACTTTTTATTGAGGTATGCTTCATTATCCTCTGGGTAAATTATTTAGTGATTAATAGTCTAAAGAAAATGGTATAATTTATCACTTATGAAACAATTCTTTAAAAGCACTGTCTTGTTTTTCTATTCTGTAGGAAGCCCAGTGTAAAAGAAAAAACTCTTTTGAGAATGCAAAGGCAACTCATATCTAATTTTGTTAACAGAAGTAAAATGCAGAACAACAATCTCAATGGAGACTTTGTGAGCTCTGCTAACTCCTGATGCCATTCATGCAAGTCATTAAAGCAATTTTAATCCAGATGGAGCAGGCAGCGTGAGAACATGCAGCAATTGAGAAAGAGAAGAAAAACCAGTTTTTCCACAAATTAGTTAGCATTTCTTCACTGTATTAGTTATCTTAGTGTAACAACATGACAATTTACTCCATGTGCAAAGTAAATTCTGTGTTGGAATAATTGCTGCCTTTTTTTTTTTTTTTATTGTATTAATGCTGTCATTAGAGAAAGATGCATAGGAGAGACTACTTTCAGCATAGGAGAGACTTCTTTCAGTTGTAATGCTTATTGAGAACCATTTTAAGTGTATTTCCTTAACCAGCACTGTTGTTTGAATTATCTATACAATATTTAGGATATTTTTAGGTGAAAATGTAAAACTTTTTTTAACCTAATTAATTTGTAACTGTTAAATTTTATGTCTAAAAAATAAAAAAGGGTTTGAATCTACAGATATTTGCTCAAAAAAAGAATAAGAGTGGTCCACTCAGGTGAAAAAGGGTTCTAATGCAGTGTGTTGATTCAAGCAAGGTTAAGCACAAGGGCCATATAACTTTTGGCACATAACTGAACTGGGTAATTTAGAGATATAACTGTCCTACACTCATTAATATGAAAGGAGAGAGAAATAGGAAATCAATGGAGAAGAATAGAACGTTACAGAGGTCATTTATATTTTTGGGTGAGTAGCATCAATCTCTTTTTTGATAGAGCCTGGGTTAAGCCTGAGCTTCCTATCCTACACATTCCATTGAGGTGCTCAAAGTCAAGGGTGTTGGAACGGCCACTACTGAAATAAAAGGAGTAGCTCCTGCTGATTTTAGCCACAATTGGGGTTAGGCCATAGATCAAAATTCCTGCCTTGAGCAGAACCAGATGGCAGCATTTACCTTAGCATTGCTCTGGAGAAAAGACTATGTTGACCTTGCTTAGAGAGATGCTGTTATGCAGAGCTGTTAAAAAACAAATTAAGTGTTTAACTACTTCTTTCTTGGGAGCATTGCTTTATTTTGTTTTGTTTGTTATGCCCTCCATGATCAGGGACATGTGCAGGCTCATTGGAGCATTTGCAGACACCAGGAATGCTTGAGCCTTCTCTGCATTTCTCAGGACATTTGAACTTCCATTATTTTCTGATAGGTATCCTGCTCAGCAGCTCTAGTGCTTTATGCTTGACTTATTCTTTAGAACCAGTTCCTTCTTTTAATTTTGTTCCCCCACTCTTGCTGTAAATATCATTATTGCGTATTTCATATTCAACTCCTTTTGACCAGCATACATCCTTTTCTATTTTGGAGACAACACATTAACCTACAATTTTATCAGTGCAGTCAAATTAATAAAAATATTAATAAAAGTAAAACTCAGGTGATGTTTGAAATTCAATACTGGCAATAAGCACTATTTTATTGGCTCAGAAGTACAAGTAACCATGGGAAATTAGAGATATTATCTTACTCACCAGATAACACCCTTATTTGGTACAATGAAGTGCATATATTATGTATTCATTGCATGCCAAATGCCTGGGTAAAGAGTATAAATTAGAGTTTGTCTGTACCTTCTCTCCTTGCTGGTCAGGAATTTCTCTTTAAAGGTGATACTTATGGATCTGTAGTTATGAAGACAGCTTCCCACCACCTGGTAAGCTCTTGAGAATATCTGTGAGTATAGACAGACAATACTAACATTGCTCTGAGGCATCTGAAACTGATATTTTTCATTCCCTGCCTGTTACCCAGTGTGTGCACTGGGAACTGTCTCTATCCTCTCTGATTTTGGCTTTACTAATAAATTAAATGACATCTGAAATTATGCCCTGATATCATAATATGACTGTAAAATGCATTTTTAAACTGTTAAGTAGTTAGAATGATCTCTTTCATGAAGAAGCAGCATTGTGCCACAGATGTTCTGGTCATACCTCTGATGTTTTCCTGGTCAGGAACCATTCCCAATAAACAGCTGGGGGTAGTGACTTGGGTTTGAAAGCTAAGGGAGTCCAACAACACAGCTGGGCTATTCCATGTCTATTGTTCTTGGTGCCTGGGAAAAGTTCCCAAAGGTATTTACTAGACTTAGACACAGCCTCTTTGACTAGCTGGGGAAGACAGATTTAAAAAAAATATGACGAGTTTTTGGATCAGTTGTTCCTTGCATCTGCCCAGAAGCCAGTCTACCTTGAAATCTTCAAAGAGTAAGAGCAGCTTCAGGAATCCTGAAGACTTCTTCCCACAAATCCAATTAATCCTAAAGCTGGAATTCTAAGGAAGAAAAGACAGTTGTTTTCTGACTGTTTGTCACTAGAAATTCATCAGAACTTCTATAATGACATCCTTTTCTGTGGAGCTTCAAAATGTGTCTATCTTTCTAGCCTGGATTATTTCACAAAGTGTTCTGGTTGGGTTGGTTTTGTTTTTTGGGGTTTTTGGGGTGTTTGTTTTGTTTTGTTTTTTTAATTTGTTTTAAAAATAGCTTCTGTATTCTACCTCACACTTCACGAGATCCCAGAATGGGTCAGGTTAGAAAGGATTACAGTGAGTCATCTGGTCCAATTTCCCTGCTTAAACAGGACTATCCCAGAGCACAGACACAGGATTGCATTCACAGATGGTTCTTGAACGTCTCCAGTGGGGTTGACTCCACGCCTTCTCTGGGGAACCTGTTCAGTGCTTGGTCACTGCACAATGAAGAGTTTCTTGCTTATGTTCAGGTGGAACCTCCTGTGCATCAGTCTCCACTTGTTACATCTCATCTTATACTTGAGGTGTTCAGGGTTTCTGTACAAAACAAATTCTTCAAGCTGTTTTGCCCGGTTTCAGTACAGTCCTTCTAAGCTGAAGGTCAAAATCACTGGCTGTAACTCCTCATGTTACTCTCTCTTACTCTGGTGGGTTGACCTTGGCTGGACACCAGGTGCACAGCAAGCTGCTCTATCACCAGCAAGGGATGTTCAGTCACTTCAGGGAAGCAAGACCTCAGCACATGTAGGGTTTGCTCCAGAAGGCAAATATTGTAAATAACAAATGACCCCATTTCCTCTTCCTTTCCTTAGCTTTTGTATCTGGGCTGCCATTCTATGGCATGGAATAGCCCTTAAGATAACTTGGGTCAGCTGGCCTGGTTGTGTCCCCTCCCAGGATTTTGCCCACCCCCAGCCTACTGATGGAAGGACTGCTGTGAGATATCACTGCAATGGAAAAATGAATTCCAGGTCAGCCATACCCAGTACACAAGCAGACAGACACAAGTGCATATGTACACACAGAGGCACACAGATAAACTTCTGAAACAGCGACTCTGAACTGGCCTCCAGATCAGAAAGCTGTTACATTTTGATGTTGTTTCTCCAATAAGGAAAGAAGGCATAAAGAAATATTTCTTCCATGTTACAGTTGTTCATAATGATGTCTATAAATATAACATTAAAGAAACTACTATTTTTTATTACAGTCGTATGTTGTTATCTGCAAAATTTGCCTCTATAAGAGCTGTAGGTTCTCAGAAGCAGACCCTCCTGTCAAAAGTGGTTTTGCTCTGGAAAGTGGGACCTTCTCCCTCTATTTTCTTACTTGCATGATAACACTGATTGAAGGATCACCAGCCAGCTCCCTGACTTCATGAGTTGGAATCCTGTGAGAACTGTCATAGGGAAATGCCAGTAAGAAATCAGAGACCTCCAATCTCTAGTTGGGTGGTCAAAGAACATGAAGAAACATTCAGTTCTCCAAAACTGATATGCTGTTAATATCTGAAGGGAATATCCATGTTTGCTTTTTGTCATGAGCCTGATAGATAGACAGATAAATGAACAGTAAATCCACTGTGTGCAGGGAAAGGTTGCATTTTTTCTTTTTTTTTTTTTTTGTTTTTCTTTTTTTTGCCATATAAGTAGACCAAAGATGCAGTTTTTGTTATTCCTTCCTCAAGGAAGGAATAACATTTGTCTCTTTTAGGAAGAAACTGCATAGATATCTTACTGACCTTTTCTGCCTCTTTTAATCCTCTTCTGTATCTGTCCCCAAGACTCCTGAGCCTGGTCCTACACAGAGTGTGGCTTTCTGCAGACAGCTGCAGACGCTCCTGCCCCTCAGAGCCCCCTGTGCCATGCAGCTACAGCTGAGCAATGTCTGGCAATATCCACGGGCTTCTCATCTGTTCTTCCCATGTGCCAGACAGAGTAAGGCACACAGCAAGACCCAGCAGCCCCTTAGACACAAATATGACATCCATGGCACAATTAGAACAGACAGATTGTGAACACATGGCTTTCCAGCAGAAATGAGGTATAGCCACATGTTCATCGTGGTGGCCAAGCTTTAAAGAGCTGGTTTAGTGTGTGTCCAGTTTAGTTTTTTCTCTATGGAAAAGTAGAAGTGAAATTAAAACAAAACAAAAAAAAAAGCAGAAGCAACAAAAACAAAACAGAAAAAAAGTAAATAAAAAAGACAAAAAAAACCAAA
The DNA here is from genome assembly GCA_003676055.1 of Chloebia gouldiae. Lineage (NCBI taxonomy): Eukaryota > Metazoa > Chordata > Aves > Passeriformes > Passeridae > Chloebia > Chloebia gouldiae. Next base: position 63,269,078 of record QUSF01000001.1, on the reverse strand, counting down.
AAACTAAACCAAAGAAAGAAAATAAAGGTAACCCCTAAAGCATAGGTTAATTGAAGGTTTAAACCACATACTGCAAAATGTAGATAATTGTCTTTTCTCTTTGAAACAGCTCACATGGGTGCTAATTGGCCCATTGAATCTACATTGTCTCTGAGGGTTGACTTTCTTGGCTATTATGGGTTATGGACTCACAGTCCAGCTACTCCATTGCATGCAGATCAGGGCAGAAGGGTTTGGCAGCTACTCTGGGTCCTACTGGGGCAATAACACCAGTGTTTTATCCCCAGTGTTCTCGGCTTCTGCCTTTGCCCAGAGGAGAAACTGGTTTTATACAGATAGTCTTGACCCACAACCCTGCTGTGACAAGCACTGCCAAGCAAGGCCTCCTTCTCTTCCTTCATTTTCTTCCCTCCCTGTAGTCGAAAATGGCACTTCTTTGACTCAAACATAATCTCCCTTGTATAGCTGTAGAGTTTGTTTGTATTATTACCTTCCTGAAAGCAGAATATTCATGTATTGCACTGGCAAAGTATTCCTTATATGAATGCAGGTAAACAGCCCTGACTAAAGAAACTGTGCCAGTCACAGAAGGACTTGGCTTGGCTTTACCTAAGGAGCTTCTGCCAGCTCACATTTGCCAGTCAGGTGTCAGCCCCATTGTCACTCTTTACTGCTGAAGCTGTGCCAGCTGAAGTCAATATTAAGATGCCTTTTTGGAAGCAAAACCATTCCATGATTGACAGGAAGGGATATCAGGTATTTGCATGCCAGGGCAACTGTATGGCCATTCAAAGTGCATCTGCACACAAACTTAATCTACCTGTAGGGCAGACCTCAGGCTGAGACATTCTGGTTTTGGCAAAAAAAAAGGTTGTGTGAAAAGGTGTGAAAAGAAATCCAGGACTCCTGCTGCCTCACAGCTCTCCCTTAAGCACAAGAACATGCTCCTGGAAGGTTACAGCATCTGTTTCAGAAAGTGGCTCTGTGGCACAGCAGTCTGATATAACACAGGACGAGTTCCTCCCTGTCCTACCCTCCTATTTTTATGCAATTTTTTAGGCTGCAGCACACGTCTGCCTGCCTGGCCCATCTCCATACTGCTCATTAGCTCACAAGTGTTGCGTTGTTTCTCTGTCAAGAGTTTTGTTTGTTTTCCAGTTGTCATGCACAGATTCCTCCGGGAAATCAGAGAATGCAGGTGGACTTCTTATTGCTGCTTTGCTGTCATTATGGTAATCTCTAAAGAAAGAACAAACCCACAAAAATAAAGAAAACAAAGGGCGCACAGCATTCTTGTCAGGAAGGTCTCTGTTTTGACTCTCTTTGAGAAATGATTGGTGTGTGTAAAAATAAATATACTAGGTACTTTATCTAACTGTCAGTTTATTCATCTCTTAACAAGCAGAAATGGGCTTCAGGAACTAGAAATGTGTACAAAGAGATAAAAGATATGACAATTTTAATTTTAAGCATTAAGACAGTGTTGAACTTTCCACAGAAAACCTCATGATACATGATATTTTCCCCAACTGATGGTCTTGAGACAGATGTATTTTGTTATTTTGTTTTTTTGGTTTTGTTTCTGTTTTTCTTATTTTTAGTGCCTTAGAGTTCTATCCTGAGAAAAACTTCATTAATCTCTTGAAATAGGAGGAGCTGGTTACTGTTACAGGCAAAGAAGACAGGAAAGGACTCTTTATGTTAGAGTTATGTGAAAGTTAGAGATTAAATAGTGTGCTGGGGGTCACTTGGAGTTTATGTCTATTTGTAAGTTAGTGGCACTAGAGCATGGGCTTAAATATTGTCTGTGATCACCCATCCTACTTGCTAGCCTGATCTCTGGCATGGTTGTGGCCTGTGCCAAGACACACTATTCTGCTGGGCAGAGTTCATAGGGCAGCATCCACCCTCATGATATGAGGCTGTCACCTGGTTCAGGGAGAAAAAGAGAACACCCTTCATGTTGCCAACTGTGCTCTTTCACTAGAGCTCAGAAATAGAGCTTGTTCTTTATTTAGATTACTGGACAAAGAACTGGTCTGATACCTGCTGAAACTCAGACTCAAGCTTCAACCTCATATGCAAGCAGAAGATGAGTGCCTGTAAAAGCACCCTTTACTTCTTTATGAGCAGTTTTCCTTCCAAACATAAGTACTAATTGCAGCTGTACCTTTTCATGCTTTCCTGCATTAGCAAAGGGACATACCAACTTGTAAATAAATCCACATGTGTAGGAGTATTTAATTAGATAGGACTAGATGAATTCTAGAAGGCTTATGCTGGATGCCATCAGTAGCATGCATCCAATTTATCTGCTTTCTCATTCATGAGACACGTTTATGGTTGGATATTCATAGTAATCATTAGCATTGGTAAGTGTTGCTTCATTTTCTATGAACCATTTACAGCATGTTTTCTTATTTCCCCCTCTTGTTTGCCTGCTTGAAAAGCTGCAGAGAAATCTCTGTAGGGAAAAAAACAAAATAGTTACTATTTCATAGTACCTGCACTTTCAAGTGTAAATTGTTTTCTTTGTGATCATGAATATTAGCATTTTCAGAAACAAAATAACAAAATCTCTGTCCATCTGTGTCACCTGTGTGTCATTCATGTCCATGACCACCTGTGCTGTGGTGTGAGGCTGACAGGGAAGGATGTGTGCAGTCATTATGCACAAAACTCGCTTAATGCTCAAGTATGCATTCCTCAGGAAAGAAGACTTTTAAAAATATGTGTGAACAGAATTTCAAATGTATTTTTTAACTATTTTGGAGGAAAAATTTGACTGCCCAAATGAAAATCCTTGACTGTCATTCAGGAAGTAATCTTTTGCAGACCTTGTGCTTGTCTACATCACCAAAAGTTTTGTTTGTGTAAAACAATTTCTGTTCAAGCATTCTCACTGACAACATGATGGGGAGAAAGAGGTGTCTAAAAAAAGCACAGGTGGGTGAATAAGGGATTATGTGATATACTGAAGCAAAATTTCTGCTGAATTCCTCTCTCCATCTGACTTGTGATCTGACATGCCCAACCCAGCACATACCTAATCTGCCATTATTGAATATTTTAAGTCCTGTACAAAATGTAGATTAAGAACTGGAACTACTTGCCTGTCTCTTCTTCGGCAAGAGCAACTCCTCTTGATTATTCTCAAGGATGTGACCTTCTGTTTAGCTATGTGAATTATGCAGCAGGACCCTCCCAGCAGAGTTTGGACCAACCAGGTTACTCAGCAGGGATGTTAATCATCACTGAATTAAACAAACAACAGGTAAAGGGAATTCTGCGGGAGGATGTACAACCATCTCACAAATAAAATGTAAATTTGAATTTGATCCTTGTTTCAGTTTTAGAACTTAAAAGCTATAGTTCTTACCTTAACTTTAATTATATGATGAGTCCTGACATTTTTAACCTCTGTATTGCAGATTTTTCAACATTCAGTCTTACAAATGATGAAGCATCCTCTGGTCTACTCATTCATTTAATCATTAATTATTTGCTCTATTTCAAAGATCAACCACTGAATTTGTAATTTTTTAGCAGCCAGCTGTTCAATTTTCATACTAGCAAGTGATTTGAAGAACCCATTTAAACAATTTTACATACATCATAAGGCTTGAAAACATTGACTGTTGTGACCACCTCATGATATTTGACCTATAATGGGGTTTTTGTTGGTTTTGGGTAGTCGTTCAGGTTTTGTTGGAGTTATTGGTATGTGTGTCTGAATTTCACAGGATCATGGAAAGCCCTTTGACTTCCTTTGTTTTGCTTCCTTTATTCCTCTGAATGATCCTTTAAGAAACACATCTGTTTGAAGATTGGAAATTCAGCAAAAATTTAAAACATCTGAAGAAAAAATTAACCCAACAAAGTAATTAAATCTGCTTTCATATGATGAATAAACAAGTGTCTGAATAATTTATTAAGCAAATCCTAGCTAAGTATTGAATTCTTACCCACAGTGAAAGGTATGTGGCCAGTTTTACCACTTGCCTATCTGTATCTTTTAAGGCTTAAGCCAATAAACATCACAGTCAATAAAACATCCTCAAAACAGTTTCCTATTTGAGAATATGCAGGGTTTTTTTCTGACTTAAGAAATATGATGTATTCAAAATCATGTATTCCTCCCATGCCTCTGGTTTGAAATAACATGACGTGTTTCTTCAAAAATCCTGGCCCAGTAGATCTAATACTCCTGTAATAGGCCAACATGAAAGAACATAAGTTATTCTCTATTATCCATTCTGCAGGATGTAGAGAAATGTTTGCAGATTGCACTTGGGGTGGGTGACTATCATATAAAGAACAGCAGCTGGTGATATTTATGTCTAGAAGAGAACAATGTGTGCTCTTCCCTAAATTACTTCCAACTTTTATCTTGGCTGTGTGCCATCCCACATTTAAAGGATAATCAATGGGCTGACTCAATATTAATAATGCAATTCACAAGACAAATCTATTTGTGATTGAGCTGAATCTTGGAATACAGACCTTAGGAGGAAAACTAGGAATCCTAGATTTACCTCCTGAGAGATATGTATATAGATATATAAGTTTAAACCAGTCAAAGAATAAGGCTGAGAGCAATAACTTTCCAGTTCTAATACTTCAAATGCTTGAAGAATAAGGGAAAGCATACAATGAGTGTCATTGTATACAGCAAGTGTTATCCTTCCTGCTGAGTGTGTATGAGCCCATGTGAGCTTTTGTGTGTGACTGATGTCCCTGTTATTTGCTGCTTTGTGGTTGTGTACACAAGCCAACAAAGCAACCTGGTTGAAACAAAGGGTGATGTTCCTTCCTTTCCATCACTGCTCATTGTGATTTCTGAGCATTATTTCCAAACAAAAACAAAATAAAGCATCCTGTCAAACTTCCCTACAACTTTCTAAGTTACCTTGGGGTCTGTCTTGGAAACCTTTGAGGCTGATTGCAGTGAATCACTTTAACTGCCAGCTTAGCCACCGAGGAGACAGAGCTGTCATCGCATGAGTGAGAGCTCTGCAACACAATATTGTCTGGAGTTTGTATTGACATGGCTGAACAAAATTGCATAAGCCAAATTTCTAGGTTTAAGGTGCAGCTTTAAGGGTTCTGCTTTTGAAATATGAGCTTAGAAAGTTTTCCAGCCTTGTGATGTACTGCTAATAAGGTGGGAAGACAATAAATTAAATGAACTACTAATATGCTGCCACATATCAGTATTCACAGATGACTGCTACAATTATTGCTGGGTAGTTTGGCATGACTCCACCTCTCCTAATGTATAGTCTAGGGCACTCAAATAAATGAGCAGCTCCTTGGTTCTGTGCTGCTGTAAGCACTGCCAGCTTTGCACTTACTAGAAATATGACATTGTTCTGAGGTAGAAAATAAACCTTACTTCTGAAACACATCTCAGCTCTGTCATGGCGAAAACATCTGGAATTACTTACTTCCAGGTGACAGTATTGCATTGGTTACAGTACTATGGACAAATGTAAATCTTATTCTGACCGTTTAAATTGTTCTTTGCTATTATTGCTATTTTAACAATGCTTTGTCTTAATTGCGCTTGTTACGTTGTTTCATCAAAGGGAAGTAAGGACTGTATTTAGTCCCATTTGATCAAGAGGAGAATTTTCTCACATCCTGATTCCAAGTTTGAAAGAGAAGAAAGTTTTCATGTTCATTGTAGGTGAGGAAAAGTAAGGGGTGGGAGATGGAGCTGTGATCTGAAAGGAAAAAGAATCAATTGTATGCATGAAAGAGAGTGTGAGCTCACATCAGACACCATTCTGCCACTTTACCAGGATCAGATGAGTTCCAGTTACATCTCCAAGGGTGAACTTTCTGCAAAGGAGCTGAACTGCTGTAATTGCCTTCAGCTCAGGCAGGCTGAAGTAGGCTGAGAGTCAGGACCCTGATGCAGATTTTTTACACACAGGCTGAAGTGTCCATGTCCTGACTCCTGCTGCTGGCAGGTACCAGCCCTATCAGACTCACTGGATTTGAAGCAGAAATAACAGATTCACATGACTTGGACAGAAGCAGACTCTGAGTGCAGATCAGGGAATTGAAACAGGCTGCAGGTTATCCTCTCATGTACATATGTATTTCTGTTACACAAAATGTGTGTTTTCCTGTATACCTGTTAAGTACAGAAGTTAATTATTTTAGAGCATAATTGCAAATTTAACAGGAAGGTAAAATACCTTCCAAGCAAATCTTTCTGTGTTGGTCCTGGGGGGTGAAAACCTCCCAGGCAGTCAGAGATAATGGATTGTATTACATTAGAATTGATTCTCCCAAGACATGGTGCCAATTTAGATGAGATAATAAGAATTTGTTTACATTGCATGTAAACAGGTAGAATTCAGAAAGCCAAGTTTAGTGTTAAAGCAGCAAAATATTTATTTCCATTAAAAAAAAAATCTCCTTAGAGAGTCTTAGGAGGGACAAAGCAATGAAGAGCTGTCCTAGCTTGAGGTCTAGAATGTCCAGGCTAACACCCCTGTAATATTGCTGATCATTAGATCAGACCTTGATTAACCTCTCTTGTGCCAGATACATGTATTAACACAAGCTTGGCTTCCTGAATAAAAGACTTAGTTCTGAATAGATCTTTGTTTTACATATTGGCCTGGTTTTATTATTATGCTAATTTCTAGTTGATATCAAAGTCATAATCTTTCTACACTTACTTTTGGAATGATTCCTGTCAGTGCTCAGGTACTGTAGAGATGATTAGAATGGACACAGTTTCTGTAGCCTGGGTGAGTTTCTCCTCAGCGTGCTGGAAAGGGTAGGTCAAATAGTGTACAAAATTCTGATCAGTGACAAAGAACATTTTGCATTTTATCTTATATTCTTGTGACAGAACTCATCTTCTTGCCCTCAGGCACTGGGAAATGGGAAAGAATTGAAAACATGGGCATTACTAGAGAAAGGAGAGGCAGGAGCTTTAAAATCATTTTGGTTAATGAGAATTATGTATATTATAATGTGAGTATACTTGTGTGAGTATACTTGCATGAGTATTTTCTCCCTGTTCATAAATTAAGTTTTGGGCATATTGGATATAAAGATGAATACTATTAGTTTTGTGACTGTTGTTGTGTATGTGTTTGACACCAGCATGTTTCTAAATAGGTAAGAAATTATCTATGAAACTGTGTCTAGATCTGCCACAATGTGGACATGAAAAGATTAAACTAGATAAAATGAAATTAGATTTTATGAGACTAGAGATAAAATTTAGAGTGTATAGAATTTTTTTCTTAGGCATTAGGTGAGAGATTAATCTTACCTAACCTTAACTGTCTAAAAGTTTTCTGTCTGGATTATCATTCAGAATCATACTACTATCGATGGAGATATAAATGAGCACTTCCAGAAGGTCATTCATCCCATTTTGAGATGTCTGTCTCTGGAGATCCCAATCTGTGTCTTTTATTCTGTGTACTGAGTCTAGCTGAGTAGAATAGCTTCAATCTCTACCTTGGAACAAGTATGATTATAAACTTTTGCATTTTAAAAGTTGTCAAATGCAACTGCCATCATTCATGGTTCTACTCACATGTTTGCATAGCATTAGGCCTTTTCTCCAGCCAGATATGAAACAATCATCATTTTGGTGGTAAATGACAAACAGATTTCAATACAGATCAAAGCTTATATTTGCTGAATTCACTTATGACTTGGACCTCAAAATTATGTCAATACTTTTATTCTTTATGAAGTTTTAAGCCTTCTTCTCTTCTATGACACAGCTTGCACTCTATATTTACATTATTGAGGATTATGAATATTTATCTCTTTTTTTTAATTGATGTACATAAATACATATGTTGTGATACCCATCAGTAACAATGTTTTTGTTGAGAGGATTGCAAGAGTCCAAGGTAATACAGGTACTGACTCAATCATATAGAAATCCCACACCTAACCAGAAATCAGGGGCTGGGACAGTATTTAGGGAAGTATCACTAACTATTTATTTATATTTTCTCATTGTTTTGTTTTAAGTATCCACTGTTGATTACTATCAACAATAAGATGTTGAACTGTACTTATATAATAGTCATTTTTAATTCTTATGCTCAATCATGGAACCATGAAGTTTGGAAAATACCTCCAAGATCATCAAATTGAACCTTAAGTTGGTAGTATGCTGGGGTTCAATTGGTTGGCTGATTTTTCCATTGCAAAGTGTAAATATATTATTGTTAACAGAAGCATTTTGTGTTCCATGTCATGTTTTAGTTCTGGAGTGAACCTGGTAATGTCAGCAGTTTAGCCACCATTGTACCAGCCTTCTGTAATTATGCCAGACAGCATTTTCAGAAATGCTGAACTTCCAGTAATCACTGGGCTATGAGTGGTAGTAGAAATGCAGCAATGCAGAGCTTATTCTTCCCTTTTTATTTTCTCTACTCTAGAGCACGAATGATATGCAGTTTCAAGGCAAATCTGGCTTTAACATATCTCCAGCCAGCATGAAGCCAAATCACAATCTAAACTTGCAGTGATTACATGAGCAAGTCAATTTTCTGTGTTGAAACCTGCTTGATTTCCACCCTGCTGCTATTCCCATGCTGCAGGTGGGAGAAGCTGTCCCATTTTATCCCATTGTTTATAGTGTGGCTTCAGTGACTCACCTGGAGTCTTCTAGTTGGTGTGATTGATTTCAGGACACTATTTGAAATATAACTAAGAAATCAACACTCTGTCCTTCTATACTCCTGACAGATTGATTTAGGCTGAAATCCATTTGCCTATATATGTTTATAAAAGGTAATATAAAATTATGGCCAAGAGTAACTTCAGGTGCAGTTGATTTTAATAAAAAAATTTAGATTAAAGGTGAAGCAAGGAGATATAATGGTCCATGTTGCCTGTGATGTAGTGCACAATTTTCTTTTTCCTCTTCAGCAAAATAGAGTCTTTTGTTGGTTTTACACAACCTAGGATATCAATCACAGCTGTGAGCTCTTGAGGCAAATGAATGAACATAGAGGTGAATAAGAACAGAGTCAGGTCCAATGTGCTGCAGTATTTTAAACATGTATGAGATGAACAATGGGAAATGCTGGAGAAGATAAAGGAGGAGGGAAGGAAAACTTCTGTGGAAAAGAGTAAGAAGTATGTATTACTGATGTTACATAAGGGGTTTTTGGTGGGAAGAAAATCCACTTCACATGACAAAGCAGGGATCCCCTTCATTCAGGAATGTCTACTAGACTGCTCATCCCCATTGCTGAATTCACTACAGCTGATTTTGCATGTCCAGCCACACCCTTTCCAGTCTGCCCTCAGACACTTGCAGGGCAACAAAACTAAATGAAGTCATAACACCTCACCATTTCCAGGACTTTGCCCTGTTTGGTTTTAGACACATCTTTGCTTATATTCATACTTATATTTTCATGCTAGAACAGATATTTTACAGAGCAGTCTGTGTTTAGCTTATGAGTAAATTTCAAGATTCTGAGAGTAATGAGAAACAAAGTTTGCACTGAACAATTAGATGAAGTCGTCGCTTAATAGTAAGCAGCGTGACATAGGTACCATGGAAAATTAAAATAGCAAATACAAAATACTTTTTGTATTGCTCCTCACCAAATGTTACCACTATCTATTAAGGTGGTATATTGTTTTCATGACCAGTACTGCTCTGCCTTTATACATGAGAACTAGGACTGTATTGAATGTAAAAACTTGAGTCATGGTTCTTTGCCGAATCTGTGATGTACTTTCAGGTTGCTATACTTTCAGTTAAAGTGAATGTCATTTGAAAACATTTCTGCTGGATTAAATCTCTTCTCAAAGATTTAAAGACAAAGTAGATTTTCATCCTCTCTTACACTCAGTGATTTGTGCTACTGACCAGCTTGGTGTGACACTACAATCGTGGGAAGTAATAGGCTGCCTGGGAGAGCAGGCAGTTCAGCCTTTTTCCCTGTCTTACACCCTCTGAATATATGAGGGGTTTTGGGGTGATGTGGAAAGGGAATGAGAAAGCAAGTGCTCATGAACACTTCAAAATCCATCCCTCCGTCATCTTCCTGGATAGATTTTTTTCATTCAACCTGTGACATCTGTCATTACTTATGTTTCATGTGGTCATTACAGAACTCACTACACACAGTACAGATTTGACCAAAATAGTCAATAGAATTTGATATGATTTCTCCAGAGATAAATATCTATTTTGAAATGAAATTGTCTCCTAATCTCCATTAAGAATCTTGATTAACTCCCCAGCAATGAGAAGATGGGCCTGGGGTCACTTGTTGGCCTAAGCACTTGCATTTGTAGATAAGCACACTTAGCCAGATGGACTCCATCTCACTGGAACCTGGAACCAGGGAATCACTGCTCAGCAGCATGGGATGGAGAGCTGCAAGCTCTCTGCCTTAATTTGATAGGACAGCTCTTCTCCTTTGAGTTACACCTAAATTCCTTGAGTAACACCTAAAGGCTTTAGGGTCACCTAATTGCAGCCTTCAAATAAGATGGAGAAGGACAATTTACAAGGGCATGTAATGACAGGACAAGGAGGAATGGCTTCAAACTGAAAGAGAGTAGGTTTAGATTAGATATTAGGAAGAAATTCTTTACTCCGAGGGTGGTGAGACACTGGGACAGATTTCCCAGAGACTTTCCTGGGAAGAAGTTCCCCATCCCTGGAAGTGTTCAAGGCCAGGTTGGATGGGGCTCTGAATGACTTGGTTTGGTGGGAGGTGTTCCTGCCAATGGCAGGGGTATTTGAACTAGGTCCCTTCCAACTCAAACCATTCTATGATTCTATGATTTCATTATTTTATGATTCTGTGATTCATTGTTCTATCCCTCTGTTTTTCCTGCAAACAATAAAGTAGGTCTACAGAAATCTTATATTTGTGCCTGAAACTGTCAGTATGAATACAATTACAAAAGTATAATTTGGGTGTTACTTAGTAGTTGTTTTACTAACCCAAATTCATACATCAAGGCACATGGAGCTGAAGGCAGCATTAAGCAATCATCTATTACTGTCTAGTTCATTAATTCACAATCATATTTGCAATTCTGATAGGCATTTCCTCCTCTCAGTTATTAAGAAAAAGACCAAAGATAAAAATTTCACAATGCCTCCATGTGGATGGTTCACATCCAGCAGTATCTCTGGAGTTCCCAAACTGCAGCACTTTTGAAGAGTGGGAGGAGCTGTCTTGTAAAACAATTCTTTCCTTCTTCAGTGCACAAATAGAGGACTGAAGTGAAATTAGCTCAGGTGATGGATAACATACTATATACCAAAGAGTCTAAATAGGGTGAGAATAATGTGGTAAACCCCAAGAACTTTAAGAAGCAAGAAAATTATTAACTTGGAAAAGAGATCTGATTTAGCATTTTAAATATCTGAAACACAACAGACAAAGACATGCAAGGACACATTTGTGCCATGATTGGGAACAATGCCAGGAATAGCCAAACTCCTACCCAATATGTATTTGAGAAATAAATAACCCATTAAGGAGCTTCATTTTATTTGTGGTATGTACCACTTGTGAATGTTCAAAGATCTAAGAATATGTAGATGTATGGGTTTGTGTGGCAAAGTTTTGGAAGTGGCGGGGAGGACTGCAGGGGTGAATTCTCTGAAAAGCTGCCAAAAGTCTTTCTCGAGCCTCATGGAGCCAATGCTGGCTCCAAAACAGGCCCAGTGCTGGCCAAGGCTGAGTGCATCATCAACAGTGGCAGAGTCACAGCTCTGTAGAAATCCAAGTCAGTGGAGAAGCAGGGGAAGGATCTGCTCCAGGTGCCAGAGCTGAGGTTCCCCTGCAGCCCCTGGGGCAGCCCATGGTGAGGCAGCTGTGCCCCTGTAGTCCATGGAGGGCACAGGGGTGCAAAGATGCACCTGCAGCCCACATAGGAGCCCCATGCTGGAGGAGATGAATACCTTAGAAATGGCTGAAACCTCAAGGGAAGCCCAGGCTGAAGCAGTCTCCTGATAGGATCTGTGGATCTGGGGAGAGAGGAGCCCATGCCAGACCAGGCTTTTAAAATTTTTTCAAAAAATCTTGTTAATCTAGACATTCCTTAGTCACCACAGACTATAAACACTATCCCTCTCACACTGTCTTGTAAATGGAAATGTTGATCTCATGATATTTTCTCAGTATAAGCACAACAAACAAATAAAACTTGTAAAAAGACTATAAATAAAGAAAAGCATAAGACTCAACAAAATCCAGATTAAAGCTAATATAAGAATCCACAGTGGAACACAGGTTTTTTGATCCTTATATTCTGATCCTCATCTCATCCATCTTTACTTTTGCTTTAACTGATTCCTTCCTGAATCCAGGTTTTCTCTGTTCTGCTTGCATACATGAGGAACAGTGTCCATAAGCTCAGAAGTTTATTATGATTAGTGCAATGCAACCATTATGTGAAATTATAATCTGTAATTATAATCTGTATCAATACATTATTCAAGACAAATGACTGCATATTTTGGGCAAATATTATCTTCAGCATCACTAACATACTAACGTTATACCACACTTCTCCCACTCTATATTAAAGACAGATATCACACATTTATAAAATGCAGTAGGAGTTAAAAAGAGGTCCGGACAGGTTCATGCATTCACTGTAAACCTTTCTGATTTTTACACCTTCAGCCTATATAAAAGCCTTTAAGACTTTGTTCCTTTCCTTTAAAAGCATGTTGATCTTTTAAGTCACACTCCTCGAAGTTTCAAGTGCTCCTAGGGAGCCAACACACATGCAGAGTGATTCTGATGTTTGTTCCTGTTCCACAAAAATCAGCCGCAGATGTGCTCTTTTGTTTCCTTTGTGATGTTCAGATGAGCTAATCACACTCGGGAAGCTTTGTGAAGCTGTGCTGCTCTCCCCACATCCACCATTTGCAGAATTAGGTCTTTGAACACTTGGTGTGCACAGGTGGGGTCCTCTGAAGATGCTTAGGCACAAAGGGACACCCTGTGCACAAGTGACAAAGTGACAAGTGGCTAATTCTACAGACAGAAACCTTACAGGACACTGACTTTCCATCCACTACAGCTCCCTTGCAGTTAATCCTTAGCAAGTAGCAATCATCACCCTATAGAAACCAGAGGGAAGAGTTCTGGAAACAAGCAGGATTGCTTCATGATGATTCTGTTGATTGAGGCTGTCCACAAAAGCAATGTTCAAGAATTGTGGATGCACTGAATGCTCATTCTGGGATGTTGGCTGCAAGGGCCAAGGAGAGCACAGTTAATACAGGTTTGTAGGCTTGAAGCAGAGGATGAGAGCAGTGTGGTGGACAGCTGTGAGAGCTGGGGTTGTTCAGCCTGGAGAAGTCTCCAGGGAGAGCTTATTGCAGCCTTTGAGTACCAAAAAGAAGCTTACAAGAAAGGTGGAGAGGGATTTTTTACAGGGGCATGCAGGAATGGCTTTAAGCTGAAAGAGGAAAGGTTTATACCAGATATTAGGAAGAAATTCTTCACATGAGAGTGGTGAGGCAGTGGAACAGGTTGCTGTAGAAGCTGTAGATTCCATCTCTGGAGTGTTCAAGGCCAGCTTGGATGGGGCTTTAGCAACCTGGTCTAGTGGAAGGAGTTCCAGGGGTGTTGGAAGAAGATGATCTCCTCCAACCCAAACCATTCTATGATTTATGTTTCTGTGACACGTGGAAGATGCAACCACTGCAGCACACATGACAGGCTATCCTGAGGAAGTCCCTCACCGCCTGGAAACTTCTCAGACAGCTCCATGTCTGTGCTCTGTGGCTGCATCAGCTCCAATGGGCTGGCTGCCCCTGAGCAGGGGTGCTCCATTGTTTGCACTGTTTAATTGCTTCAGTGCAACAATTGCCACTCACAAATGACTGTGTGTGGTTCAGGAGCTGTCCCAAGCCCAAAATTAAATTTGCCATACCACCCTGTTCCAGACGCTAAGTGAAATTATGGTGTGTGGGCATCTCCATGCCAACGTTAGAGGGTTATCTCAAGAACATCTTTTTTACCAGATATAGGGTTTTTTTTTTCTTTTTCTAGTTTCTAGAGCTTCTGCAAACAGAAAACTTCAGAGTCTATGAATGGAATATTTTTTTTCTTTCTTGAAAGCCAGCCTACACCAGAAATATCCTTGTAAGTGAAAAATGTTAGTATCAATAAGTGAAATATTTACATTCATATTTTAGTTTGCATTTGAAATATCTGCAATTTTTTCTCTGAGTTTTACTGGAAAAAAAAATATTGCAACGTGTTCCCAATCCATTGATTTAGCTAATGAGATCATTGTTACAGCCACAGATTGAGAACAACAACAAATGGCTATAAAATGATAGCAACGGATGGGGCATATGTATGGAATGACCTTTTGGAGATTGCTTGAGGAAACCTTGTAAAATCTATTTTTGTTGGCTAAACCCATGTTTACTGCATAGCTAATGTTTTTTCACTGCCTTATGTGCAGTTAAAGACAGTAATTTGGACTGGCACCAGACATAACTTTTCATGCTTCATGGCAGCCCCCACCTAAGCTATTAATTTACCACCTGCTTAAGTTCCTGAAGCAATGAGCTGTCAACAATTTTCTTAAGCTCCAAGACTGCTTTCAAACAAAACCCAAGGCCTTAAGAGAATGAAATATGTACATTATCCCAAAGAATTTCTTCAAATTTTTTCACAGAGTTCATATGGAATTAAAAAAGTTAAAGGTTGAGGTTATTTAGCAAACTTCTGGGCATAGTTTCAGTCCAGTCCTTCACTACCATTATTTGCTCTGCTGCTTGAAATTCACACTCAGTTATATTACAGTACCTTGTTTAAATATGATGGCAGAATTGGGCAGATTTTCCTTGTAATTCCTATGGAATTCTACTGGAAAAACTGATATTAAAAATAGATTTGAGATATATCCTAAATATAAAAGTTTTCACTTAGAATTTGGTTTGAAAAATATAATTTTTGCTAAATATTTGAGTCAAAAATGTATCAGCCCTCTTTCATGCATGGAACAATATATTTAAAAGAAATGCCTTCTGCAAGCTGGAAGTAAACACTTGATTTGGATAGTTTAACTGTATACTAGATTTAATATTCCCCATTATTTGGTTATTTTCTTTACAAGTAAATGATTGACTGTGTTTGTTGCCCTATTCTCTGAATCTCAGAATGCTCAAAGATATTTTGGGAATATGAAGTCAAACCTATGTTTGACACATTAATTTCTTTTTTTTTTAAATCTGATTTGTTAAGTTTCTATAATGACTCCAGTGTCCATTGTAAAACTATAATTTTTAATGGATCTTAAAGGGATTTGCTGGGAAAATAAACCAACTTTTTTCACTTCACAGCATGGAAAATACACACAGGCCTGGGCTAGGAGGCTCCTTTTAGTCAAATGTTCTTGTTCTGCTCATCTGTGAGACCATGATGAGATTCAGCTATGTTATATGTAAACCATTGGTCATTCATGCTAACTCTCCTCATTTCACATTTCCTCCTTCTTACTAATTCCTGCATTCCTGAGTAGCTTCTGCTCTCCAATAAACTCTGGATTTTTTGTGAGACTACTTCCAATATAAAGCCTTTTGCACATTCTCATCTACACCTTGCTGGGAGTTGGAAGTAATATCTTCCAAAGAGGTATGTCTGATTTTAATAATTAATTATAATTAGAATAGTTCTTCTCAAGTTTATCCATTAAGCAGATGAAGAAAAAAGATGTGGACAGAGTAGTTATGTCCGATACTGAGAAATTTGAATAAATTCATAATATAGGTCAAGAAAACATGTAGACACTGTTTCTCAGGGCTAAAAGCCAAAGTTTTATACATATAAAGGAACGAGCTCTCTCTTTTTCCTCTGCATTCTATGAAATTGATCAGTAAATTCCACCCAACCAACTGCTGAGTCCTTCATTAAGGTACCTAATTTAGAATATAATTTCTCTGTCTTGCCTTCTATAATCAATGCTGAGTATGGGTAGTTCAGCCTGTCTGTAATCTGCACCAGACTGTAATTTGTTTGATTCTCTCCACTGCAAAGAACTTTAAAGATGCATTGGTCAAAAGGGACCTAAACCTATGTCACACAAACTCCTTCACCATCCCCAATCCTTTGAGATCTCAAATCATCAAACCCTTGAGAGAGCAGCCAACTTTGTCTTGGGCACAGTGTAACTCAGCTATTCATTTAAAGGTAAGCACTTTGCTGAAGAGGGATGAGGAAGAAAATGGCAAAATGTTTTGTTAATTTGGAGCCTTGGATTAAAGCTAAACTGGGCCAATTATTGGCCTGAAACACAATAAAGTGCAATTTCCTGACCAATTGTTTTTGTACATTTGAGGAACTGGGAGTTACAAATGAGAAGAACAAGACTGTCACAGAAATTAATTATGCATAACCTTGTTATCTGGGTATGTGGAGACAAAACTTTGACTAGAAAAAATGCGAAGTTCCACTTAAAAGAAGGAAAGCAGGTTGTGGCCATGAAATGGAAGGTGATGGCTCTGGAAAAGGGCTGCGGGTCACAGCAGATGTGACCTCCTCCTTTCCAGTGCAATTATAAACTGCTAATGAAGTCCTGGATGTTTAAACAAGGTGTTACAATAGAGAAGAGAACACCTAATTAAATTTCTTAATAGAATGGGGTTGATAATAGAGAAATTGTGAGTGTGTTTTGTTCAGATTAACAAAAAAATGAATTTTCTAAATCTGGACAAGGTGAAAAAAGTGTCTGAGGATGAGAGATTTCAAAGAGTAAAAATGAAAGAGTTCAATTTAACATAGAGAACAGTGAGTTGTAATTTATCATAGAGAACAGTGAAAGGTGACTTGTACACTTTTAAATTAATTTAAATTAACTCCTGACTGATGTTTTTATTTTAAAGAACCGATAAATCATGAGAATTCTTCTCTGAACACTGAAGCTGGGAAAACTCAAATTAGGAGGAGCGTTTAAGAAGACTGATGGAAGTAAAGGATTCTGTGTTTCCTTTTATATTTATGTAATGCAATATTGTGTTTTTCTGGAATTCTTTGATGACACACCAAGATCAAGGTCTCAGTAATTGGTTCAGTTGCACATTGTAGATATAAATATTTACCAGAACACGCCTAGAGTAACCGGTCTTCCCCCAAAACTCCATTCCACTCCTTCCCATTTGACTGATCCTCCCTAATTCTCAACCCAGTGGTTCCATCCTGTTTCTCAAACTAAACAGAGTCTGCTTTCTAAGAACGGAACAATCCCCTCAGCCCCCTCAGGTGAGATTTCTGCAGGAATTTCACAGCGTTTTGGTGAGAATGGGCAGGCAGTGGTCAGAGCTGGTACAAAGGAGAGGACAGAAATGTGGTGCCGAGAGCACACCACGGCAGGACCTGTGTGGTAATCACAGGGCAGAGAATCCATTCCTGCATTGGTGGAACCATTGGAGCAGATGAACCATAATGCACAGTACCCTTTCACTCTGTTAATTAGAAAAACTCAGTTTCCACAGATTTATTTTTTTTTTTAGAAATGAGCCTTAGAATGTTTTCATAACTGTTTCCTGCATATTCCAAGATGACAAAAAGTTTATTACCAAACCAGAGGATAATACAAATTTTCTTCAAAGAAACTGGTTGGTAATTCAGAGACACTTTCCTATATATAATACAATTAAATAACTTTACATTTACTACAGTGGTATCTTATTTTTCATACTGTTTGCTAATAAGTTTCTAACATTCTGGGCATCGGGTTTTATTAGTTTCCATTAGGAAGATAATTAATATTTGAATTCACAGCTTTTGTTGAAATAGTACATAAAAAATAAAATGATGTTCTGTCAGCTTTTATTTGAAAAGCAGAAAACCTTCTATTACATAAATGTTAAATTCTTTATTATAATATATTTGAAAGTGAATTGTGTATGACAGAAGTCAATAAAAAATTAATAAGAATCTCAGCATTTTAACAGTTTATAGTTGCACTACTTATTGAAATGTATACAGCTTCTGTTTCAACATGGTTATTCAATTTCTCTTTATATGTCTTTATATTTTTTATAGGTTGGCCTTTATCCTTGTCTATGGTTTTTAGGAGCATTTAGGTCTGTTTTGTTCTTACATATGTGTTGAATTTACACATTTTTATTATTACTGGCATTACCTTGAGCATTAATATATTGACTGTGTACTATATGTTATATAGAAAACACAGTCTGCTATATAGTATAATTATTTATCTAAGAGAATATATTTTGTCTCTAATATATAGGAACAGCATAACTGACCTAATTATAACACTATCTTTTAATGTCTATTAGTGAAATTTTACAATTTATTTTCATAAATAAAAACCATAATATATATCAGAATATGGTTATTGGGGGAAAAAAGTCAACATATTGCCATGAATTATCATCTAGAAAAATGATTTTGCTTTATGTATTATTTATTCATTACTTAGTCTTAATCATTAAAATGCTAGGATCTAGGCAAACAAGCATGTAACAGAAAAGAAAACATTATAAATTGTAAATAGTGAAGCACATCACTGAAGATAAAGACTTTGTGAACATTCCCTAGGCTGATAATGCCCATATACACCATTTGGCAATTACACAACTAAATGTCAACACAAGCTTGCAATCACTGGGAAAGAAAAAAGGTCTGCACTGCTCTGTCATTAGGGTTCACTTGTTGCTGTCTTAAGACAATTCAATTTATTCTCAAGAAATACAAGGACAGGAACTTTAAAGAAAAACCCAGGTTATTTAATTTGCCAAGTTTCAAATGTCCTTCTTCTCTTAAATTAAATCAAAGATTTTCAGTAGGAGAAGGATTCAATAATGACTTTTAATGTGTAGCACTAAATTCTGCAGCAATTAGAAAATCAGGCAAATAGTCTCTCCTTTGTGGTTATATCTCTTATCTAATCCTGTATTCTCAATCTTTATTTCATTGAGACTTTTCACAGTGAATAGAATTCAGAAAATTATCAATTCTTTTGATAAAAAAAGTCCTAAATTAAAAATGGCTTGGCTACAGATTCAGATTCTTTCACTGGTGTTAAATACATGAAAACAAACTTAAAGAAAATCAATCCACACTGGTTGACAAGGCACATTTGTTGATAATTTTTAGAAATCAACAGTTCTGTGTGGATTAAACAAGAACACAACTATGAAAGGGTCTGAGGTTTCCTGAGTCACAAACCAGAGAACAATAATACCACATGCCCACATTAATTTTCAGTTTTAATTTTTGCTTTGCTTATTGAGCCAATAAAACTGTAATTAATTTATTAATTTATTTTCTATTTTAAACTGCTACTGTATCATAAACACAGTTGACCATGAAAACAATTTTAATGTTTAAAAAAATACTAAGGTTAACCTTTCAATTTGCATTCCAGGAAAAATAATTGTTCAGCCATTAGCTATAGCAGAAAGTTAATATAACTGCCAGGAATTATTAGAAGAAAAATGTCTGTGCCACACTAAGATCAAATAAATAAATAAATGTAGCTAATTCAGAGTAAATGAAAACATATTGACCTCATTTCCAAGTGACTTTAAAAACTGCATGAAGACCTGCTGGCATAAATTATGTATGTCCTATGTCAGCAAAGAGACAGGAATGAGTGGCTAGTGATCAGATTTCCCCAGATGATTATCTTTATTTTTTCTCCTGGCTCTTCAGTGAACTGGAAAAAGTTAACAGTATTGCATTTTCAACATCAGATTTAGGATGCTGGATTTCTAATGAGCTGGATGTCTCCAGAAGAGAAAACTGCTCATAAAGAACAGCAATGCAGGACATAGGAAGAAGGGAAGAGGCCTGGTTTCTGCCTTCTGCTTTCAGTAGCACAATGATAATGAGAGAAAGCATTATTGTCAATACAGACGTGTCTTTAATACCAATTGGAAAGTACAATTGATCCATTCAACCTGCAGAATTTAATCTGAAAGCAAAATGACCTGAAGCAAACAAGTTCCTAACTTCCATTAGGTCATTTAGTTTTCTGAAGAGCTCAACCCTTGACATACTGGCAAAAATTTCAAAAATCACAAGTCAGAGCTGAACACTAAGCCCAGTTAAATGCCAGTATCAATTTGTGGTTTTTTTTTTTTTTTTTTTCTGACAATACTCTTCTGATTGTTTTCTCAGCCTCGAGATTGTGCTGAATTCACATACTCATTCCTTTATCCATGATCTCAATTTATGGAGTAGTGTATAGCACATGAGTAGCTGGGAACCTAGACGAAAAATTTTAAAATGCCAAATTTTTTATTGTGAACTGGGGAGATAATTATTCATGTTCTCATGCAGCTAAAAACTCTGTAAGAGCTGCAGTAGGCCTAAGAGAAGAAGGTTTGGAGAGGAAGACATATGAGCAATGAGTGAGGTCATTTGGCTTGTGCATTCTGGAGAGAAAACTGAGGGGAGAACTCAGCTCAGTCTGCAGCTTCCTCATGAGGGCAAGAGGAGGGGCAGCACCATCCTCTTTTCTCTGGTGA
The DNA here is from genome assembly GCA_003676055.1 of Chloebia gouldiae. Lineage (NCBI taxonomy): Eukaryota > Metazoa > Chordata > Aves > Passeriformes > Passeridae > Chloebia > Chloebia gouldiae. The sequence continues at coordinate 63,248,575 of QUSF01000001.1, read as the reverse complement.
CCCATGACAGGACCCAGGGGTGCAGCACAAATCTCTGTCAGGGTGCTATAGCCTGGATATTAGGCAAAGGTTCTCTCACCCAGAGTATGGGTGGGTGCTGGAACAAGCTCCCCAGGGAAATGATCACACCACCAACCTGACAGAACCCAGTAAAAGTTTGGACAATGCTCTCAGGCACATGGTGGGACTCTTGGGTTGTCCCCTCTAGTGCCAGGAGATGGACTTGATGAACCTTGTGAGGTCCTTCCAACTCACTCTATTCTATGACTCTGTGATTTACATTCCTCCCCTCAGCCCTCCAGAAGTGCTCTGCTGCTCCCAGGACAAGTATCCTCTGCCAAGTAAAACACTGAATTGGCTTCATTTTGTTGTCACTGACTTTCTTCACCACAGTTTTTGACTTCAGAGAAAGGTTCACTGATCTGAAACAGCTTTGGAGTGGTGCTGCAGGGTAACAATTTGGCAGCATGCTCACATAAGAGGGTGCTTGCTCTTGTGCCTTGGAAGTGATGTAATTTCAAAGAGCTTCATATGAATTACTCTAGATGAATAATTGCAATGCCTACAGTCATTAAACCCTGATTTCAAAACCAAAAAGCACAGAGTAGTTGTGTTTGTATTTCCCAGTGCTAGACCTCTGAAAGTGACTGGTCATGAACTGAACAGCACCTGGCCTTGGGTCTCCTCTCTACTCCAAGCAGTGTCCCAGAAGTCCGAACACATGCTGATGTGCATGTTCACATTATTTTGCATCATTTGGGTTCTAAGTGCAGCCATATGGGAAGGCTGTGGTGCAGTCTTGTAAAGGATTGGTGTTCATACCAGAAATCTGAAGATGTGAGTTGTGTGCTGTGGGGAAAGGAAGGCAATATGGGAAGGTGCTTGTGGACATAAAAACTGCTGCAATTACATGGAGGATTGTTGAGGACAGGCAGGAAAGGGAGACAAAACTTTCATCTCCTGTTTATTGGCACAAGCCCCTGAAAAAAACTATTTATAGGATGCAAGTTTTGTTTTAGATGGAATTGAGTTATTCACTAGGAGAGACTAGCATTTATGCAACCTGGAGGATGAGAACTGTGAGCTAAGCTGTCTGGCAGAGTAAACATATATTTCATTTCAGCAATACAGACATCCTTCGAGTTGGGTTTATACAAAGGTTATCTTATTTTTCACTTATATGAAATGAAAACAACAGGGAAAATACAGAGAAAGGATAGTCTTTTATTCTGCCACTTGCAAAACAATTGCAAGCAGAGCCTTAGCTGCAGTAAACTGCCCATCTATCTGGCTTAGCACATGATCTACTCAGTACTCTAGAGCTTAATCTAATATTCTTAACACTAAATTAACTTAGAATGTAAAATTAAAAGAGAGAGAAAATATGCAGTTTTAGTGACAGAAAACAGATCTTAATGATTTCATAGTTCTGGCCTAAAAGTTATCAGTGTAAACCTCAAAAAAACCTAATGTTGTTGAAACTAGTTAATAATTTTAAAGGAAATTATTAATATTTGAAATGTTATTTAATTTTTTATTCCTGAAAACATCTGTCTTTCTGAACATGGCAGTGCAAAAGACCAGTCTTACATTGAACATGCCTGCTGTAAATTGATGGTAGGAAATGGACATGATTTCATCGTGGGAAGCATGGAACTGCATCACGACTATTGGGTCTGATTGCATATTTTGAGAGGAAAAAAAAAATCAGGAGATTATGCAATCCTTGGCACACATAAATGCACATTTCCTTGTGTCATATCACATCCAGATGTACATCTGTCACCAGAATGCCAGGAAGAATAAATTTCTCTAACACTGTAATTTCAGTATTAGAAAACAAGTATTATTTTATATCGGTGCAGCGTGTAGAGAGAATTGTTCCTTCTATCATACACATGTGTGGAAAGTTTAAAAGCTGTAATTTATCTCTACAGACCATATAAATTAATCTAAATGTCCAGAAATCATTTGTGTGTTCAAATCTGTACACTTTATATGTGGGCCCACTCATATAATTTGGACCTTTTAATTTGGGAAAAAGTTTCAAGAGGGTGAATGGTGGTGACTTGGAGAATAGCACCCACTCTACTTTTTCCTTTCACAGTCCCAAGTCACCTGACAGCATGACTGAAGAGTTGGCTGATGTCTTGCTGTCTTGGTTGAACAAATTGTGTCCTTGGCAAGGAAAGATTTTTAAGGTTTGTGAATCTTTAAACAATGGGCCTCAGTTTCTCTTGTCACAATTGAGGTGTTGCAAGCAATATGTCTTTTGGGTATTTGTATCATACCCTCTGTGCCTCTACTCTTTGCCCCTTTACTATGTTTTCATGAGAACCTACCTAGAGCCCTGTGTCCAGGTCTGGAGTCCTCAGCAAAGACATGGACCCGTTGGAGGCCACAGAAATGATCAAGCAGATGAAGAATCTCTCCTGTGAAGACAGGCTGAGAGAATTGGGATCGTTCAGGCTGAAGAATGCCCCAGGAGGATCTTGTTTCAGACTCAATACTTAAAGACAGCTTATAAGAAAGATGAGGACAGACTCCTTTGTAGGGTCTGTCGTGATAGAACAAAAGGGTAATGATTTTAAACCAAAAGAGGTAGATTTAGACTAGCTATAATGAAGACATTTTTTACAACAAGGGTGAGACACTGGATCAGGTTGTCTGGAGCAGCTGTAGATCTCTAACCCTGTAAATATTCAAGGTCAAATTAGACAGGGCTTTGAGCAACCTGATCTAGTAGAAAATATTTCTGATTATTGAATGGGATTTGGACTAGGTGATCTTCAAAGATTGATTCCCAAACCATTATTTTTGCTCAATAGGACTTTGATTTCATTATGGATCAAACAACATGGAACCTTGCACATTTTCTTAATATAGAGAAGTAGGAGAAGATGTTCCAACACACAAAGTCACAGCAAAGTTCTTTGGATCTGGGAGCTGAGGCTTCCTCAGAGAAGCATTCTAGAAATTCATTACTTTTGTGAGCTCATCAGAGGAAAAGTGTTCAATATAGTGGTCTCAGTGTCATAACATGGACTGAAGAGCTGAGAAATCAAAGCAGAGCTAATATGGAGCTTTTAATTTAAATATTACCTGTTGCATGGTTTAGAGTCAGAAAGCTAAAAAACTGTGGCAAGATTCTCATCTAAAGCATTTGGAATATGAAGAAAACTCACCTTAATGTTGCTGAGCCTCAAGTCACTTATAACCCCCAAAAAAGTTTATAGCTGCTTTCTCTGCTTGGAGACTTGGCTCCAGATTGAAATCTAAGCCAGTTCCATGTGATACAAGTGATCCAAGATGAATCTCCATTGCTAAACATAAAGGACTACACCAAGTTCAAGTGTTTTCAAATTTAATTACAGCTTCCCAAGACTTATAATGAACACTGTGATTAACGAGATGCTCAAAGTAACAACACCACAGCAATTATTGTTCTATTTAACCCGAAAGTGAGAGATCAGATTATCTTCTTCAAGTATTTCAAAGTTTTATGAGATGGAAATGAAATACCTCTGTGTTTGTTATCTACTTACAGTATTCCTGTACTGTCTCACAACAAATTCAGTTATCTTTACACACTGACTTTAAACTAGATCTTTTATAAGACACTTTATATATGATTAGAAGAAATTTCAGAGATTCAGCTATTATTTCCTAGAATCAAAATAGCAAAAAGCAGATATTGCCTTGCCCAGATTTCTTGCCAAAACCCTGTGTTTGAGTGCAGCTAAAAAGTATCTTGTTCCTTTCTTTATACCAAGTAATGTTGAATGTAGACATCACCACATCCATCTCAGCCCCTAAATTACTTGCTCTTTAAAGTTACAGCAGTTTGCATAGATGTATATTTTTTGTTAATAATGAAATCAAAGAACTATTAAAACACAAGAGGTCAAACCTTATTTTTACAAAATAAAGAAAGCAGTATGTTCTGTTTTCCTCAGACTTTGTTAAACATTTTAATTTATTTTATTGATGCACATTTACAAGTTGTTACAGTAAAACCAAATGCTCAGTTTTAAGGAAACTTATCAGTTAAAACAAGTGACATAAGTGTTTTGCATTCTCAAATCTTCCATTTTAAATAGTGCTTATTCTTTATATTAGTAGATGACTATATAAGCAAAGAAACACGACAATTTAAAAGGGGGGAAAATTTATTCAAAAATGGAACATTAAACCAGGAAACTGTGATATATATTTAATGAGAGGTAGATACTGAAAAATTAAAAGTCTGTTGACATGCCCCCGAGCAACTGACCTAGAGATATATTTATAGGCTTCAATGACTTGCCAAACCTATGGGATGAGTGAGTCACAAAATCACCTTAATATAAAGAGTGAATCACATAAAGTCACTGCCTAATGTTGTGAGTACCCTGTGAGATGACTATGTCTGGCAGTAAAATAAGACTTTCTATTTTTTAATAAGGATTATGTGGAAAGTATTCTGTGTCAACAAGGCACGAACACCACTTATGCAGAGAAAAATGTTAGTGAACTGTCCTGCCAGTCACCTACTAGGAGTAGACTGGGATTCCCACCAACTCCAACAGATAGTTTTATGTGTGTTGTCCAAAGGTGCAATTTCTACATGGAAAAAGATCTTCTGAGATAAAATGGGAGTGAATGAAGAATGAAGAGGAGATAGAGGAAAGAAGTGAAAGAGGAGATAGTCTGTTGCATACACTACTTTGATAAGTGTCTTCTATTAAAAACTCCCAATATAATCCTGCTACTTAGTTAGATCAAAACTCCTGCTACTTAGACCAAATCCAACCGTAAATATTACTGGGTTATCGATTCATTTCTGGTGGGTGTGCCAGTGCCCTTTTAGTATTGTCTAGTACCTCCAGAAAAATAGCTGCCTTTGGCTGGTTAAAGAATTAATTTAAAGAATGAAACTAATCCAAGGACTTTGCAGAAAACCGCTGCATTATAACGTGCCTTCAGTTTCCTCCTTATGACTCCATTCACTCATGTATGTTTCCATCATTCTCAAGGATTCTATGATGAGAATTATAAGATTATAAACCAACCAAAGTGCTGGAAAAGCCATTCTGACATGAAAGGTTTGCACACACCGGTCAAGAATTATCTTTGTTACCAGTTAAGCCATTGGGTCACAGCTATAGTGAACTCATCACACCAGAATCAACACTTTCAGTTTTGGGGGGATGATCTGAGACCCTTCACTGATGGACTTGAACAAGGAGAAGGGAGAAAGCATAAATAATGAATACTGCGATTTGAAATATGATTACCTAACAATTAGAGCATTTGAATGGTTTAATGGGTGTGGAACTTGGTCAAAGGTTGGACTTGATGAACTTCGAGGTGTTTTCCAATCTTAACGATTCTATGAATCTATAATTACAGTAATTCATTGATTTGTGCAACTAAACTACAGTTTGTGTGAAAGTTTGAAATGTTCACCTTAAAGGAAGGAAAGGAAGAGAAGGCCAGAACACCTCAGTGACTTCACTCCATGTTTGCAAAGGTGAAAAGCCATGTGGATTTGCGGCAGCTGACCCAACACAAATGGGTGGAGGTAAAAAGGGGGGCTGAAGTGTTTCAATGCCAAATCCAAAAATAAACTGACAATATATCAAATGCTTAAATAAAATCCCCAAGAGGAGGAGGTGTATTATGTCTCAAAACAGCAAATGCACTGCTAAAAAAGAAAAGTAAAGAGATAAAGAAGCAAAGAGTTCTGCCTGTCTCAGTGACAGAACTAAAAAAATCCCCTATAAAAATAGTATATCTATTAAAAAGTAAAATTCTGATCTCACAAGACTGAGTTAGGGGCTTTGGAGAGAGGAAATAATATCTATGGTTTGGTTCATGAATGTGAGGGAATAAATCTCACATTTCTATCTGCTGCCTTAGGCACAGCACTCACACTGCAAGTGGGAACAATGCCTGAAAAAGTTTCACCATTTTATTTTCCCTTCAATAAGCAATGGATTAAATGCTGCTGGCTTTCAGTTTCTCCTGTTGACACTACTCTAGATTGTGTATATAAGTAATTAAAACTGTTCCAGGGCCAGGGCAGGGACTTGGCTGTGTTTAAAGAAAATGATGTTTTTGTATATATTTAAGCATAGCTTCATCCCATGGCTACACTTGCTCTAAATAGTGCCAGAGAAGTCTCTGGACATTCACATGTAATTTAGATTATGTTAATGTGTTTGTATGATCCCATATTCCCAGGGACATCAACTGAAACAGGAAATGAGACTTAAGAAAAAATTACTTTTACTGTGAGGGTGCACAAGCACCGAAAAGCTTGGGCAAAGAGATTTCATTCTCCCTATTATTAGAATTGTTAAAAACATGATTGGACACTGTCCTGAGCAGCCTGCTGTAGTTGAATTTGCTTTGGATGACAGAGATGGTACTTCATAACTTCTAAAAATCATAGAATGAAAAAGTTGTTTGGTTTGGAAGGGACCTTAAAGATGATCTCATTCCAATCCCTTGTAGAGGCTCCTTCTACTATCCCAGGTTGCTCCAAGCCCCACCCAATTTGTCTGTGAACACTTCCAGGGATGCAGGATCCACAACTTCTCTGGGAAACCTGCTCCAGTGCCTGATGGTTGCATGCTTTGCAAACAGGCAACTTTCCCAGTCCAGCTCTTTCCTTATGCAAATTTGTCACCTGCTGTGCATGAAGAATAATCCTGTGTTTTCCCTTAGTTTACTCAAGTGAAGGTGGTTGTTCACAAAAAAAAAAACTTAAAAAAGAAAGAAACTATTTAATGACAGCCACAAAATTATTCCTCTGGGGCCTTAAACATTTATAATAATTTAATTTGAAGCAGAAGCACCAATAAAAAAGAAAAAAAAATATTTTTTACTCTGGCATCTGTGTGGTTCAATTATTATATGAATAACCAAGTGAAATGAACTGAGAATAGTCAAACCCAATAAACACCCATTGTGAAGACAAATATAAGATGAAGTGCTGCTGCTGTCAGCACTTGGAGATGCATGGAATTATTAAAAATATTTTAGTGGGACAGGTCATATCTCAACAAGTTAAATCAATAGCAGCACCAAAATCACTACTGAGCCTAATTTGTAATGGAAGACTGGCATACCTGACCTTGGCCTTCTCTAACAAGCATGCCATCATTAACAGAATACCTAATAAAAGATAAAAGCATTATTTCAGACAGCCTTAAAACTGGTTTACAAATTAAAACCTCATAATGTAAACTCACATATTGGAGAAAAAAATTATCAAATATTGTTGGCTATTTAAATTCTGTTACCATCAACACTGCACAGATGTTGAGCAGTGGATAAACCATGATACCTAGAAATTAGGTGAAATTCATCAGGGCTATACTGTATCCCAATTATTTCTGGAGGACTAAAATTACTGTGTGCATTAGAAAGGTGAAATCAAGTTTTGCTCAATCCTTGTCACTGCCCACTGAGATTCAGGAGCTATGTAACACTATAACTCCACCCAAAAAGTGTTTTCCTTGTTTGTTTGTTTGGGATTTTCTTTGTCGATTGTTTGTGTGGGGTTTTTATTTGTTTAATTTTAAATTCCCTTACAGGAGCTACATTATTTCTCATACTAGTGTAAAAGACTACGTCTGTATGCATGAACAACATTCTTCCAGGAAAATCTACAGTATCTGCAACATACACCTCCTTAAAAAGAAAAAAAAAAGGGGAAAAAAAAGAGAGTAGTTCAATTTATAAAAGTATTTCATACAATATTTGCAAACTTTATCATAAAGTCATATTTCTTATCATTTTAACAACAGCTATGAAAACTATATTAATCCTTGCCTATTTCACACTGTTACATGTCATTGCATTTCTGGTCATTTCTGTGTAAAATTAGAGGCAATTGCAAAGGTCATATAAATACTAAGATTTTTTTTATGCATAGGAGATTTTTGGTGGTAGAAACTGTACAAGGTGCAATGTTATGGAAGGAGAAGGTATCACTTTTCATCAGATTAAGATGTAGATTTATATTGTATTTTCCCTTCCCTTCCCTTCCCTTCCCTTCAACTTCCCTTCCCAGAACTTCCCTTCCCAGAACTTCCCTTCCCTTCCCAGAACTTCCCTTCACTTCTCTCCTTCCCTATTTCAGGAAAGTTACACTTTCTTTCCTAAATGAGAGTCTAAAATTGAATTTAGAAATAAATATGTATATGTGAAGCATTTGAAAGACACCGACTGGTCATAAAATCCTTAAGGCTGGGAAAAACCTCCTAGATCAAGTAAAATCTTTGATGGAGGTCAAAAGATTCTTGAGGATGATCCAGTAGGGGGGAGATCGAGACCACCAAAGAAACCCAAGGCTCCTCAGAGCTCCTTTTCCAGAAAGGTCTGGAAGAATGGGCTGTATGTGACTCATAAAAATGTACCCCCACAAAGCCCAGATAGTCACCCAGGATCCTGGATGCCCCGACAGCTGGATCCACATGAGCCGGGATTGTCGATCTTCCTTCCTTTATTTCTCTCTCCTTCTCTTTAGTCCTTCTCTATTCCCTTTCACCCTATTCCTTATCCAAAATCCACTACAGTGTGTTAATACCACAAGATCAGGGACTAACTTACACCAATTTGCTTGGCATATGTATAGCTTAGTGCTAAAATTTTGTAAGTCTTTGTGGATCCCCTGACTGCTGTCATGCCTTTTCCATCATGGATATATATGAATCATGAATTACCTTGAATCATGAATCATATGAATCACCTTCCCATATATGAATTATAAATTATTTGTGCTTCCTTCCCCTTCAGAGTGGGACAGTGACCCCTAGCATATATTGGTTCACAGAGGTGCTCTTTCAAAGGTATAAATTCAGTACTTATCCACCTTAAACTCTCACAATTGCCTTCCAATTCTGGTAATTTTGATTCTTCTCTAACTTCTCTTACCTTGCTGTATTGCTTTCTGCCCCAAGCCTATACAATTAAGACCTATGAAGCAATAAAAAGACAATAGTTTTTTTTTTTTTTTTTTTTAATTTTTCCTACTCTAATTCCTGTGGAATCATTTCATCCAGGGAGAGGGCCCATTGTGATTAACAAATCTCTGGAGATAGTGAAGTGGCTTGATGGAAACTGGAAGCAGAATATCAAAATGCAGGCACAGATAAGATGAGGAGTTATCAATGAGAGGGAAGGACTTTCCCTGTCACAGAACATGGGTTTTCCTGTTGCTTACCAGCTGTTCCTTGTGACAGCTCACTCTCTAGAGACTTGGACAAAATACTGGAAAAAATTATTATTCCTCAAGGCAACGCACCAGCAGATTATTAAGCATCCCATGGGTTAAACCACTTAAGATAGAAGTATGTTGACTACAATGTGTTTTTTCCTCTGAGGTGTTTTCTGGAGCTGGACACATTTTATTAGATGTTTCAGTGATATGGAGAGGATTTAGGCACATCAAATTTATTCCCCCTTGAGCACCTGCAGGCACCACATGACCAGAGTACATGATTTCAGCTTTTATCTCGAGCTCAGCGCCTGTGAATGGGAGCTATCACCCTCTCACTGTAAATTTGCTTTAGGGCATTTACTGGCCTGCATGTCTTGATGGTGTTTCTTTAAATAAAAGAATTTATTAAAAGTGGATGCAAGGAAAACAAAACAAGTTTTATTAGGACACAACACTGTGATGCAAGACCATCAGTAAAAGGGTCTTAATGAGCTGATGAAGCTCAAGGGATAAATTTATCAATTGTCTCTGATTGGGGAACAGCAAAAAAAAAAAAGTAATACAGGGACTAAATCACTTTTTGATGGTGAAAAAAAGCAAATGGAGAAAACAAGGAAATTAAGGCATTATGGCTATAATTCATTTAAACCTAATTTTTGTGTTTTGGTTAGCTAAATAGCACTGTACTCTTAAACTTGGTCAGACCTTCATAGATAAAGTGTGGATTTATTGCAAGAAAATAAAATATCTTCTTTTCTGATTCAATGGGAACAAAATCTCTTGCTTATATCCTCCTTTGTTTTATTTGGCTATCCTTTCCAGCTGTCTAGCATCTTGCATACATGTGGCACTTAATAAAATATACTTGTTTTAATGCAGTCTTTTTCATGACCTGCTGCAGCTAACAGAAAATACATTGTTCATAAGTCTTTGACAGTGGAAATAAATTTAGTGCATAGTTTTATTTTTATCCTTATTTCTGAACTGTCTTTTCCTGGTAAAATTGCTATGAAATGCAGATCTTATATGTGTCTAAAGAAAAGGTGGATTTCTGACTTAATTTAATTTTTAATGGGCAGATGCAGCAATGAATGTCAAAGACTCAAAAGCAATTTTGTTTTCTTCTCTGGATGTATGCAGAGCCTCAAACTGTTTTTTTTCATAGTTCAGTATAGCTGCAAAAAATGCAACATTTAGGAGTGAAATTTTAATGAGCTAAAATGTCAGGATTTTTAAACCTTTTTAGTTTTGTTTTCTTCTGTTTCCATTTAATGATTATTAAAGGAGTGTTGAGCACTATAGAATGTGCATAGGACAATAAAAGAACCTAATGAGCTGGGACTGAACCCCAGAGATATTTGAAAATTGTCACATCGCTGTAAGCTGCAGCACAGACACCTCAGAGAGCTGGGGTGAGGGAAAAGCAAGGATTGCTTCCATCATCATTCCCACCCTCACCTCCATCTTGCAATGGGGATAGGGCAGATCATGGTGCCATCATGATGTTTGCACCTCATTAACAACAGGTATCCCACTGTACCCCCTTCCCACAGAATGGGTAACTTGGGTGGCATAGTCACCTTCAAGACATCTTCCACCTAGGCATGACAACTATTTTTCCTTCAAAACGTCATGAAAGTTTCCTGCTTTGTAGTTCAACAAGGCAGATGGGAGCTGTTGTACATTCAGAAAGCCTGAGGGTGCAGTCAAAATAGGTCCAGGAATGAGAAGCTTGGTGGTAGCTGAAGGAAGGAGGAGCTTCTCATGGTCCCACTCCCTGTAAGTTCTTTGGAACAGCTCAGAAGAAGATAGCACAAAACTCCCCCCCAGTACACCCCTGAGGCAAGGTAGTTGAACTAAAGGCTTCAGACAAAGGTTAGTAAGTCTCTTGGGGTGGATTAGAGTGAAATGACACTGAATGACTGGTATGAGGCAGATTTATTTTCAAAAAATGTAATTGCAGTAGAGAGAAAAGTAAGTATGTGGCTGTTTTGGGTTGGTGTGTTTTTATTTTATATGAAGTATAAAAATGCAATGAAAAAAATGTATAAAGGAATAAAAGAAAGAACAAGAGTATGCAGTGGAAAGGAGATCTATCAACACCTGTAGATCCAGAGATTTGATTTTTGTAATTTTGATGTCCATGATTGAAGCAAAGGTCACAGTCTTAATTTGTTGGGAAATGCCCAGGAAGCAAAAGTTTTCCAGGTTATATACATGAAAATTAACATGAGAACACCTAGACCCATCCCCAGGGAGGAAATTCTTTGTGTCTAATGCAACACTATGAGTCATGTGCAATCTTCTGATAGAAAGTCAAGGAGCACTTTGGGATCCTTGGTGGTTTGATCGTCCTCTATTTCTCCTGCCTGTTCCTTGACCCCCAGCTGTGCCATATGATGTGTCATGGACCTGAACAGGAAATTTACCTCCAGGGAGGTGGCACCCTACCTTTGTACAGCCATTCCAGCCATGCCCTTTTCTAGCTTGCCTCCTTGAATGATCATCGGTTTTTAAGGCTTAAAATAAATTAACTTCTTACTTCTCAGTCTTCTAAAATTCCCTTTCCCTTCATCTTCTTAGTTCCCTTCCCCTTCCCTCTTAATTTTTCTTTGTTTTTCCTCAACTGAACCTGAAAATTGAGACTGCTCTGATTTACTTAGCGATATTTTCACCTTTTATTGTATTTCTGTGTATGTGATAAATACCTGTAGCACTGAAGGGATGATAATGCAAGATCTAGTAGATCTAAATAAATTCAATTTATTTATGTATTAATACACAGTGGCTTACATCAGTGACAGCTCAATTTTTTTTTTCCTGTCAGGGATGTCTAAAAGAAAATTTTGTGTGCACACACCCATAAAATGCAATAGAGGTTTTAGAGAGAAATATTATACAAACAGTATTGTACCCAAAAAGAACTACTACTGAATCACATCTCTGTGGGGCAAATATTTCACACTGCTTCCTGATCAAATTCATGGGACTGTCAAATTGTTTGGAACTTATAATTTTCTCAGATGTTTCTCTTGTCAAAGGTGACAGAGTTTGACGCAGGTGAGTTTATGAATAACCAGTAAAATTGACCCTGTGTTTTTTCCCTGCAGTGCAGACCATCCCCAGACCTTCTGTTTAAGCCATTTGTGAATGTGCATCCCTGAAGGAACTGCAGCTGTCTGAACCAAAACTGAATTAAACACAATCAAAAAAATTTCACAACATTTCATTTATTTTGCCACTCTCAAGGACTTAGTAGTATTCATGGGAGAAGTGAATTTTGACATTTTACTTGAGGGCCAAAGGTATCTAAGAACCCAGGACTCCACACTGTGGTAAGAAAAGTCCTGTACATTTGCTAGGAACAAGATCAGGCTAGACCAGTAGGTAAGTGTTCATGACAATTCATCTTAAGGGTGCTTTGATGAGATGCTTCCGAAGGTTTGCCTTTCAAAATTCAGTGAATTATTCATGAACTCTACAGGTTGATTCCATCCCTACGAAAAATTGATGACCTCTTTATTCAGTTCTTTGCTACTGTCAGACTCCTGAGGGCTCAACAACTGTTTTATTAAAATGTCATTCCAACTACTGTGCACCATGGAATATAAACTTTTCTGGAGCTAGGAAATGGGCTAAATCACATTTTGATTTTTCCAGTATTAGCATATTATACCAGTAAAATAGAGCTGTCAGATCAGTATCAAAGGTCATATATAATTTTGCCACAATCTCTGAGACAATTGCTAAAGGAAAACAAAACATAAACACCCAAAGTTTAACATATGATTAAGTCTTCATTTCTCTGTGATACAGAAATCAGAATGTTTTAATTATAGGGAGAAAATATTTATAAATGTCTATTCCAAGATGTAAACTAATGTGCTTTTATCTTGTATCATAGTTAGATTTATTTAATAAAAATTCTCTCTCTTTCATGGCTGTTTTATGAAATGTATAAATGTCAAAACATCCAGAAAATACTCGCTTTTGACTGTGTAGCCAGAATTTCTTACTGGAACACAACTTACTTGACCAGATTATCTAAGAGAATCATCCCAGAAAGAAGAAAAGAAAGGCAGGAAAAAAAATTATATTTATGAAAAGTCTTATTTCAGACTAAACTTGTTATTCAGAATATGAGCTAGTGAGTTAGAAACCTCAATTATCCTATTTCCTCTCTATCTTTCCTGCCTCTGCACCATTTTCACAAGCTGTTGTCAGTCTTGGTAAATAAAACTGGTGATTAAAGAGCCACACTCTAGTAACTGCTGGAACTTAAACCTCTCATTTACATGAGAATAAAGCACAGAAAACAGAAGTTATCACAATCTCAATTCCACTCACTAGTGGAGGGTTTTGTGGGTTTTGTTTTTGATTTTTTTTTTTTTTTTGTGTGTGTGTGTGTGTGTGTGTGTGTGTGTGTGTGGTTTTTATGTAATTATATAAAGCAAATCATGTGCAAAAAATAAAAAGGATGAGGGCTTTAATTTTCTTCTGTAACAGCTTAGCAAATTCAGATTCTGGTTGGGAAGTGATAAGGGTTTCCTGTATGGTTTCCCTGCTGTAAGCAGAACAAAAACTTGTGAGCCAGCAAACCCACTGACGCTCTGGGGAGAACTTATGGAGATAAAGACACGTTTCTATTTACTGGGAAAAATATTGTTTCAAAGGATCTAATTTCTAGATAACATCACTTCGGGGCATGAATATGAGAAAATGCCTCAGGCACCAAACCAGATTTGAGCTCAGAGTTTATGCTTCTAATTTGTGATCACATTGCACTCACACAGCTTTGCCACACTCTGGCTTGCCGTTGCTCAAATGGTCTGATTGAAATAGTTCTCATTTCTTCATTGCACTGCCAGTCTGAGACCTCTAGCCAGCCAGCACTTCAATAGCCAGTGCATAAAAAGGTGCAGGTCATCTTTTACCTTGGTTTATATCAGATAACAGGAAAAAATTTCTTCACTGAAAGGGTTGACAGGCATTGGAACAGGCTGCCTGGGAAAGTGGTGAAAGGGTTCAAAAAATATGTGGTTATGGCACTTGTGGACATGATTAAGTGACCATGGTGGTAGTGCTGGGTTAACAGCTGCATGTAACAATTTTAGAGAGCTTTTCTAACCTTTTCTGTTGATTCTAGATTCTGTGACCTGACTGAGCAATGCACTATATGCAACCTTCTTGGTCAATAGGTGTTTGAACTCCAGATCTAAAATCATGAGTTCCCCACACCATTGGATGAATTGTGACAGTCACAACACATAATTTGTTGGAGATCAGGGTCTGGGACCTGGTGTTTATGTGAAGTGAGTTGTGTTTCAGGTGCCTGTACTCATGCAACTCTTCAGATGTTGTGTGGCACTGTGTCCTTGAGCCCAAAGTTCCAAAATCATAATTGCTCATTTACTCTTCCTCAGCTAAATCAGTAATAGTCCTTTAAATCATCTGCAATCAATTATCCATGGATGATAAACCTTGGATTAAAAAAAAAAAAAAAAGAAAGAAAAAAGTAAAGTGCTTTTCTATATGTATTTTTAAGTGATCTACATAAATAGCATTACTAACAGCAGAAATCAGGCTTGAAGATATAATAATATATTGCATGGACAAAGAGAAACCAATCACCATGATCCACAAAGGGATTTGGATTACTAGAACTAAATTTAACAGCTGTGTCATTCAGCTGGTCCTCCAGCCCCACCTGAGGGTATTTTTTCCCCTACTGCTTTCATAAAGTGTGCTTTCAGCACTTTTCAACAGAAAACTAAGAACTGATGGTCTAATGTTGCCTAGAAATGCCATTAGAGTGCATCTTTCAAATGCACAGATACTGAATCAGACATTATGAAATCAAAGAGAGAGGCAATATTTCAATTTCCTCTCTCTTCTTGATATTACTTTTATGTAACACCTTCATGGCTTGCTACAGGCTTCTCGTGTAGTGAAACACTATGTTTTTCTCTGATACTTGTTCTGTTTCTGTGCATGTGTATTTTACTGAGCTTTAAATTAATTTTCCAAAGGCAGCTAGAACCATTTACTAGACCACACAGACATAATTTGTCAGGAGACGAGTAATTCTGGGTTCATAAAAAAGCATCCAGAATCAGTTGGGGACTGTATAAAATATCCATGCTTAGCCAAATTCTATTAGCATCTGATAAACCAGAGTTGTCTGCTGTTCCCTTTAATTCAGAGTGATTGTTTTGCCACAAGCAGCATCATTACAGCATTCCTGTGTCCCAGCAGCGAGGTAGTATTTGTATTAATATTGGGAAATACTGTAGAAAAGTTTGTCTTATTAGGTCTCATATTGCCTGCTGGCTTTGAGAGCTCTGAGACATCCCTGGACAGCAGTCGGAGGATAAAGTTGAACAGTGGAAGTTAATTCTGAGTTATTCAAGGCTTACTATTAAAAAACAAAACAAAAAAGCAAACAAACAAAAAATAAAAAAACAAGCCACCTGCTTCTTGTAACTAGTTGATGTGAATAAGTAGAGTTTCACTGCATTCAGTTGGACTTCATTGATTTGCCTTGTCTGAGAACACAGCTTCTGTGTTACACTGAGCTAAAACAACACAAAAAAAACCCCAAATGAACAAATCAAACCCCAAAAAAACCAGCAAAAAAAGGCAGACTTGTGGGTTTTGTTTCCATTTATTTTTGGTTTGGATTTGTTTATTTCTTTTATCCACTAACACTGTTAAAATTATTGTAATTTCAGCAGTTCAACATTAAGTATTCACCTACCAGAGAAATCACTGTCTGGTCAGTGACACAGGAAACCTTCCAGAGCTTTAGGATGACTGATTGCTCCATAAACTATTCCAGAGATCAAGGACTGGGCAGTGCATTCATAGTCATGCCAACTACTGAAATTAAGTGGCATTTTCTCTTGTCTTTCTACGTGGACATCATAAAAGGTCTCCAGGAAAGACACTTGATGATTGACAGTAGGAATTCACATGTTGTGTACAGCACATGTATTGGATGACCTTCATCTGCTGTTCTATTGAAAGAGCAAAGTCATTATCTCCTTCAAAAGGCAGCGGTGATATATAAAATCTCATTTTGTATTGAAATGCTACAGAAGAAGTATCTTCTGTTCTGGTCCTTGGAGATGGGACTTGTCTTGTTTTTCTGTATGTTTTAAAGACTACAAAGGGCATTGGGTAACAACACAATGCCTTAGAATCCAATCAGGATTCTCCCTTTTCTCTGTTAAAATTACAGGCTTTAGAAAAGCTGATATTTTGGTAAAATTCCAATTTAAATTATGGATGAATTAGCAGGGAAGGTTGTCAATAGGTGTCAGTTGTCAACAAGCTCTAAATGCCCCTACAAAACTTAAAAAAACTTCTAATTCCCTCTGACAAAAGTGGGTGAGGGTACAGAACAGGAAAACAACAAAAATATTTGCATATACAGTAAGTGCAACTGTATCCTCGAGACATGGTGTACAGAATTTTACACATAAGCAGAAACACATATGTTCACACGTGTGTGTATGGCCTTTCTGAAGATATCATTCCTTATTTCTCTGCTGTGCTGCTGTCCAAGGTTAGGTTCAGCAAACTTCTGGCAGGAGCATCTCTGTGCTTGTCCTTGAAATCCAGCACAGCCCTGATGAATTTTTTGTGCTGTGTCTGCTCTCTCTCTCTGGAAGGATCTCTGCCCCTTGTCTTTCAGCTTTCCCTGAATAATCTGTTTAATTGGAATTTGTGTGATTTATGTCCACTCTTTGTTTCTAGGCAGACACCTTTCTACATTTTAGGCTAAAAAAATAGGCAACTGTGAAAATTTAATCACACTGTATTGTTAAGCAGGTTATCATCCTGATTAGAGGGCAAAGACTTCTCTAAAGCACTCAGTACAAGGGTAGTTCAACCCATGACGCTTGATGGTCACTAGTGTCAGGGAGTCCAACCTGTAATATTCCACTTCATTCCTCTTAACACAAAATCTTGAGAAAGTTGACAAGAAAGTCAAGGACACAGGAAGAGAGAAAAATCAATGTGTTAATGATACATTTCCTCTTCTGATTATATTAAATTTTGCTTTGCCTTGTGTTAGTTGGTTTTGGGGTTTTTTGGTTTCTTTTGTTTTGTTTGATTGCGGTTTTTATTTGTTTGGTTTTCTTTGGTTTTTTGTTTGTTTGTTGATTTCTTTCATTTTTAAAGGATACAAAGGTTTAGATTACATAGGTTAAGGGGAATGATGTCTTTGTCTAGTGTTGAACCCATGATGATAGAAGACTGTCAGAGAACACTCAGTAGAGTTGAATATATGTTAAAGTGTATATTATAATTTTAATAGTGTAAATATCCTATACTACATATTATATAGTAATATGCAGTATTAATAATATATAATTATATTATATATTATATATATTCTCTATTATTGTATAATGTTATTGTATAATATATACAATGATGTATGTATATATTATTTTAATCAAAAATTCGTTAAATTAAAATAAGGACAATTGCCCTAACTGTTATTATATATTTCTGATCAAAAAATTCAATTTCCTTCTGCAGATTGCAGAATTCTGCAGGTGCTAGTAGATTTTTTTCCTATGGTTTAGAGATATACTTTTTAAAGAACTAATATTCCCATAACCCTAAAACTGGACTATTAACTCTGGCTGCACAAAATGTTCAGTTAATTTAAGGAGTTTCCATCCATTTACTTGGAAGTTGTTGTAGGTATGCAAAGATCTGTAATGCCATGGAAATGTTGGTTTGGGAAGTGTGTTGAGCTCGTCCTGTTTGACAGGCAGCATGTACTCTGTTTGTCCCTGCTATGCACAGAGCTCTGGGTTATTTCTAGAGCAATACCCAAATCATGACCTCCTGACCAGGTTCCACATTTCTTTCTTCCCTCTTGATCTCAACTTTCCATTGAGAGTCTACACGATGCAGAAGAAAATGTGACTTAAGAGCTCACTAATCTGAGGTTAAAAAAGGTTTCTGTACCATTTCTGTGAAAATTCTGTGGGTGGAAGCCTTGCTTAGAGCATTTGAGCAATGAAACACAGACATTACCCAGAGGAAAGCTCTGCTCTGTCTTTATGAGTATCTAAAAAATATGTGCAACCAAATAGCTATATATTCAGTTTAAATTCATCTCTTTTTTCCACATGCAGGTGCTAAGTATAAGTTGTTCTTTGAGAACATGGGGGACAGCAGTAAGACAGATGTTATTATAGTAAAGAGGAGAGATTGATTGATAACTACTGTAATTGAAAAACATGAGAAAATATGAAAAATTGATCTCTTTGCTCTTCAGTTTGCTGTTGGTAAGTGATGAGTTGACTTCAGGACAAGGGGATTATTACCTAATATAGTGTTTACCACTAAGTTTCTTTTTAGCTTCTGGAAAGCTGTTTTGCTTGTTTGTGTGTTTGTTTGTTTCTGGTTTTTTGTTGGGTTTTTTAGGACAGGAGGAGCATTTTAACAGTCACAGACACTGTATTTAACTGTCTAGAAGATTTCTAAAGCCTGAAGCCTTTCAGAAGTACCTTCAAGTAGCTGAAAAAAAACAATATATATAATTTATGAAAATATTTACATGTTCTTACCTTAAGTGTCTCAGAAGACAGATGCTATGAACAATTGTATCTGATTGGAAAATACCATGAATGGCATTGCTGAAAAAAAAACCAAGGAATTTTATGATCCTTCATCTGATCTGTTCTTTTATGAATATCTGGTGTAGCTGATATTGACTGATGCTGCTGAAGGCAGGTAATACATAGTAGATTCCATTTGAAAAAGTTATGAGTATACTTAATGTGAAATTCTTAAAATATGGACTTCTGAGCCCTTTAGTGTTAGGATGCCCATTGCCATGTCCTACTCTAGGGAATTAGTCCCAAAATTTCCATTTCTTGAATATACGTAAGGATTTGATATTTTATGTTGTCAAGCTCTTGAAGACTGATTTCCAGAAAAAACTGATCACATTACAAGTGAAAATTAAACTAAATACAGCTCCACTAACTTGCATGGATCATTTTCTGTACAGTTCACTGACCCACTTCAGCACGCTTCATGTGTAACTCAGAACTTCAACTTGAAAAATATTAATAGAAAAAAAAAAATCGAGTTAGAAGTCGCAGTGGTGAGTTGTTAGAGTAAGGAGGGTTGAAGTACAGAAACCAAATCTCTGTTCCATAAGAAAGGTTAGTCTGAGAGGCAATCGATTCTTTGCAGGAGCAAAAATAATACTCCTGCTTCTCTGGGCATTCTGTTAGAACTAAAATATTTCTATTGCTAAGCTCTGGCACCTCCACCCTGTTTCTGTATTTAAATTTGTAAGAATAGAGGGGCAATGTGAACAGGCTTTTCAGGAACTGGTATTCATTCAGACACTGTTACAGTGTCGAATGGAAGGTGTAGGTTCAAAGAAAATATGTTTTGGGTTTTTTTCCCCTCTAGAAAAAAAACAAAAAAAACCACCAAATCCTGCTCTCTGCACTTTAATTCACAGACACATACCCTAAAAATAAAAATCCAACAGTAACAACAAAAAAAAATCCTCAACTTGTTAAGATTTTGACTAGAAAGGTGGTTGCAAACCCAATATGAATAATAATAAAATAAGAAATTCTTGGTATTTTTTTTTTGCTGTCCTATAGTAGGGATTATAATGTATATTTTAATGAGAAAAATTAAACTAAAATTAGAAAATGAAAATTTTTGTGACAACACTGTGTATATATGTGTGTGTGTGTTTGTGTTCAATAATGCATTATTCCTAACAGCAATTCTTTGGTCTTGAAGTGCAAAGATTGGTTTACAGCAAACTAAATCTTTTGTAGAAAAGACAGGAAACTCTCAGAGATAAATGTACCACTACATCAAGACTCAGGATTGACTTGTAAATCAAATCATGAAGACTCCTTTCTTTCTGCCCTCCACACAAATTCCAACCTGATCAGGGGAGCTGGATTAAAAGATATTATTATGTAGTGTAGTCACATAAACTCCTACCACAGGGAGAGTCTGGACAAGTAAAGAATAAAAAATGAAGGGAAATACAGAGACAAATCTCAGGACTCTACAACAAGTCAGAGAAGCAGGCCCAGTATTTGTGTAGGGGAGCAAAATGTAGAACTAAAACAAAACAAAACAAACAAACAAACAAATAAAATAAGCAGAGTAATTTAAAAAAAATAAGGAAGGAAAAATAGGGAAAATTGAGAAAAATATTTCAAAGACAAACATGAGAACATATGCCTGTTGTAAAATACTCGGCTTGAAAATTAAGCAAATGCAGATGTGGTGGATTAAGGACTCGGCAAATAGAATTCAAAAAGAGAGAACTTGATGGAAAATGAGAAATCAAGAGAAGAGGAGGGAGCTCTGTGGGAAAGACAGGAAAAGCGCAGGCTCAGATGCTGCCTAGCTACCAAGAACCCTGAGGACTGCACATTGTTGGTTCTGCTGCTTCTTTATTTTGCTTTCTTAGGTCATTCCTCCCTTCTTTATGGTAACAGCTGCAGGGGTGAAGTCCTGGAGGTGTCAGTGGAGATGTAAGGAGGAAACAACACTCAGGCAGAGGCTGCATCCTGTGACACATCCAATGGACTGAGGGAGCAGCTGAGCAGGACAGCTGACACAACTGGCCATGTTTTTTCCAGATTTCATCATTTTCTGCCAAGAATTGCAGCAAAATCTATCACACCTGGAGGAAAAATGTCTTTCACTGCAAAATCTGTTTTGGTGTGCCTCAACTAAGCTCAGGTCTGGGAGACAAAGAAAGGAGAGTTCTGTACTTGAGCTTACCCTTGCTGAAAAGACATTTGAGGTCTATTATCTAGTAAGAAATCCCACCTTGCAGTGATGCAGTTTTGTTACTGTTTGGGGGTTCTTTTTGTTTTGGTGGGGTTTTTGGGTTTCTTTCTGCCTTTTTTTTTTAATCTGTCACATGAACTCATGCGTTTGGAGTTAGATACTTTGTTAAAATAATATTGGCAAAGGTTATCATAAGTATTTTACTACCAAACTAATTTAATTAACGTCTTTATTAATTCTGAGTTATGTTCCTAATTAAGTTACTCTTCACTCCAAACCTTGACAGAGGAGAGTAGTTATTATTCTGCTGTTCATGAGAAGACACACACACATTTGAGTTACTGTTCTTGAATTTTGAATATTGTAAAAGCAGAACATACAAGAAAAAAAAAAGAGAAAAAAAGAAAAGCCTAGAAATATATTAAGAAAGGATAATCCTGGATGCAGAAAGAAATCCAAAAAGCCATCACAGAAAGCAGCTTCTGCTGAGGGGTTTTGGTGTTAATTTATGACACCATATTTAAAGCGATCAGGAGTAGGAAGACTTGGCCATACATTTGCAACTTTACAAATCCTTTGCGTCATGGTTGAAGTTCTGTGCCTACACCTCCAACTTTAAAGGAAACTATTTCCCTTCCTGTCAGGATAAATAGATGAATATTTAAGTACTCACAGTTAAAGGAGCCTGATGGCTGAAAACAAGACACTGCCAGTTACTAGCTAGACCTCTGTGTGTAGTGCCTTGATTGATTGCATCAGGCATAATTATCTTACTTTAAAATAATTTTTTTTAAATATCAAAGCATTCAGATCTATGCCCTCTAGAAACAAAAATGATCTCTCCATTTTGTGAAATTAGCTGAGAAGTAATCCTCTCTCTGACCTCACCTCACTCAGAACTGTGCAAATCCATCTGTCAGGAGAATTGTCCCTAAAAGCCAACCAATCTTTTCAAACTCCTGTATCTAAAGATAAGAAATCACTTCATGTGGAAGATTTTCATTATGCAAGCAAAGGCTCCAGATGGCAAGTGTTCTTCAGTCAAATTAGGAATGTGTACAAGAGGGCTTGTTTATATTTACTTTACAATAAATATCATTTAACATGGAAACCCACTCACTCTGACCCTGTTAAATGATTTACTAAACAAAACATTTGAGACTTGTTTTGTCCTTAGGACTGAAAAAAACTCTTTAGCCCAAAGGAATACTCTGGAAAATAGATTAATATTCTGTCAGGTCACAGGCTGTTTGCATCTTGTCTGAGGCTAAGCCCAGCTGAAGCAGGAATGGTCAAAAATCAATCTTTTAGTAGGAGTTGTAAAATCCAGAAGCTTAGTAATTGTATACACAATTATTCAAAAAGTATATTAAAGTATTTTTCTGCATAAATCCAACATAAATCAGCACAGGATTATATGCCACTGTCAGTTCTTGGAAAAGGGTGGATAATGTATTTTATGAAACGACAGTGCCTTTGCTTAGATTGCAGGAGAACAGGTCCTTTGCTAGATGGAAACAGAGTCATACACAAGATGCATACGTAAAACGAGGATGGGACCATCCCCTGCTGCATGCCAATGCTCCTCCAGGGCTGTGGTGGCATTTCATTTCAAGGGCAAGGACAAAAACTGAAGAAAGAACACTTCTCTCAGTCACCAGTGCAAATTAAACCCCAGATGGAAATACTGGTAGTTTAATAATCATCTCTAATTATGGCATTATGATATCATTACAGTTGTTCGATTTTTTTTTTTGTTTTAATGAATTTGCAAATCTTCATATTACTCTCAGGGAATAGAAATGAGTTCAGACTCTGAAAAAGAAAAAGGAGGGGGGGGGAAAGAAGTCTTCTGCCTCAAGGTTTGAAACTATAGAGTATCTTATAAAATAAATTTGCTGTTTGTCAAAAATGGGGTACCAGTTTGCTTCTAGGTGATACCTCACCATCATTGGTTCATGTATCAAGGAAATCACATAGGAAATGATCCATAGATCATGGTAGGTCCTTGAATAAATTCAGATTTTCTAACATTTGTGCTAGCAAAATTTTTTGAATGACTAAGGACAAAGTCATTAGGCTTGCAGCAAAAATGCATGCATAAATTTTTTTGAGTTGCCAAAGTGTTGCCCTGAAACAGAACAAAAATCTTGTTTGTAGAATAACTTCAAGAGGATAAACTTAAGATAAAAAAAAAAAAAAAAAAGGTGAGGAAAGTTATCTGTTAAATATGTCTTGTGTAATCCTCATCACACTCAAGTGAGATGAGGGAATTTTTATGTAAGGTTTACATAACATTTTCTTTTCCCAATGTTAGATACAAATCTAATCCCCAGGAATCACAAAGCAGAAATGGGTCTTTCTACCAGATTTTTATTATTGCCATTGTTAATCATTACCTATACTGTATGCACTATTAGGCATCTCAAATCTATCAAATAAGTTCATCTTCTATATCTTATAAAAATATAAAAAGTATAACTAGAGTTTTCAGATTATCTCATACTGTATGTGTCTGTATCAAGACTCCTACTGACATTTCACACCATTTGTCATGGCCAGCACCTCCACAAATCAGATATTGAACATCTCAGCCTGTGATTGAGATCACAAGGATGTCAGGTACCATGCAACGATTCACAAGAGGACTGGATTCAGCATCACCTACATCCGATGGAACTCCCCAAACCTCTGTTTTCCTGGATTTCTGCATCTGTATTTGTAGCCTATGGTCCTACATGATTGCTGCAGGGAATGCACAATCTCATCTTAGTATCCTAAACTTTTGCCAAACATAACAAAACTACTTTATTTTTGTGGTTTAACCTCTGTCAGACACTCAGCCTCACACAGCCTGTCTATGGAGTAAATGTTTTCCACTTACTGAAGCAATGGCTAAACAAAGCTTATATTAAAGGTCATAATTTTACTATGAGGGGCTCTCAGCCTTGGAATATGAAGGGTAATTACACTTCATTAAAAGGAAATTTTGCTTATATCCTAGATTCAGACATAAACACTGTTTTCGGCATGTATGGGAGTTGGAGGTTGCAACCTGCAACAAACTTGATCAGAAAATTTTTGCTTCTTATACAATGGCTGTAGGGTGGGGTGGGTGGGTGTGGAGGAGAAGTCCTTCTCTGAAAAAATATGAAAAAAGCTGCTCATCCAGAATCAAATGAGTGAGACACATTTTGCAATTTTTTGAGCAAATGAAGTGCAGAATACCTCTTTGGCTTTGAGAAAAAAACTGGATTCAAAGTGCAGAAAGAAAGATCTTCTAGGATCTAATGGTTTCCAGTTTGAAGCTTGGATTATTATTTCAGCTAGCTAGCTTTTAGGACACTTTGTATATTCTCCTGGGAGAAGGTGAAAGAACTAAATGAGGATAAGTAGTTTTATCCTTTATTTAAGCTGAAGGCTGTCCCCATGAGGTGCTAATCTTATTCACTTGTTGTCATCAATCAATTTATGATGCAAGAGGGAAAGCTGTGGGTGTGGGCTTTTAAATCACTGAGTGTCTGGGAGCAGCTCTGACTCCATACTAAAGCACTGCAGCCTCTTCAATTGTCAGCACCGTCTGTAGAAAGAAATATGAAATCCTCTTTCAAGCTTGTCTCCTTTAATTATAATCTTCTGAAAGTTTGCAGATAATAGTTCCCATTTCTTTCACAGTAAATTGAGTATGAGAAATCTGTTGGCTTACCAATGCCCAAGACAAATAAAGCTTTCGGTCTCTCCTCAAGTTTGTCTCTCAACAGAAATGTGTTGCTATTACATGTTGCTATACAGACTTTCATTCTTGACTTGTGGAGGTGAGAGGAATACAGACCCTCCACACCCCAAGAGATTGATTGTTGGGAAATCAGTATTTCTGAATTTCTGAGTCTTTTTTTCTTCTTTTTTTTTTTTCTTTGAGTTGCTTTACCGCTTTTCCATAAAAACTCTAGGACTTTCTGGCCTACAGCTTACTGAATTTCTTACAACAAACTATCCCTTAAAAGTATAAATATGTAAAACTACTCTTTGTGATAATTTAACACCAGTAAGAAATTAAACTCCAAATCAGTCACTCCCCTTCTCTCTGACCATTCTAGGGACACACTAAAGCAGAGTCTGTGGGTTGAGGTATAAATTTACTGAAAGCGAAAATTGACAGAATGAAAAATTCTCAATAACAGCGACAACACCAAAAGTATCCAGAGAGGTGTTTACCCACAAAAAGTTATTCACCACCAGGAAGAAAACCAAGATTGAGGTCACATCCTCACCATGCTAAGTTCTGCTCCCATCCCTGCAACCAGGACAGTGATGCTTCAGAACAAGAATCCATCTGGACAAAGCTGTGTCTAACTGGGCATGAGCAGACCCAAAAACCAGAAAGAGCAGGGCAAATATACTTGCCTGGAGTATCCTCTCAGCCTTTGACTTTTTTTCTTCTTAGGGCATATCCTGAGTCTCACAGTGAATACCAACCATCAGAATATTTCTTTTCCTCGGCCTTTCCTTTCACAGGTCTAACTGCAGGAGCTGTGTCTGCATTACTTTTGTTGTGTAAATCCATGATTAATGATAAGAATGTGATTGAGAATGTAGTTTCCACTGAAGTACTTCTGGAGTTTTTCCATCACTAGGAAGAATTTAATAGGGTTTTGGCATTCATGACTTCTGAACTTGGAACAAGGATAGGTTTCCTATTTCCAGGGATGATTTCTCAAAGGTAGAATAACCAAAACATAGATCATAGAATCATAGAATTCAACCTGGCCTTGGTAACCTTTGATCTCTGCTGGATGAAGGGCAGGATGGATTTCTTCAACTACAGATTCTCTTACACTTGGAAAACAAGTTTTGAAGAACAGAGGGGTTTATCCTTCCTTTCCCTTCTCTGCAAGCACCAAAAATAAGGGAGCCATAGCACATAATCAAGACATCTACCATTAATGGCTGGAAAAATAATAACCTCTCTCTGTTTCCTCTAAAGAATCATATTTATATTTGGTAGAGAGTGATTGATATTTTTTAAGTTAACTTTGAACATTAAAACATTGAGAATTTAAAGTTTTAAAATATCTTACACATGGGATAAAACTGACCTTTTTAACCTTTGAAAGTTTTAAGAACCGTGACAATGCATGCCACATATTTGTCAGAGAGAAAGATTTTCTAGTCAAGTGATTGGTATCCACTGAAGATCTAATTGAGTGAATGTTTAAGTCTTTATTAAAATATTAAAATTCTACCAAAAGAGATCAACTGGATTTCTGTAAATAAGTGTCCAATTTCAATTCAAAGGCAAACTTTATTTTGGATCATCAGTTAGATCTCTCTAAGGGAAATCTCAAACACTGCATAAGCTTTGATTTCCTCCCCCTCCACAGACTTCACAGTTTCCCTGTCAAGGTTTCATATTCTAAAGCACTCTCACATGGAAGGGCATGCAGCATATGGCTTTATCTATTATAAAACAACAGTCTGGTGATCCGCAGTGAACACATCACCATTGTACTGGTTTTCAACTAAAAAAAAAAAAACCCACAAAAAAAAAACCCAAGAAAAGAAGCATATCAAATAAACAGAAAAACCCCAATGAAACAAACACACAAAAAATGCTTTTTTTTTTTTTTTCTTTTTGGAGATAATGAGGCCAAAAGGAGACAGAAGATTAAGGTATTTATGGTGCAAATGTAGCTAGTTTGATCTAAGAGAAATAACCTTGAACCCTAAGAGAAATAACCCTGAACCAGTGGTCAGAAGTTCATGGCAATTGTTCCCCTCAGAACCAGGGAGCATTCTCTGTCTCGCATTAAATTTAGGAGTAAACAGTAAATAGAAGATGTTTACAAGGTTAGGATACCTTACTAAGTCACAGGAGCAATCTGAAATCTGCTTTTGCTTGTGAATGACATAAGCAACTGTGTGTATTTCCATCAGCAAAAGTCCACATTCTTGTCCAGAGCTGCCATCCTTGGATTAAGAACATTTTCCCAACATTGCTGCCAACCTGTTGCAGCCAAATAAATTACCTTTGAGAACTCACTGTTACTCTGTATTGAATGATTTTTAGCAAGAGGCATAGACTAAAACCTGATTTGGGGACATTTATAGTGAAGGAAAAAGAATCTTAACCTACATCTCCATTAATTTGGTATTTTTTTTAGTATTATCACCACTGCATTTGTCTTGGGTAAAAGAGCTAAATTTGTGGTTCTTAGTGTGATATGTTGAACAAAACATTTCCCTGTAGCCCTCTAGTCTGTTTTCCCATGCTGGCAGAGAACAATTTTTTTGTTGGCAACTATATGAATAAGACTTTCCAGAAGAGAGTACATCTGTAAATTTCTTGGATACTGTCTTTTACTTTGGCTTTTTATTTCTCATTGAGACATTTCCAATTCCCTGTTTTGTTTTAACTCTGGCAAGCTATCACCCTACCAGACTATAGTGATTTTGGTCTTGGATGTTTTTGACAGTGGCCACGTCAATGATAAAGGCTGGGTGTTTGGGGCAAGAAAAAAGTGACAAAAATCTTTATTCATCTTTACACTTGTATCATAAGCTACTACTTCAAAATACAGAGATGAGCCATATCCTGTAGATGTGTTTTGGACTCAATTTGTCCCATCATCAAAAATTATGCATGGAGAGACTTTCCTTCTTCTAATTCACTGTTCTCCCTTCAACACTGAGGTTTTAAAACACTTCCAGTCCACTGAACTGTGAGTTCAGACACATTGCTATGCAGCAGGTTATATTTTGCATGCCAGAATTACAAAGATCCCCCTGATGCTTCAGTGGTCCAATGCTGAGGTGGATTCTATAGAGCTGCAGAAAGCCTCACACAGATTTCATCTCTTTAATGGTAAAGCAGTAAAAGGACAAGCCACACCAGCATGGTAGCTTGAGGGTGGCCCAAAAAGTGATGTCTGCTGCATTTGAAATTTGATCGGAGCTGCAGAGCCACAACAAGGTTGAGACAGGAGGGTAGCCCTGGTTTATGATGCTGGTACACAGGCAGGAAGGCACAGGACCGTAGATGTCACAGAGTTGGCCAGGGGATCAGGAAAGCCAGAGCTGATGGGTGTGTGTAGCAGTATCTGCCTTAGAAATCAACAGGTTTCACTGGAAGTCATATCTGAACTGTTTAAGAATTGGGCAGTTCAGGACTATGTGCAGAGAGGTCAGAGATCACACGGGCTGCACAGCCTTGCTGGGATCCTGGGAAACATCTGGGCAGCCAGACTGCAGCACAGTGCCAGAAGAACACTGCCAGCAGTAATGAGCTTAGAGCCAGGCTGGGAGTGTTCTCCTGCTTTGTGGTTGTACTCCTTTGAGCTGCTTTCACACATCCCTCAGATCCCCTGGTGCTGTCAAGTCTCTGTGCCTTGACAGAGCACAGGTTCCCCTTCATCTTGTTTGCTTCTCCTCTCCCTTAGCAAAGTGCAGAAAGGCAGCAGTGGGAGAGTTGTTTGTGCTGCTTGGCATCAGGTGAGAGCTCCTGTACACCACAGAGAATTACAGAGCTTTCAGCAGCTCCCTGAGCAGTGGAAGTGAAGTGGCAGGAAGGGAAAGAGGGATTCAGGCACATGGCTGCATGCACTGTCGTCCTGTCAAAAAGCTTGTGCTGGAACAGCCACTGAACACAAGAGTGAGCAGGACAACCTCTCTGGGGTGTTAGGGATCATACAGTTATATGAGCCTGGGACAAAATTCTGGAAAAGAGCCAGGTATAGACTCTTATAGATAGGAAAAAATTAGTTAAAGCAAAGACTTTGGGATTTTGATAAAAACCTTATGCGCTTCAGACATGATTTTCTCCATCCTGATCTCAGCAAATACTCCTCCATTTCCAGCCTGCATGGGTTTATCCTCCCAGCATTGCTCCATGCTATTCCCTCTAAATCCCTCCCACCTTTCCTACTTGTATCCTGTATACTGTCTCTCAGCAAACATAATTTTGGAAAGATCAGGAGCAGGGAGTTACAAATAAATAAATAAATAAACTGCTAAAGGAGATGAAAAATGGTGAGTTGAAAATTAAGAGGGCAAATGAGCCTCTCAGGGAAGCTTTCATTCTGAATGCCTGAAGAGGTGATGAGTTAAGTGGTATTTAGTTTCATTATTCCAGGCATATTTTAAAATTCTTTTAGACAGTTCTCAAAAGACATATTATTGCTTTACATGAAACACAGTGAGGAGATTTTACCAAAATAATAATTTTTGCTCCCATCTTTTCTATCCTTAACTCCTACTGTAGTTGAGACTCTCTTACCAGCTATCTAGTACCTTAATTTACTGTAATTTAGTCCTGCCTTGCTTCTGATGGCTTAATTACTTTCTAATTATTTTTTACTGTGGGAGGAAGCCAGGTGAAGGCAGAAGAATGAGCTGTAATAAATTATTTGTAATCTAGTAAAGTTACAGTTTCACTCCAAATCAAGCCTGTCTCTTGCTTAGCATGACGTGTAAAGTGATAATCCCAACAGAAAAGGGAGGAGAGAAGGTTGTATTATGAGCATCCCTGTTTGGACTGAAGAGGTGATTAAAGATCAGTCAATTTATTACCTGTCAAAAAGTAAGTTCCTTTCAGAAATAGTATTCCAGTCCTTCCTGCCAGTTCCCAACAGACTCATACTCTCTGTACTTCTATTTTATTATAAATTAGAGGTCTTGTGTTGCTGTTGATCTTATTTCATTCATGAGTAACAAGAACAACAAACAGATTGAGAAATCTCTCTACTGCAACATCAAAAGTTATCACCCAGAAGCAGAAGTGTATTCTGAATTTTGAGTTCTTTTTCAAATTTGGTTTTCGTAGGTTTCTCATATAGGTCTTTCTTTGTTTTCCTCTTTCTTTTTTCCCAATTTTTAAATATGAGTGTGAGTTACCTAATGATAATCTAATTATGCTTGAATTTTCATAGGAAATCACAGCCAGTCTGTTTCAGAGCAAGGATTTTTTTTCCAAGTTACTTTGATCCACTCCAGTTACTCCCAAGACTTCCATAGCAGTTTGCAGTTTGCTTTCATTAGACAATTCTTCCCTCCTCCTATTGCCTCCATTATCTAAAATTCCCAAGCACAAAATCCTACAGACTTCATAGAGAAATCTTTAAAACAATTTATATTTTATCTTTCATAAAGCAAAACTGAGCAGTAGTATTTCATTTAGTAAAGCATAACAATTAGCTGTAATGTTGTTCAACATACAAATATTTTCTGTCTTCATTAGTGCATTTTCTGTCTTCATTTCTATATCTAGAAAAATATATGACATGTTTATGTATCTATAGATACATAGAAGTTTGAAAATACAAATTAATATGTGAATTTTTTTAAAGTCAGAAACAGGAAAAAAAACCATAGGTTTTGTGTTAGGTATTAGCTAGCACATAGACACAATCACTTTCTGACAAACAATGTAGTATTGTGGTGCTTGGTTCATTCGCATCCAAGAACTCAAAAAAAGAGCAATCAATAAAGAAAAAAAAAAAAAAAAAAAAAAAAAAAAAAAAAAAAAAGCTTCAGGCATCAGGCTCCAGGCCAATTATACAGATTTCAAGAAAAAAAATATGAGCTGCAGGCCAAACATAGCTATGTTTGCCAACTTTGACATATTGGGTGACAGCATAATACATTTAGCCTAATCTAACACATAATCCCATTATAATTAAATTCTAGCATATTTTGGACAAGGTCACATTTAGTTTTATTGACCATGTGATTCTGGAAAAAGATTTATGAAGATGGTATAAAGTCCCAAGTGCTAAAGCAGATGTAAAATATTTCCCACTTGAAAGCTAGGTAGGTAATTGTCCTTTTCTTCTGTGATTTCTGAAGAAATCTCTCTTTTCTGATGTTTGTGATGCACCACTAAGAAAATTCTCTGTGCCATTATCAGTAAGCTGAAGGTTTTTGAAATGTCAACTATAAAGTAAGGCTATAAGTGTGTTTTTTTTTTTTTCCCCCCCCATAGGTAGCAGAATTTTGTAGCTATTTTAGCAGCTTCAGGACACCAACAGAAAATATTTTTTCTCCTGCCTTCTGATGTGATTCCTTTGAATCCCTTACTAAACTGAGCATGGATAAGAACTGGCTTTCTTTTTCTATCCTTAATAGAGACAGAGTGGATGTGCTGTAGCTGGTTAGGACTGAGATGGAAATTGAGTGGGACCTATGCTGGCTTTGTGCAAGACTGGTATTTGGAAGCTGCAATCGTAATTGAAAAAGTTTGAATTCTCATTTAAGTACAACACTGTCATCACTTTAGCTAAGTGTGTAAGGCTTAAAATCAAAGCAGCAATGCTGAATATATTTCTCATTAAATATTAATGCAAAATTCAGCTTTGAATTTCATTGGAATGCCCTGTACTGGCAGGGTCTGCTTCAGCCAATGGAAATAAGCAGATTATAATGAGTTTTGTCTCTTTTTTTTATGTTTACATCCTCAGGAGAGAAAGAAAAAGTAGTTAATTTTCTAGCAACTGTCCAACTTCTTTAATAAATTTGTAATCCAGTGATAGTGATTGTTAGTATAGATTCTTCTTTTCAGGGGAGGGAAGGTTTCACTTTTCAATATAAATATACTAAAATGCAAAGAACTCTTTAACCAAATCTGTGTGACATAAGGCAGTAAGAATGAATTTCATATTGAGATGACATCACATAAATTAAGATATCTACATGTTTGTGTCTGTAGGCATTATGGATATTTTTTAAGTCTGTGTGATGAGTGTTTAAATTTTAATTGTATTCAGCAGAACTCTAAAGAACTTAGCCATAGATTTTACACCTCCTCTCATAAAACATTTCAGTTTATCTTAAGGTAGACCCCCTACCTACCCCTTTAGTCAGCTATATTTAGCAGTTGGGTCACAGTGGCTGCATGTCCAAAACACCCCCATTTGCTGGCCCTTAGGGTTAAAGGATGGAATAGAAATAGCATAGCAAAAAAATCTTTAACTGATAAACTCTGTCTATGGCTAAGAATTTTTAATTAGGTAGTTACTTACAATGATCAGCTTCTATTAAATACATTTTAAAACAGTAATAATTTTTTGCATTTCTGAGTTTATAGTGAACTCATAAAAAAGTAAAAATAATACATAGGCTAAGAGAATCTTCATGTTTGGGAATTATTACTTTTCTGAAAATTAATATGCAAATTTCGTATATCTTAGCTTCAAGACTTGATTTTGAGACTCTCACCTTCAAACGTATTTTACCACTGAGACAAAGAACTTGCAAATAAAATTAACCTCACAATTCTGTTTATTCAGGGGCTGAATTTTAAGGGAAGGAAACATGGAATGGATCCATCATAGTGACCACATCCCCTTTTCTGGTGGCCACAGCTACGAGATGGCTCCACAGCAAAGCCCACATGGACGGTCGAATGCTAATCATTGAAAGTAAGGATGGTTACAGGGGAGGGATTGTTGCAATGCTGAAACTTGCTGGCAGGAAGGAACTGTAAACAGAAATAATGAAGCATTTGGTACTGTTTAAAAGCAGAGAAAACTGGGAGATTGTGCTAAGAGTATTAAGGGTACTGTCAAAACACTAACAGTCCAGGACGCTACAGATGAAGTGACAATACAGGAATCTCATGCAAGATAAAAACCATCACAGAAAGCCAGAATATTTACAGAGGGCTGGGACACAACTGCTATCTAAACTTTGTTTGGAGCTTCACTGAAATCTCCAGGGAAAATTGCCTTGTTGAAGCAACTAAATTTCTTGAGATAAGCATTAAAGATTTATATTGCTCTGTGGAAATAACAGGCTTCTCTGGAGGGCAATAAAAATGCCCAAATTACATCTTCCTAAAACACATTCCCAGAAGAATCTCTATTGACTCAATTTTAACTGTGTAATCCTGTCATACAGAACAGCTCCTGGCAGTAAAAGGCTGTAAGCCTTGTAGCAAGTTTGCAAGGCCTCAGGACTGAGGCTTGTCAGCTTTGCTGTCTCTGAACCTTTCCTGACCTGGCTGCATCTTTGTTGTACTTGATTTAGCTGTGACAGCAATTTATCTAATTAACCAGGTGTCTGCAATTAATTTGATTTACTTTTGTTTATCAAGAGTCAGAGCTTTATACAGGTGACAATAACAAGTTGTTCTTTGCAGACTGCTTAAGTTATGATTAAGAAAATAGTGATAGGTAGAGAAATGCAGATCTTGTGGAAGAGTGGAAGCCTTGAAAAGTGGATGCATGGATGGAGCTGAGTATGAAAGGAAGGGCCAAATGTATAAAAACATTTTACAAAACATTAAAAATTAGCCCAGATGGATCCTGGACAAGAAGAAATTAATATCTTATTAAACCCAGTGGAAGATTCTGGGTGCTGACACCTATCTATAACATCCCCATCAACATTTCCTGATATCTTAGATATTAATACCTAATGTCTTTTAATCACCTGTGAGGAATTGAAAAGAGCATTTTAGAGTTTTGTTTGGGTTTTTGTTTGTTTGTTTGTTTGTTTTTTTTTTCCCACTGGCATTTCCTTTACTTTCCCTATTGAGCTCTATGCAAGGGCTAGGGAATGGTTGGCAGAGAGAGGGCTAAAATAGCCCCAGTGTGAAAGATGTTCTTTGTCTGGCTTGGGAAAGGAGTTAAAAAACTTTGAGGGATTCCCCTTAAGTGGATTTTTTGAGCATTTCTTGGCAGCCTTGCACATATGATTAAGTGAAAATTAAGAATCCAATTCATTCTGTATTTAGACATTAACTGAGGTGTTAAAATCATGAGTATGACTGTTTCAAATTGTCTCCTAGAGAGAGAAATCTGACTCCAGATTGATCTCAGACCTAAACTATTTTTAAAGTTACCTCCCTTTACTGTAAGCAAAGTCTTAGATAACCAACAAAGACAACTCCTTAAAATGCTAATTTTGGATTAAATTAATCCAGGTGTAAGGTTGACTATCAAGTTAAGTTCTGGTAAATTAAGGGGGATTACCTGCTAAAATCATTATAGAGGTTGGAGCTTCACATCATTTGCAAACTAAGTGAAAGTGTGACTTTCTAGGGCAAAACTCTTAATATGATTGACCTTCATGCACATTAAAGGATGATACAATGGAGTTGTCTTCAATTTGATAAGAATGTGTCTATTTCAGAGTGATGTTAACCAATATATACACTCTGATCATTCTGTACCCTGAGGTTAAGTCTTGTGATCTGAGCTGGTTCACATCCTTCCTGATTAGAGCAAAATAAATATTGCAGATTACTCAGGATGAGACTGAAATTTTTCACTGTCTTAGGGCCACTGGAGGCTGGGCTTAAAGGTTTTCAATGCATGTAAATGTATAACCAAGTCCTTTGTTTCTGTGTCTAACACAATCACTTGACTAATTGCAATCACTGTATTTTTGGGTAATATACTAATATTTAATTCATTTTACCCCACTGAGACTCTAAACCAACAGGAAAAGAAAAAACCAATAAGGGAATAAGAACATGGGAATGTAACTCTCATTAGTCTTCAAATCTTTCATTAATCATTTCATTCTGTTTCTAAAAGATGTCATAAATATATTCAAAAAGTGATTTATAGTAACTTGAATCACATAATCTGATTTTTTCATGACCTTATCACAGACAGCCTTACAATGACTTTGGCTATGTGAACACTGATCTATGGATGTATTCAGTAGTGCAGCTGAGATTTCCTAGACCAGTGATTAATGGTGGGTTCAGGCTGTCCATTGTACATCCCCTGCTCTGGCATAAACACTCTATTCCCAAGTCCAGAACTCTGTTGTAAATGTACAATCATAACATAACTTGATATCATAGCACTGACAAGAGTTTTTAGCTGTAATTAATTCCCATTTATTTCAACAGAGTTAAGGTGGAGTTAAAACAACAGGAGCAGCTTAGCATAGGACCTCAAACTAAAACACTCTGGGAATGGTTGCTCAAGCCAACAGCCACCAATCACAAATGAAAATAATACCTTATAATAAAATGCTCTTGAATTCCAAGAATTAATATTTGCATCTCGATCCAATACACTTAGCAGATGTTTGAGCTGCCTGAATCCTGTTCCACTGCAGACAAAAGCTCTGACTCAGTCCTGTCTTTTTCATAGATTTTCTGTTTCTCCAGGACATAGTATCAGGGCATCCACAGCTTATCTGGTCAATCTGTTCCAGTATCTTATCACTCTCATTACAACAAATTACTTCCTCATGTTTAATCTAAACCTGCCATCTTTTAGTTTAAATCCACTGATCCTTGTCTTGTCCCTGGAGTCCTTGATGTTTCTCTGTCCTTCTTTCAAGTATTTTTATATATTAAAAGGCCACAGTAAGGTCTTCCCATGACTGCTCCTAATGAAAAAGCCCAGCTTTCTTGGCCTTTCTCACAGGAGAGGTGTCCTTGTCCCCTGGTCATTGTCATTCTCCTGTAGAACAATTTGGATTATGTCCATGTCTTTCTTGCTCTGGGGTCTCCCCCTTATTCATTGGGATGGGAGTCTTTTGATCTTCAAGGATATGATACTTGAAGAGTAATCATCTTTATCCCATCCAGTATAGCATAAACCCCTCTTTCCCCCAGGGATTTATGCCACGGGACCCTTGTAAACAGATCTCCTTGCCTTCAGGATCCTGAACTCCACCATCTCCTGGCCACTGCAGCCAGGGCTGCCTTTGATCTTCACACCTCTGATGAACCCCTGCATGTCAGTAACATGTCAGTAACATTATCTTTAATGTTATCTCCCAAACGTCACTAAACATTTAAAATCAAAAACAATTTTACGATTTCTTCTTGATTTCTGATAAAAATGTTTGACAGCATCAGTCCCAGTATCAATCCCTGTAAAAGTCCTCTCCTAATAATAAATTTTTTTGAATGTTTACTTTCTATTTCTTAATTAAACTAACTTCAAGATTTAATATTGCAGAGGGTGTTTCTTCTACTATTCTTAAGTATTCCTGCTTTCTTTTCCACTCCAGAATAATTTCCTTGCACTCCCAAAATTCAGCAGACCAAGAGGTCTGATCTGCAGATTGCTTTTTATATTTTCTATCACACTGATAGAACAAGGATAATTAGAATATAAAATAGTATTTTGCAGCTACCCAAAATCCCCCCTCCAATTCAATGAATATTTCCTTCATACCATTGATTTATACTGAAGGAACAGCTTACAGAGCATGTGGTTTATTATACAGAAAAGGAAATAATTAAATAATATTTCACCTCATTTCACATGGAGGGTTAAAGCACATAGAACTAAAAGAGTAATGCAAGAGCTTGAGAAACACTGATTCTTAAACTGTGAGCAAACAAAAGCACTACAAACTTCTGCTAATCTAGATCTCATTCAGGGTCACAGGGTCTTGCTCCAAATATTATAGTACAGTTAAATATAGCTGAGAGGCTGTTTAATCCTTGCAGAGAGATATTGTAAAAATGATAATAAAAACCACATGAAAATGTGAGCTTAAACAGGAAATTATGATCTGGGAAATTTGTAGAATGGATGAAAAGAAAGTTCATGTTCCCCTTACTTTTTCACTAGCACTAAAGGCACAACTATGTTAGAAAAAAGCCTTAGTAGGAAATACAGGGATAAGAATTACATTTTTCCTATTTATGACTTGGAGCAACTCCAGGTTTCACCATACCATTGCTGATTCTGATCAGATTGAACTAATTTCTTTGTTGTGGTAAACTGTGATTATTAATTTCTCTTAAAAAAAAGAAGGAAGAGAAACAAAAGTTAACTGCATCCTTCTATTTAATTTTGTCATCTCCTGTAGTGAGATCATGATTTTAAAACTATTTTCTGACAACATTTTATTTGTAACTGCATTTCCAATAATTATTTGGCTGATAAACAGACTTGTCCCTCTACCCCACACTGATGTAGAACTGACTACGGACAGAAAGAAACATAAAAGTCAGGAAAGGAAATTTCTCATTATCATGGATTTTATAAGTTTGTGTCAGAATTCCCAGTAACAGCCTTAATATCATCAAACAGGTCTCTTTGTTCTTTTTATATGTATCTGTGGGAATGAGAATCGAGGTGAAAATGAGTAGGCAGTGGGCAAACATTGACATTACTCAAGTGATGGTGGCTTAGCACAGCTTATTTCTCTTGAAAACTGGGGATAATTCCTCATGCAGAGTCAAGACTGAACAGGAAAAGTTGCTCTAAAGATAAAAAAAAATTTTTTTTTTTTTTTTTTCATGTGGGTCTGTGAACAACCTGATCTAGTGAGTGCCATCCCTGCTCATGTGAGGGGGCTGGAGGTAGCTGGTCTGTAAGGTCCCTTCCAACCCAACCACTCTGTGATTCTGAGATGAAGGCTGGAGATGTCTCTGTAAGGTCTTCCCAGAGATGTGCAGGCCATGGGAGAGCTTTTCCCACTCAGAGTGTGAGAGACACACAGCTCAGAGGTCCTGTGCACGCTTTGCTGCTGCTTCCTCCCTGATGCCATTTGGTGCAATTAAGACCCCAAACAAAAAAAAAAAAAAAAAAAAAAAATCTCTGCACTTTTCTGAGCTAAGAGAAACCAACTATATTAATAATGAGAATATTCTGAAAAAATGTCCTGCTTCACCTAGCGTTAAATGGGTCTGTTTTCCACAGTTCATCACATTACCTGCTGTATCCAAGCTGATAACTTCACAGTTGTTGGATTTGGGGTAGGGTTTTTTTTGTTGTTTCTTTTTGTGGAGTGGAGGTTTGGTTTCTCTGCTTACTTTTGTTTAACATAGACATTTTCAAATACCATGTTTTTCAAATAAATCTATCAATATTTTGGAAAACACAAAATACTTCACACAGCTTTAATTTTTCATGTACTTATGTCATTGTTAAAACCTCATTAAAGCTTCACCATAAAATGTGATAAAAAAGGGAAAATCACTGTCATTATTATTCATTAAAATTCTCAATTTTTGAAAAAAGACCTTATTTTCTAACAAAATTTGTCTTGCATGAAAATTGATGTCTGTTTATTTCAGTCACTGTGGTATAGTTATTTATTGTTCACTTCATGTATTATAAATGATAAATTACATTAATCATGCAAGAAAAAAATAAAGTTATCTAAATATTCTTTTGCTTTAGAAGATATCACCATTGCACTGAAATGCATTTTCATTTATCAAGTATTAGTACTTTTTTTTTTTTTTGTAATGCTGTCCTAAAAGAAAAAAAAATTGAGCTATCTTGTTTCCTGTTAATTAAGTAATAGAAGATTTATTGTCATAACAGTTTTCTCATGTTTAAATTTTTAACTTAACAGCTTACAGTATTGCATTCTGGTCTATATAAACACATCCTTATCTTATCTCCATCTGTGACTAGGTTTTATTTCTGTTATTGCAAGTTGTTATTTTTCTCCATTCCTCAAATCAGGTAAGAATAACGTGTTTGTTTCTTTTCTGTTGACACCCTCTTACACTCAGTTGCCTTTCCAATCTAACTTATGCATATTCCTAGCCTGCTTCCTTCACACTCTACAAGTCTACCAAATTGTGATTATTTAAAATAAAATTAATTATTTTCCAGTGTTTTGAAGTGGACAGCTTCTGTTCTCAGTTCTACCTAGCCTAAAAAGAAGGAAACTTGAATAACAACAAACATGCTACCCTATATAGAAATTATCAGATATAATGTAATTCTGTTTGCAGGGTGCATTGACACCTTGGTTTTGTCTAAATTCTGCTTGAAGTTTGGATATGATGTGGTGATGTGGTCCTTTTGGACTTCACAATGATTTTTGTTAGAACTGAAAGAACTTATTAAAAGCTAAACTGAGGTTTATTTGTTTTGTTTGTTGGGGGGGGATGGGGGGGGTTGTTGTTTTTTATTTTGGTTTTGTTTGTTCTATTGGTTTTTTTGGTTTTTTTTGTGTGGTTTTTTGTTTGTTTGTTTTAGTTTGGTTTTTTTGATGTCATTTTTTGGCTTTTTTTTAAATAAAATTATTCTAGTAACAAAATTGGAATATGACTTTTTCCTCCTTTCACTCTTTCTCTTCTTGGTGTCCCCCTGATTCTGCTCCTATAAACAGTTACTGGGCTGCCAGTGAAGTGTACCTGTGAGCTAACCTGGCCTAAACATGTGTGTTATGGGGTACAAGGACTGTTAATAAAAGAGATCACAAACATTCCCAGTGGCTGGAGTGGGAACAGAGGGAATGAGAGGTTGTAGTGGCAATGAACAGTGAGCCTGGGCCATTTGGACAGAGGAGAGGAACCTTCTAAAAGCTGTTGAAAACCCGTTCACTGACTGTGCTCTCCAGGCTACAGAGGGCATTGATCTTGTCAAGGGGGTGTTGGATGTTGCTGCAGGTTTTTCCAATTTTTCCTATTGTTCAATGAGAGAGCTGTTTCCAAGCTATTTCTGTTCAGCAGGAGGCTGACAACCTTTCTAACTTACACACTGAGATAGGTTCTGACTGAGATTACTTCACAAGTTTTGAAAATTCCATCAAAGTATTTGCCTATGTGTTGTTTTGTTTTGTTTTGTTTTTTTTTCTTTTTGCTGTTGTTGTGGTGTTTGGGGCTGTCTCTAAAAAGCTGGGTTTATGTATTCACACCTTGTAGCTGAAAGCAGAGCATGTCCTGCAGGCACATGGTGTAAAAGGTTTTCCTAATGCTGCAGACTCAGAATCCACAATCTGGAAATGGGAACTATCCTAGTAATTTATCCCAGGTGTTAGGGATAATGATATTTCCCATTAGTTTGCTCATCAGAGTAAAGAAGGAAGGAAAAACTTAGTGTTTATTGCCAACCTGGTGTGCACTTCCCAAGACAGAAGTCAGTTTGAGTCTAAAGATGAGTAAAATTTAGAAGACCAATTCAACAGATGTGCATTTATACATTGATTAGAACAGAGACAATAACCAACCAAATGTATGCAACATATGCTCCCAACCCTAAGCAGAGCTCCAGTGAGGCAGAAGTTCAAATGGGCAACCTCAGCATTATATCTGAGACAGTGATATTTATACCAACTTGTTTACGACTTACAGCGCTGCAGAATTACCCAATCTCCATCTGCTGATCTCGGAAGCAGACGAGCAGAAATAGCAGAGCACCAGACATGCAAACCATCCCTGCTGGCATCTGTGTGCCATTCCTGGAAAAGGAAGTACAGAAGACATGCACGCATACCCTGGTGATGATACAGAGGAATGAGACACCAAAATAGGCCTGGATACCACATCTTGAAATTAGACTAAAAACAAGCCAAAGTCTCTAACCGAGCCTTTAATATAATTGTCCAAACATTGCATTTTACTACAGCTATAGACAGAATTGTAAAAGACTAATAGTCAGAGGAAACAAAAACATGTAAAACAGTAAATATCAGAAGAGGAAACAAGGCTGTACAGGGAGATACAACTTGTCAAACTAAATAGTTGAAGTATTTAAGCAACTCAGTACTGGAAAAAAGAGGTGTTTCTGATCTTTTTTTTCCTAATTGACACTCCAGTTTTAAAAATTAGGGGGTATTTTTCTACTTACATGCAAGTAATTAATAGAGATGTGCATTTCACTTGTATAAGGTCTCTTTGCAATTTGCTGTCAGAGTGATGGGACATTACCTACATATAAATATAACCTACAATGACTGTAAAATAGATTCCAGCTACCAGCACAGTTTTCATGGATGTTTAGTGCTCTGTCACGATCTTAGCACTTTCTTCTTGTTTCATTGAAGGTAAAAGTTTAATTACTAAAGCACTAATTTCCTTGTATAAATTGAACTCAAGTCAAGAACACAAAATTAATCATAAATTACAACTGACCTTTGCTTCCTGTGTAGTATTCAAGACCAGAGAGTTATTTGGAGACTAAATAATCCCTTGTTTGGAAAGAAAGTAGATTCCCAGTTTCAGCACATGAATGTGTAAAGCAATTTATCCTGAGACCATGTCATGTCTTTCATCAGATGAGATGCATCTCTCTCTTCAGATGAGATGAAATGTACACCAGTAAAATAATCCGTAAGCATA
Organism: Chloebia gouldiae; assembly: GCA_003676055.1. Classification (NCBI taxonomy): domain Eukaryota; kingdom Metazoa; phylum Chordata; class Aves; order Passeriformes; family Passeridae; genus Chloebia; species Chloebia gouldiae. The sequence goes on along the minus strand of QUSF01000001.1, from coordinate 63,207,554 downwards.
TTAATAATAATAAAATTATAACAAAAAAACTGTTATAAAACAAAAAAAAACCCCGATTATTATAAAACATTTAATCCACTAAGAATTATATATTATTATTCTACTCACAAGTTTATTGATTGAAAGGGTTTTAATGTGGACAAGAAAGACAAATAGCAATCTCTAAAATTATGCAAGAAAATTTTGACATCTACCAAAGTTTCTTCTGAGGTCTGGAAGAGAACATATGGAATTACCATATTTATGTCCACCCAGTTACTATACTTAATTCTTCACATATTAAACTTTTGCAGGAAACTGGATATTGGGGGAAATGTACCTTTGATCTGACTCAAGTACTGGCCATCCTTATTTTAGGAAGATCTAATCATTGTTGAAGGAGAATGAACCCCTCTATTTTCTTTACACACAGGGCATTTTGGATCAGCTCTGAAAAAAGAGATCTTATACCTCCAAAATGGGTAGTAGTAGGTGGTTAAACTTCAAGCTTCTGCTATAAGCACCTCCACATTCTTTTGCTGCTAAAATCTGAAGGTATGGGAATTTCTTTGCTGCAACAGACTGTATGGATTTCCATGGCCATTAAAACAGAGATCCTCCAGGGAAGAAATTCAGTTTTAATAGGCTGGAGTGGCTGAGAGTACAACATACACCTCAGTTTAAGTAGGTTTCAGAAACAAGGGTTGGGACTCATCAGTCTCACTTGACTTTCAGCACAGGCACCTACCATTTTAACTGGTTATTTGTGCTTCCATTATCATCAACAGAGATCTGATCAATTCAGTTAATGGAGTTTAGGATGCAACTCCTCTGAACAAACATAGGCATCTGTTTAGGATAAGATGAATCACACTCTAAATTCCATTGTCTCTATTACTAGATCTTCTCTGGCAGTAAAGGGAATTGAAAGTGACTTGCTGAAATGCACATCAGCACCCACGTTTAGTCAGATGAATCCTGCTGAAGGGATGCCACCTGAAGAGCTCAGTATTACAAATGTTCCAACAATTTGTCTAACCCAGCCTGATAGGACTGAGCATGCCACCAAACAGCAGCTCTCTTCTCATCTCATAAAGAGCACTTTTCTCTAATTTATTTTCCCTGCAATGTGGTGGAAGAAGAGATGACACTTGACTTGTAAACTGGGAGAAATTACTCTGCATAACTATCTACAAACAAACAGAATGGCCATGTGAAAATCTGAGGTCAGGCTCTCTCAAAGAACTAACATATTTTGTTCTGACTTCTCCAGTGGGAAATTTTCACTTTTGGAACAGGGATAAATAATTTTTAAAGGTTTTACCACATATATGCATCTGCCTTTATAAAATGAGGCCAGCACAATTTCCATCAGGCCAACTTACATTATAGTATCCGTGCCCATGGCATAAACAGGCTGAAAGAGTTGCTGAGAAATTGTATAAAGCAGAGAGTTCTGAGATGGACTGATGCAGGAATCTGAAGCAGCACATCATGTCTGTCAAGCTCTTAGCCCAAACACCTAAGCACCTTGTGCCACACAGTGTGGCAGATTTAAGCTAAATTTGTGCTCCCATGGCACTTGTACTGATCCATAACCAATATCCCCTGAGTGTTGTGTAAATTGCACTGCCTGATAAAATGGTAACAACTCACAGTTCAGCTGAACATGTTGAAAACCCTTGCTCAAATACCCTTTAGGCCATTCAGTCTTACTGAACATAAATACCAGCAGAATAATTTCATTTCTATTTTCATCTCTCTTTCTTCACCCTCCATCTCTTTTTTCTCTTTAATTCATAAGGTAGTAAGAGAAATTGAAAAACACTATTCTTTCAGCTGCCATGTTCACCCTCCTTTAATATGTCTATAGTTTGAATACTGGAAAGACTCTGGAAGTGAATACAAATGATTGCTATGTTCATTAATGCTGAAATGAAAAAAAAAAAATAATTAAAAAAAAAAGCAGCTGAGATATGGCTGGATGTATAGGGATATAAATATCACTCAGTATTTAACCAGAGCTCGTGTTGTCTGGTGTAAAAATCCAATAAACCTCCTCTTTAAAGGCAAGTTATTTACAGTGTTTTTCCTCCCTTAGGGAATACATTTACAAGCTCGATGCCAATAATTCTAGGCAGGAAACATTGTGATTACATCTGAAAACAGTGTTCAGCAACAGATGAATTAGCTGTCTCGTATGCTGGCAGATTACTTTATTTGTGTTCCACAGCTATTGTTTTAGTTAAAAAAAGTAATTTTTAACAGTTTTTCAGGGATTAGAAGTACAGACTATCATAAATACATGGAATAACTGTGGCTCAAAATGATATCTGGATATTGTGTGGTTTGACCTGAATCTCAGAGCTGGTCTAGTTTGAAAGTTAGCTCCACAGGCATCCAAATATTTGAGCTTCAGGCATTCCAAAAATCTGTCAAAGACTTGCAACTGTCATTAAATCAATTTCTAGTTTTTAGACTTATTTATATATATTTTTTTTATGTGTGTGTTTGGAATCCAGTCAGCTTTCACTAAAGAATTAGGACAACTGACTGCAGAGGGCACTGCTACTGAAAGGTGTGGACAAATTTACCAATCTGGCTTAGTTTTCCAATGATTTTGAGCTTCCAGATCTGTTTCTGTAATGCATGTTCTGATTTTTACTCAGCAAAAAGGAATATACATCAAATCCTAAAGAAGAACCTGTGAGTAAGAGCACGGAATATAGACTGAATATTGGTTGGAGTCCTGAGGGAAATTTTCTCTATTGAATTTGGGTTTGATACCATTCTTAGCATGCAAAGCTTAAGAGTGATAGAATGATGCCTAAGGTGTCTCTAAAAAAAACCCAACCTGTTTATATTATTCACACTCCTAATGAGAAATGCACAACGAGTCAGTCTGAGAATCATTGGAGACCGGCTCCATGACTACAGCTGCTTTCATTATCCTTATATCCAGTTTCCAACTGTGCCACAGGTGCACCTGGAAATAAACGTAGTATGAAGGCACATGATGAGTATTTTGAGCTGATACAAGAGCAGAATGTAAATGCTCTAGTGCTGAGTAGTCATTCCCAAAATGAAGGTGAGGCTGTGGTAGAGGTTAATATCAGAGTAACAGATATGAGGGTGTATTTTTTTATATGGCAAGGTTTAGGGAGGGAGGGAAGTTTTTGTCAGAAGAGCTCAAGGGCTCACAGCTGGCTGGACACAGCTGGTTCCAGATGACTCCTAAATGGCCCCACCACTGGCCAAAGGCTGCTTGAACAAAGCTGGTGATACCTCTGCAAAAAAAAAAAATTAAAAAGGAACTGAAAACACTGTAGCAGCGGTGAGAGAGGAGTGAGAAAAGATATGAGGGAAAAAACAGTGCCTTTACATCTTTTTTTCTGCTGTCCTGTTGAGGAGCAGGAGGAGTGAGAAAGTGTCTAGGTGAGCATCCAGAAGCCAGCCAAGGTCAAACCCACCACAGGGAATCTGAAATAATCTTCAAGAACAGAAAAATGACCAGTGGCATAGAGTGTCATATGAAGGTGTTTCTGCTGATTTTCTTCAGAAGCAGCCCCCTACTCACCTTCAAAATAATATAACAGATGTCATGAAACCACAGTCCTTTTGAAGTCTCCATAACCAGTTCTGTCACCTCAGGTCGTGCCAGGTAGTGCGATTTTAAAAGTTATCATCCTGTGCTGTTGGATACTATCTCCATAGTTTAGAAATAGGAATCAGTGATAATGTAGGATTAAAACTTATTTTGATATATAGTAAAGAAAAATAATATAAAAAAAGCAACACTGAAATTCAGACTTTTTAAATGTGTTTGGGATAAATTGAAAGTACAGCACATGATACATTTGAGTGAAAATAGTTTTTTTACTGAATATTTCCACTTTCCTGGAAGTTAGGAACACTGAAGAAATCTACACTTTCTAGAAGAGATTATTTTTTCTTTTCATTTACAATGAAGCACATGACATTCTTGCTTAATTCCTTTTTTTAAGTCTTAGTTCCTCTTTTTAGTGTTAGTTCCTCATGCTTATGGTGATGGCATATTTGCCATAAAGAAAAAAAGAGATTATCTAGAGATGTGAGGGAATTACTTACAAGAATTTAAAGGAGATACCTATTTTGTATGATCACAAACCACAAAATCTCAAACCCCTAACTCAGCTAAGAATATCTTATTCACAGGATTAATCTTCCTGATTTACACAGTGTCACAGCATGAGCAAGGAAGACATAGGGGAAGAACTTTTGTAGGATTGGGCCCTCAGGTGACCCTCAGAGGCGATTGGTTTCTCCTTTGGCAGTAAACTTTTGTGAAAACAAATTACCCAATCTACAATTTGTCCCCGTAGTGTTCTACTGTTTACGGATCATTTACAGCACTCTTGTGAGCACCTTGCTAAAAGTACTTTGAAATATCAAAATGGACATTATTTGTGTAATAAGGTTTGGGGTTTAATAGCTTCATTCACACATGAGGAATCACAGGCTTTCCTGATAGGCATCTATTAAACAAAATGGCTTGCAACCTCTGCTTGAGGGGAGAAAACCTTTGTGTTACTGCTCTGGACTAAGATTAAATAGGCTTTATGTCTAAGCAAGAGGGTTTTTTTGTAGCAAGAAAAAGCATCAGATTTTCCGTACCACAGTTTTTTTATGGTGATGACTGAAGTGGAAAATAATACATGCTGCTGTCAGAAAGAAGAAGGAGATTAGGAGAGAAGTTTAGAGCATAAGGAAACCTAATTACTGCAAATATGTCCTTAGGTCTGATTTTTAATTTTACTAATGTTCTTGGAGTTGAAGATGGGTAACCACGATAATTTTCTAAAATTCTATTTCCATCTTCTTAGCAGTCAAAGAAATTTTGTTCTTAAACCATTTGTGGAACCAATGGCATTCATCAAGATGGGATGAGCAAAATTATCTCTTTCAGGTACAGAAGCCATTTATTGTCTGTATTATAAATCTTTTCATTACGTATTTTCTACTTAATTAAATAACTTGAAGGAACATTGATAGGTTTTGAAGCTTCATTCTACCTACAGTGAAATTGTGATTAACTTTGGCATGATTTTAATCTGGGACAGCCTCAGGACAGCCTCATTTTAGGCGTTTGTGCAAGTTTGATATCATTCCCAATAGGCATTTTCTATGTGGCTGCTCTGATCTGGAGGCAAATAGAGTTTTACAGGAAAAGCAGAGGCCATTCTTTTTCACTCAAATTTAGTGCCAGAAGGAAATTCTGATCAAATTTATTTTAAATAATTGATGGCTTGCTGCCCCAGTTTACCATATAACTCTTAATACTGGCACTTGCTACAATACCTTAAGAGATTTTTTGTCCTGATTCAGTTTTTCACCCTGAGCTATCTACTGTAATTTCAGATGCTTTAGAGTATCATGTGTGGCTGACACTTCAGAAGGGCCTATGTTCTGTATATATTTGCCAGCTCAATGTGGAGGTTTCTGGAAGCTTTAGACAACTCAGGTGGTGAAGGAGCTCTTTGCATAGAAAATTGAAATCCAGTTCTGGTTAAAATGCATTCACTTAACTAACTATAATGGAAATCTACTGCTTGACTTTCACCTTAAACAGCTCTGATTTTGTCTGGTTTATTTTCCCTCAACTCACATGTCACTGCAGAATGGCACAGATCCAATGACAGATTTCCCTATCTCCTTAGCTCTCAAACATATATGACATTTCACACAGCTTTACATAACAGTATTTAGGCAATTAGCCTATGTTTATGTGCTTGTGGGATAGGTATTTTGATCTGAAGCTGATTTCTATCCTCTGTGACTGTGAATCAGAGAGTTTGTCCTGAAAGAGACACTAAAAACCATTGCAGTGAGCAGATGTGACTCTGCCGTATTAACAAATTAAAAATGTCCAGGCCAAGGGCTTGGGTCAATTTTTACTTTATTGAGTAATGCCTGAGGGCAGTCAGGAGTTACATAAGATCAGGGACTGCTATAATTAGGCACTTAGAACCTTTCTATTTTGAGTAAAAGGACTGGTTCATGTTGCTGCCTCAGCCTCACCTCTGTTTCCTGTAACCCTGCTCAGGTGATGATCCCCAGTGACAGCTGTAATCTATTGTCTGGTCACTCAAATTGGATTCGGGGGAAGCAAATAACTACATAAGAGCCAAGGGCTAATTTAAGCAATGCAGCTGCTTAACCAGGAGTGCTGGTCAAGGCTTGACCCAAGCCAGGTTTTGAGGAATCTAACATCCATAGTCAGGATGCAAATATCAATCACCTTACTCCATAAATAGTGGGGCAATATGCTGCATGCCAGGATCTCCCTCTGAACAGTGACACCTCTCAAGGTAAGAGAGTCTTTATTGTGTCAAATACTCAGTGAACTGGAAAACTTTGACCTCTAAGATAAGTGATATAAAAGACTGATTGCACAGATCATTTAGGCATAATCCACTGACCAAGTCTGGGACAAAGTCTGCCTCCAGCCACACCTAAAGTCCCCACTGAGAAGGAATTCAAAATGCATGAGTCAATTAAAAGCTGTCTCTGACCCTATCCTCTATGCAGTAGACACTCAAAAAATGCCTTGCCATTGAATCCTGTTAAATTACTGTCACATTTACCATCAACTTTGTAAAATCACTCTTTTATATCAATAAATGTTCCACTTCTCTTTTATGAGTGTTTGTCATTTCACTCACAACAAAGCTGCTGTGATAAATGACCTTAGTGCCAGAGAATGTACTTTATTCTGCTTTATTTACTAGTTTGGGTGTTTTGTCTGTGAACAGTTAAGTTGCAGTTTTGTATCACAGTGAAAGTGATGTCACACCTTGGTCTCTCTCTGCCACAGGATGCTCTCATTGCCTTTCTCTTCAGGCCCTGAGTAACTTTCATTTTCATCTCCTACTTCACACCAGTGCTGGGGCTTGTTTGATCCCTCTCAGAGAAGCAGTTCAGAGAAAGCTGTACATTTTTCCACTGTACTGATTTTATGGGTCACCTGAGGGTTTCATGCCCACAGAGATCACACTTATGCAAGTGTTTTCACAAAGGAAACAACCCATGGGTGCATCAAGTCACAGAAGGGAAAGCGAAAAGAACATGACTAGAAGACATTAAATCAGTATTTCCTTAATCCGTGCTGTCACAGTGCTGCCTGTGGGTGCAGATACCCTACAAATCTGTGCTAATTTAAAAATGGGGGTGCAGCAGTAAAGTGACTTAAATTGTGTCCCCTTCTACTTCAGCAGTTGGAGATTTCAGTGATGTGTTTTAGCCTCTCCATAGGGTGACCCAGATCAAGGATCTGCTGGTAACTAACTCTCACTGGTGGGTTAACCTTGGCCTCCTTCCCTGAACACTCTTTCCACCAGAAGAGGAGAAAAAAGGGTGCAACAGCTCAAGGACTGAGGTGAAGACAGGGAAATAACCAGTTACCACCACAGTAAAAAAGACCTGACTTGGGGAATAGTAGTTTAAATTATTGTCAGTTTAAATAGATTCAGTTAGTGAGAAATAAAGACAGAGACCAAAATATCCTTCCCACCACAACTCTTCCCCTATCTTCTCTTCTTTCCTTTGCTCCTGATTCCTCTGACCTGGGCTGCAGGGGTGTATCTGCTCCTGTGGGGTCTCTCTGGGCCTGTCAGAAAAAGATCCCTGCCCCAGGGACCCTTCTGCTCTCTTCGTTAGGCCACTCTTGGGGTGCCTCTGCTGCTGTTCCCTTCTTGACTCCCTCTTCCCCTGCTGCTGTTTCCTGTAGCCCTTTCAGGAATCCTTCAGGATTCAGCCCTTTCAGCCCTTTCAGGAACCCTGCTTGGCTGAGGGGTTTGTCTGTGCCCTAGGTGTGTCACTGGAGCTGTCTGGACCTTCTGTGCCCAGCAGCCAAGGGATATTTGGTGGTCTGAAATTTTTAAAAACGCCTCACGTGGTCACAGACTATCTGGAATTGACTGGCAGGAGCAGTGGCCCCATTGCCACCTGAGCTGGTTAATTCAGAGGAGTGTTACGACAGGAAATACTTTCCCACTGACTGCTTGGTGCTGCCATTGTGTTACAGGTTCCATATCACAGGGAGCTGCCATTTTATGAAATGTCATACTGTATGTGATTTTTGTATGTGTTTTCATACTGCCTTTGCATTGCCTGGCAGTGGCACCTTCCAATAGAGCAGGTTGTTCAAAGCCCCACAGGGATTCAAGGCCAAACAATCTGGCGTTGAACATTTCCAGGGTTGGGGTATCCACATTTTCTCTGGGCAGCTTCTTCCAGTGTACCACCACCTTTTCCCTATAAAGAATTTCTCCCTAATATCTACTATAAACCTTCCCTCTTTTGGTTTAAAGCCACTTCCCCTCATCCTATCACTCCTTGTCCTTGTCAAAACTCCCTCTCTTTCTTTCCTGTATGGACCATCTTTAAGTTCTGTATGGTGCTAAAAGGTCTTCCCAGACCCTTCTCTTCTCCAGGCTGAGCACCCCCAACTCTCCCAGACTGTCTTGATAGGAGAGGTGCTCCAGCCTTCTCTGTGATCATCTTAATGGTCCTCCTCTGGACTTACCCCAACAGGTCCGTGACATTCTTATACTGGAGACACCCAAACTGAACACAATAATCCAGGTGGGCTCTCACCAGAACAGAATAGAATCTCCCCCTCAACCTGCTGCCCATGGTGCCTTTGAAGCAGCCCAGGATACAATTGATTTTCTGGGCTCTGAGTTCACATTGCTGGGTCATGACAAGCACCTGTGTATTCCTTCCAGGCTCCTCTCTTTTCTTCTCCCTTTATAGGCTTCCTTTCTGTGTTCAGGTTTTGTGATTCCACTTTCAAATAATGTTCTAAATACTCTTTTGGGAAGTTGTCACAATACTCTTTCACCAATGTCCTCCTACATGTGTGTCAAGGTCTACCATGTCAGCTAAGTATAACTTTATAATGGATATTTCAGTTGCCAATCTCTTTTAAATATTTTTACCCATATTCTATACTCATCATTTGTGATTGGGAAAGGCAGCTGATTCTTTCCTGAGATTAGCAGTAAAGTGATCAGTGCTAGATGAAGTTCAGTTCCACAAATACCTGTTATGGGAAAGACATGATATTGAAAAGAAAATGTAGCTGTGCAAGAAACAGGCAGGCATATTTAATGAACCCATAATAACAAGAAGAACCTTGTTTTCTGCAAATGGTTACCTCATAGACCATATTTCATACAATATCTGACATTGAAATAGAATTTGAAAAACCATACAATGTTTGTATATTCATACTTACATTCTCTTAGGAACAGCTGGATGCAAAAAATTGCCATAAGTGGAAGAAGAAAAATTATTCAACTACTTTATCATCAGACGATTAAGATAATTTGGCAAATTGTTTCAGAATCATTAGAATAATCATGAAAATCTGCTGATAAAAATGGAAAAATGCAAAGCCTCAAAAGAAGACTAAGTCACTAAAGAGCAGCCTCTTTAGGCTATTTTCATGGTTAGGATCCACAGCAGCCCTCATACCACGTCCAGTTTCAAATACCGGGGTTCACATGAAAGGAAAATATGTAAAATAAATAAAGAATTAAATTGTGTTCTGTGTGATCTGGCATTTGCCTAATACATATGCTGTGTTATTACAGCCTATAAGAAATCTCAAAACTAAAGATATTTGCTAGACCAGCAAGAAAATTCCATTTTACTGAATTGTTACATCTCAATAGAATCCTATAAGTCAGCTAAGTAGGTAAAGGGGAGTATTATCCCAAAGCAGACACACAAATGTGACAAAGAGAATGCAAAATTAGTATTTCCTTCATCTCTTGTCCTTTTTTTTTTTTTGTCTGACATAATTCTTTGTTCACTGAGGAAGAAAATAGTACTCAATTACTTACTGTAGGTCACAAAATTCTAATGTGGGGAAAAAAACCACTTCCTATAAAATTATGTATCAGCTGAAATATCATGTAGGCAGTTCAAACTGCTAAAGAGTCTAGCTTTATTCACATATGGTGTACAGCCCCTAAAATCAACAGTATGACAGTGATGAAAAGTCTATAGTTGTTTGAGCAAAACTCAAAAAGCTGGTGTGAGACCCTAGGTCCATCCTAAATGATCAGGCCAAAATATCTTCTAATAAATCTTACCTTCACATGCAATGCCAAGATAAAAATACTTATTAATAATCTTTATGCAAACAATGACATTTTTATGTAACCATCAGAATCTGAAAAAAAAAGTAAATGGAAAAAAAAGAAATTTCATCTAAAGAATCTCTTTCAATATTCATTCATATATGAAAACCATAAATATTTATGATAGAGAATTCAATTTTTTATGCTAATCTTTTTTCTTTTAAGTCATTCTCTTGTCAGATTTTGTGAATTCTACATGTCCCATCTTGCAAACCAAGGTTCCATGTACCTTCTGTTCACTACAGCAGTTAGTTTCTCAGCTGTTTCAAAGAAGGAATTTGAACCCACAAATCTCCCACGTCCCTGGGAGAAAAATACATTTTTTAACAGACATGATGTTATAGACATATCTGCTGACATGCTTCTAAACCACATACATGTGAGAAATGAAACACTGAGCAGTGTGTAATTTAACTAAACCACAGAAAAATGTTATTATCAGGATATAACGAGGTCTGGATACTGGCCAGGCTTATATAACATTTTCACTTCTTTCCTTGAATTCCTAAGGTCTTTCTCCTTCCTCTGCCCATTTCAAGTATGTGAATAGATCACAGCATGTTTGTTTTCTGCCTCCTTCATCACATAGTCATAGCTTTTTGAAGCTTTCCAAGAGGTAATTGACCTGTGGATAAGGATTTAACACAAGCCCCCTCCCACATCCACCCTCTCTGTATAATTTATCTCAAAATAAAGCTTCCAGTTCACAGGCCATGAAGAATTGGTCATAGTTTTTGATATTCTACTGAGATGTTTTGTTCATTATACTGGGGTGATGGATGTTGTAGGGTCATGAAGGAGCACATGAGAATTCAGAGTTCATCTTAACAGCCTCCAAAATATTGTGAATGTTATACTGCTTTGAGAGTTTGTTTAATGGAGAGTTTCAAAATTCTTTAAAAACTCTTTATCTAGTCTGCAACGTCTTACTTGTGTACCACTGCTAGAAGTTGTTTTAAAAGCCCTGGCAGTTTCAGGCAGTTTTCACTTCTAGTCCAGCTGCCCAGGCACTTTGGGTACCTGGGTATATTATCATGTAGTTAGCACTGGTGCTGACTGGCAAAGCAGGTCACCAAGTTGCTTCTGGTCAGTTTGGAAATTGTCCTGTTAGATTTTTACCACTGTAACTTTTCCCACTTTCATGGAAGTTTAGTTTCTTTGATGAGACGTAATAGTCATGTGTACTGATACATCACTGCTACTAGGCACATATAAGAAATTGCATTCTGGACAATCAATTTTTCTCTCACACAGAAATGTTTTAAATGTTTATGAAGTGTGTGGGTGGCTGGTCAGAATTCTTCAATCTTTTTCTTTCTTTCCTCAAATGCTGCTGTCCCATCTATGCCTTTTTTCCTTTCTTTGAAGCCTATGGGCCCAGAGACCAACACAAATTGGTCATGACACACATCTGTCCTCTCAGAAGTTATCCTAGTTTAAATTCCTCATGAAACTACACCTAATTTGATATATTTGGGTTCTATTTGCTTTGGAAGTGAAGGAGGAAAATTCAGTTAAGAAAGATTTTATTCCATTTAGAATTATCACAAATTTCATATGCTTAAACAATCCATTTCAAAGAACACCTTTAATTCAGAATCATTTTATTGAAGGTGGCTGTGTAGGCAAGCTTAAGAACTCAATTGAGTAACTATTAAGAAAATTAAGGAAATCTGTAATAAGAGACACGGAGACAAAATTGCATCCTTGAAGATCATTCCATCATTGAGAATTGAAGGCAAGAGAAAAATTGCATATTCACATGTACATAGATAAACAGAGCTGCTCTTTACTCTAACGGAGTGCCTTGGTAGATCACAACAGAACATACCAGGATTCTCTAAATTTAAAAGAGCAAAGCATCAGGGATGATGAGAGTGCTTTTATGTGATCTAAAAAAACATGATGACAAAATGAAGACTTCAGCTAAAAAAAAAAATATATAATATGGAGATTGCTTTGATAGTGGTGTAATTGAGCTGGTCCAAACCTGAATCAGTAATGCCAACAAACTGAATAATGAACATCTCAAAGGAGCATCCTGTACACTTTGTAATAGTTCTTGGCCAAGGCTGAGCTTTGTTTTCCAGGGACTCATTTGTGTTTTCATTTTCAAACAGCTGTTTGTTTTTTAGAATGAACAGGACACTTCATGAAGAAATGGTTGCTTATGTGTAGGTGAAATTGAATAAGAAAGAAAGCTACACTGGAGTAGCAGGGCTACTTCATTAGCTTGTAAGAGTCTCTGATAGATTTCCTTACTCTGCCTAGTGCTGAGTAGCGATTCAAAAGTTGGTTCTGCCACCTGAATTTTTTCCAAAGTAATCTCTCATCTAAAATAAGCAATTTCATTTATATAGTCTGTCAACTTTTTGTTATTTTGGCATTGTAGTCAGCAGCAGAGAGCTTAAATTTCTAGTCTGTTGCACTTGAACCTGTAACCCCCTTGAGTATTTTTAATATGGACTTTGCACTTCACATTTTTTGCTCAATGAACAACTTTAAAAGATGTGTCTTTTTTTACCTGATTTGGAAGGAAAACTTGCAGCACTTGTAATTTGAAGTAATCTTCTGTCTATCTGTAACCTAGAAATACCCTACAAAAGATGAAAAGTCTTTATTAAGACCAGATGAATAAGCTTCCTTTCTTTCTTATCCCCTTTCTAGAGGATGAGCTGCTATACATGTGTTTATTTAAATAACCATCTCAGACACTTTAAAAACCTGAGATGAGGGGTATTCATGTGAAGACTCCTCACATCCAGAGGTAATCCTCTGTGGAATCATATGTTTAAACAGTAAGAATAAATCCTGGCAGTCCCAAATATGTGAGAGAAGAAGTTACAGGGAATTAGTAGGAGATGCAGAGTGGTTCTGTCAAAGATAAAACAATGGGTTAGCAAGTATATGTCTATGATATTTTGAGGATGAGAAGGGTATGTGAGGCTGCAGATACTAAAGAGTCATTCTACTAATGGGTTTGCATTTGAAATATTTAAATTATAAACTTAAAAAATAAAATAAAATCTAGATGTTTGTTAGCCTAGACTCTTTTCATTATAGAAAACTCTATGTTCAGACTTTGTTACCCATTACAGCTAATCAAATACTCTAGAAGTTGAGTTGCCAGTGCCTCATCTTGCTCATTTAAAACTACTCAGCAGTTGTGCCTTTCATCTCCCAAGCCTCCACTTTGCAGGACATTGCAGAGTGCAGACAAAAAGTGACCAATTCAGACACACACATGAGCAACCTTCAAACCAAAATATTAATTAAATAAAATGACTGCAAGGAACTGATATGCACCAAATTTATTCTTCATTGAATTAATTCTACTTCATAAATAAAATTTAGTCTTAAAGTGGGATAAAAATGACAAGGCCAGTAAACCCAGATAATACCTTCAATTTAAACTCAGCTAATACCTAGCTGTTGCATAAAAGTCAATTAGTCCCTGTCAGACATATTTTCTCAAAATATTCCTCTTGGTAAATATATTTAAAGGATAACTGTGATTGGCATGAGTTTTCAACAGATGGTTGTGATTTTTCAAAAATTGTGCTTGCAAGTGTTGCAGGAAAGAGGTTGCTGAATACCATATATCACTGTTTTATAATTAATGTCATAGAAAATTGGAGTGGAGAGATAAGACCTTTATTTCTTTCTTCCCTTCAATTATACTTTCAAACGTTATTTTACTGTTGAGAATAAATGTGTTGAAGGATCCATGCTCACATGCCCACTCCAGTTCAACAAATAAATAAATAAAGTATATTTTGCCACAGATAAATAAAAGTAGATATTTCATTTTAAAAGTAGATATTTCATTTAAAAAAAAGATTTTTTTTGTCACTGCAGTTCAGAATTAAGCCAAATTTAATCCATATAGTCATTATTATTACTATTTTGATGCACAAACACTTTGATGCATTAGATCCAGGCCTCTCCCTTCTACAGTTTAAGACAAGACCCTTATCATCTTTATGTGAGATGCTCTTTGTCTTATAAATCAGGTTCCCATGGGAAAAAAAGAGATCATAGGAACAAAGAATATTTTAGATTGAGCAGGAACTTTAAGTTCATTTAATCAAACCTTCTTGTAATAAGTAAGGGTATCTTTGACTAGACAGGGTTGCTCATAGCCTCATCCAACCTGACCTTAAATATTTCCAGGCATGGGGCATCTACAGCCCCTCTAGGTAACATGTTCCAGTATTTTACAACCCTGATCATGAAAAAAAGGTCTTCCTTATATCTATTCTGAACATACCCATTACCTCTTGTCCTACCAACACTATTCAACCGGAATGTAGATTTTATATAAAATACCATGCGCCTCTCAGATGGGCTTGCAACAAAATTTTCCTTTACGATTCATTTGGCTCCTTCCTGCTTCAGAACCTCTTGGGCATAGAACCTCCAGACAATGGGAATAGATCTGTTATCATCTGCTGAAGAGAAGTTTTGGGTATTTCCAAGGTTGTGAGAAGCAGTAACATGACTCAACCATAATTCTCAGAGTAATATGAGCAAATGTAGCTTTGCTTTATTGATGAGCTGCTTATTAGATGATCCGAAAATAATCTGATATATATGATGTTAAATAAAATATTTTTTAAAAAATACACATTTTCCTTATTAAAAAAATAAATGTTTGGTGTGAATTATAATATTTTTCTTACATAGAAGATATTAATACTAGCATTTGCAATATTCTTATCTGGGAACTTCTAATAAAACACAAATGCCCCAATGAACACATGAACAAACAAACCAACACCCCAACCTCTCTAAGTCATCTTTATCTCAAGGTTTACTTCAAAAGAATCATAGGTGTCTCAATTCTTTTTAAATTTCTGAACAGATCTAGTCATAGACTTAATTGAACTAAGTTATTTTCTTTATTTGAGTAGATATTTGAAGATCTTTTTCCACCAATACTATCCAAGTTCAAAAAGGTACAAAGACTAAATAGGGCATTATGATCAAATTATCATGATCATTCTCCTAAGGGAGGCTGAAGAATGGCAGCAATGTATGCAATTATGGCTCATGCACCTGGAAATGTACCTCAATGTGTTTAACAGGACATGGATTGCCTTTACTCTGTGTGCAGGAAGAAGGAGGACTGGTGTTTCCATCCCACTCATATGTAGGAAAGTTTTGAAAAGTGCTCAGTTATCCTAATACTGTAGTTAATCCTAGGATAAAATTCTGAAATCAAATTGTTTCAGCTTTTTTTTATCCTCACTTGAGTTTTACTCATTTTTAATCATATTCTTTTCACTGCAGCAGAATTTTGTTCTAAAGTTAATAAAACCGTGTAGCATAAAACATCAAGACCCAAATTTTTCACCTTGTGTCTCCTTTGAGAGCTATGGGATTGCAACAGGAGCCAAATTTCTCACCTTGTGTCTCCTCTGTGAGCTATGGGATTGCATACAATTAGGAAACAGAATTGAAATACCTCTATTAACTCAGTATTGGTGTTCTAAAGTCCATTTTTCTCATCAGCAGCTTTTATTTCTCATATTGGACTACAGCCCAGATACTCAAAGGTCTTTGAGTATGCAAAGTCCATTGATTTCACAGCAAATATAGTTGTTTTCAATAACACTGAAATCCCTCCTGAAAAATATGGGTTTCATTTGTGCAAACACCAAGTCCCTGTAGTACAGCAAGAGTCCCAAAGCTCAACAAACTTTGTAGCAGCTCTGCAGGGTTTTGTTGTTTAAAAGCAATAACCTTTATCTTTCTCACAGCTCCTTCAGGAAGTGCTTTCCAGGTACTGTCTCCCTGGTACTATTTGACTTACACTCCTGATTATTCTGCTGCTGCGGAGTAAAAATGCAATTCAGCCATTCTGAAAGAGTATTATATTGATGCCGGCTCGAAGAGTTTCAGTCATCTGAACCCACTTCCCTTTTCTGTTTTTCATATGGAGTCTGGCAAAATTGGGTGTGTGTTTGGTCTCCAGACAATCAAGATGCTCTAGAATTTCAGTCCTGAATCCCTTCATAAAAATGACTTTAAACTCTTCCACATTCCTCACTTGACATCCTGGCTTCTGGCTTATATTGCAATTGAGGCATCATAGCTTCACCAAAACCACGGTGTCACATCACAGCTTTTCATTTCACCAGCCATGATGCTGTCAGTTAGACAGAATTGGTCTATTAGAGAGAATATTTTCAAATTTATAGAGCTACTTAAAGGAAGAACTGGCAAAACAGTGATGATAGGATGGACAAGATCCCCTCCTGGTGCTGCAAGGATCTGCATCCAGTGTCTTTGTATCAGAAGATAAAATGATGTCCCATATGGCTCACTTAGCAGGATATTCCATCCCAGTCTGAGAAAGCAGAAGGCAAAGTCACAACCATCATATCCTCCTGTGCTGACAAGATGAAGATCCTCCTGCTTGTTCTGTGTCCAGCCGCAGTCGCCTGCCCTCCAAAGACACAGAAGCAGGTTACAGTGCTCACATCTGTTCACACAGTCTTAGCTCAGCACTGTGTGCACAGTTACAACTGCTGTATTCTGCAGCAGAAAGTCTGCATTTTCCCAAAGGCAACATTGCTCAGTAATTAAGATGGATAAAGAGCTCGTTTCATGTACTACAGAAGAGAGAGCAGAAGGCAGTTTACAATGACAGGATCATTCTGATGTCAAGATGTCTTTCTCTTTAAGAAAATTGCACTAAAACCTACCAACTAAAAATAATTTATGAGAAAGCAGCATGTGAGATACATCCAGACACCATTTTCCCTCATGGATTTGTTATTTTGCTGTTTATTAATTTACCTGTTCTATTAAAAACTCTTTATTGTTCTTGGCTGCAAATCACCACCCAAGATTATACCAGAGAATTTCCCTGGTATGTGATGACAAACAGCAGTTTATCCAAAGGTGGAGATCACCCTAATGTGCATCATGGTGCATGAGAGTTTTGGAATTAAGACACATAGAAATCAAAATTTAAAAGCTATCAAAAAGAACTGGTAGTGAATCAAAATCACTTTGAAATCAAGATGAGTTTTGGTCTAAGTTCTGCCAGACTTTGATCAAGTTCCTAAGAAAAAAATCCTAAAACCAAGATGATGTGTTAATATTTGAAATTGTTCTGATATTTCCTGGCTGACCATAAGGAACAGATTTCTTGTAAAGTTATTGGATGTAAATAAAAGAATCATGGAACAATGGAATTGCTTATGTTGGAAAACATCTTTAATTTCATCAAGCCCAACCATTAAGTTGTCACTGCCAACTCATCACTAACAATGTCCCCAGGAGCCACATCTACACTTCTTCTAAATTCCTCCAGGGATGGTGACCACCTGTCCTGGGCAGCCTGTTCCAATCATTGACAACTCTTTTGGTAAAGAAATTTTTCATCTTATCTAATCCAAACCTTCTCTGACACAATTTAAGGCAAATTACTCTTGTCCTACCACTTGTTCCTTGGAAGAAGAGACCAACCCTCACCTCACTACAGCCTCTTTTCTGAAAGAGTTTCCAGTGAGCACCAGTTTAACCTACATGTTTTTTACATGGACTATTACAGACCAGATGTCCTTGGATAAAATAAGACCTGGACTTGCTTTTTGGCTCTGCTCCTGGCTTGCTGGACAAATCTTTAATTGATTATTCTGTGCCTTAACATTCCATTTCATGAAACAGGAAAAACAATCGCGATAATTCTGAGGTTTATTAAAGCACTATGAACTCTGATACTGTTTAATAGTTGGGGAAATCTGCTCAAAAAGTCACAATAGATGTCTTTAAATATGTGGTTTCATTCTATAGCAGGAAGAAAAAAGGCAGGCAGTTATGATTTATTAGTAAGGATGAAGTTACTCAACTGACTCATGTGCTAAATTCTCCTTAATAAATGCTGTTTGGTGAGACTTTCAGTCCTCTGGCAAACATAAACAGAAATTTCCTGGATTGTATCTGCCTCCTGAAAAGCAGGGAATGGAACAGACCAGAGTAGTTGGTGACGGGGATAGAATGCCAAATATCATGTATGTGTGTTTGTGTATACAAATGCAACACTCTGAGCCATGTTTATGAATATTGGCTGAAAAACACTGAGCAAATAGAAATTAGAGCTGGAAATTAAGCCCAAGGCAGCCACTCCCTTCCACACAGTCCTTCAAATGAGAGAGACAAAAGGCAGAGATTAACTGTTGAGATAATATTTTTCTGGAAACAGCAATGAGGTAAGAAAATGGACAATAACAGCAATAATCCTCATAACAAAGTGTATTAAAAAAAACATTTTACATGCAAAATCCTCACTAACATGCTGCAACCACAGCCAGTGCCACAAGACAAATAATAAAATGGTCCCCAGACCCTTCTGCATGCATGTCCTCTCCCCCAAACCTAAGGCAATATGGAAAAACAGCAATGGACAAATGGTCAGCTTCAACACTCCTCCCCCAAGCCTGAGACAATGAAAAACAATAATGAACAAACAGACTCCAACTATTACTCTGGTTTAAGAAAATAAACAAATTCTCTAGTTCAGCAGCGTAATGGAGTTACCCATTTAAGCTGTTTCTTTCCTAAAATTTCTATAATGGAATATATTGATGGGAGTTCCCAGACAACTAATGGTCAGTGTAGTTTCAGATTGCTTGAGGTTCATTAAAAACATCATCAACAGTGGATGTAGGACATCATAGTCCTCTGTGTCAGCTTGTCGTCTGTTTCAGTATTGCATGGCTGAAAGGTGTAATACCAGTATAAAAAAAAGGTAGAACCAGTCTCTGAACACAAATTTTCCCTCTTTCAAATCCTCTGAATCAGAGATCCCCATAGCTCCTAAGCAAATAATGCCTGTGTTTATTTAGAATGTGGTCCAAGCTTACCACAGGGATTTGAATATTGGATAAACTTCAGGTTTGCAACAAAGGGAAAGGTCAATATCTTTCACACTCCATGTAACATCTATCTATGGATTAGCAGGGATAGTTTATTAAATTGAAGAACTAAGAATAATGCAAAATGCATAATCAGTGCCCAAATAAGTTCAAAATTAAGTTCTCTGACAATTTTCAACTGGATACTGTATCTGCTAACAGTTAGTCCCACACATATTCATGCATAGATTTATATGTGTTTTCCTAATCAAAAACAAATACCTCAGTATCAACAGGTGTGTTTCAGTCCCTGCAAAGCTGGAAACCATGATCCTTTGTTTGTTTACAGTCTGTCCTAATTATTTGTTATATCTATTTTTGTAATATCTAAGTGGGGAAAAAATATCCATATTTAAAGCTTTCTAAGTCTGGAGAGATGCCACTAATGATTCAGTCTCTGTAGTTTAAGCTTAAGTAGTGTTACCATGTGTAAATCCACTATCTTCATTGTATTGTGCTTTATCCATGTAAATCTCTTCATCATCCCCCTCTCACAGATAAGTAGATGCTGTGTACAAAGCCAATAATAATGTAAATATAAACAATTGCATTGTGCTTAAGTCTGTCACATCTCTCTAAATACCCCTTTCAGGACCATTTTCTAAATCATTCTGGCCAAGTCCTGTGGACATCTTACTTATGGAATGATACCTCATTCCATTGTTTTAGGGAACTTTGCTTGATCTGTGCAGCTGAAATGGTATTATGAATGGAGTGTAGGTCATGTTTTTGAGAGGATCAAGCTGATTTCCTGAGAGGTGCATGGGTTTATGTGGACAACTATCGAGAAGAGTCTAGCAGATCGCTTTTGGAATCAAAGTGCTCTTATTTTACATACCTCTTTCTTCCTGGACTTATCAGACCCAGAATTAAAAATTATCATGAAAGTTGCACACCTCCTTCATCTTCCAGCTGTTTCCTGAAAGTCATTGTGTCCCATCAGCGTCCTTCAGTCACTGGCTTTGCACGAACCACTGTACATTGTTAAATCACCTCCTGGAACATTTATTGTGTGCTGAGTGTTCATTAGTATTGCCAAAATTTTACCTGCTGTGCTTATCTGTCCAATAGATTAGTTTATTGTTATCTTTTTCCTTTCTTTTAGCTGGCAAATAGTTGAAGAAGAAACAAGGTTCTTTTTCCATGGTCTGAAGAATGTGTCACCGGCCTCCTTGGCAGTGACAAAATGGATAGTCTTGTATGTCATGCGTGGATTCAGAACTAATTCTAAAGTCACACTAAAAATGCTCCTGTTCTTCTTAGTTAACTTGATAATCTGGGGAATTTAGAGCATTATATTGTGTTTGTCATATTTTCTCTTAGTGTGCTGTTAGGAAATGATGCCCGCCTTAATTGCAGCAGTCTGATAAGGTACCTACACTCAGGACAAACATCAGATCATTAGAGCATTGCAAAAAATGTTTATTTCTGGTAAACTAAGATCAAGTGTTCTCTGTCTAGGATGAATCACCCTTTCTACATGATATGTCTATGGAGTACTGCCAGAAGTTTTGCTATTTGAACACACAGGTTATATCTACACAAATGCATTAAATATACACAAACCATATACTGGCACTGAAATCTGCCAGCACAGAACATCCTGTTTTCATCTTCCTAAACTTTTTGTCTTCTAAACACAGCACCCACACACAGGCTGCCTACTGGGAGTAGTACATGGCCTGTACTACCTCCCAGAACTGTTCCCTGAGAATGCAATTCAGTTGGGGTCAAACTGCACCAGGCATCAAAGCTGGCACATAAAGGAAGGTGCCCTGATACTTTCAGTGATGAGATATGCAGGTATAGGTATAGGCAGAGAAGGATTTTGTGCATGAGGCAGAAAAATTGCCAGCTCTAGGCAGTAGATTTCTTGCTGTATTTCAAGGCTTGGTAAACAGTTATAATTTATCAACAAACACCAACTTCACTATATGACTGCAAATTAAAGAACTTTTGCTGAAAGCCAGCTTTCAAAAGCCATGATAGAGAAGAGTTTACTTAAAATTGTCACAATCACTCTAGTAGATATGTAAATCATAGCCAAAATATGTTTTTCCTCTTGTCATGTTGTTTGACATGATGCCCAGTAGTATATCATGGCAATATTTTTTGTTCTGTATAGTGCAGAGACAAATGCAGTTCTGGTTTCAAACATTTCACGGATGCTAAGAATTTAAAAGGAACTTCAAGAAAGTCATTGCCAATTTCTCACTGACAATGCGGTTTGTAGATTCTGCAACTCATTCTCACACTGCCTGAATATTTTCCCTCCTAAAGGCAAATAAATTTCTGGTCATCTTTATTTACATCGAAAGAGGTCTGAACTCTCAAGAGAAATGGAAGGAAGTTTATCTGAATTAAAACAACAGATTTGATAGCTACACTTCTCGTAGCACTTTAATCCAATTAATTCACCATGGGAATAGTGTTATATATGCACTGGCTCTACATACAAGTGCTGGTAAAATTAGTGCATCAAACAGTGCCAGGGAATGTTTCTAGATAAGGAAATATAATTGTTCACACTATTAAAATGCATGCTGTGATGCTGTTGAACTGTGACAGCTAGCAGTTTCCCCAAAACTGCTAGGAATGCTTTGGGATTTATGACAGGCTAGGAATAATTCCCTGAATATAATTTTCATGTAGCCATGTGGTTCTAGAGATTAAGATAATTTATAGTATTGGCCAAAAGCACTGCCTGCCAGCTGGCCTCAGAACCAGAGAGCAGCCCTGGCAGATCCAGCAGAGGGTGAACAAGGAGAGCTGCACACCCACTTCCAGCTGTGTGACCCATTGCCAGCATCATTCTGTGCTGCAATTAGTGGGGTGGGAGAGAGGGGAAGAGCCACCTCTCCTCTTATTTCCCTGTTTGCTGGTGAAACTGGGTTTGAATTTGATAAGGCACTGCTGGTACCTTACTTGCACAGTTGGCCACATCTTCTGGCAGTGTCTTTTACTACAATATTTCCAGTTCTTTCTTTTGAGGAAATTACTTGGAGTTTAAGGTAAATAAAGTAAATCCAAAGAAGCACCTCATATTTATGTCAATGCAGCAATGTCAACAACTCACTGCTTAGGAAGGAGTATCCTCCTTATCACATATCTGGTGTACTGTGTCTCTGTCATGTCTTAAAATATCACTCTTCTTAGTGTAAACAATTTTTTATGGTTCTTCTGGAGCTACAGAGCAGTACTTCAACCTAACCAAGGGAGAAGGAACCTTGCCAGCATTAATTAATCACCCCAACAGAAATTATTTTCAGACACTGCCATTATTTTATGACACTGCCTTTGTTAATAGCATTTAGGAATATATGTTTGGAATTACTATCACCATGCTAATTTTTGACAAATTACTGCAGGATTTTGGTCAGCCTATTCTCACAGCTGGATCTTATTGAGAAGGCTCAAGTCTGGTTTAGCAATGTCAGGTCCAGCCACTGGCACACAGGGGGTCTGTGGTGACAGTAGAAGGCACAGAGTTGAGAGAGGAAGCATTCTCAGTACTAGCAACTACATTGATGCAGAAGGCAAAATGGATTCCTAATTTTATTGTAATTATGACTGGAATAATGCAGTTGACATGCTTGCTTCATCAATTTTGTGAAATTGCTTTAAATTCAGCATAGACTGATGAATATGAGTACTACAGAGGTGAATGCTATCTTCGTTACAATAAATAACCTAATCTCATATCAGAACTTTTATGTTAGCATTTTTATTCAAATACTCAGTCCAATATGTAATTTTAGAGTACAAAATTCATGTTATGTTAGTGCACTACATATGTACTATATATGTAGTACAGTACAACATTCCCCATTAACTCTTCAAGAAGATCTGATTCCCTGGCATATTTGGTAATGGTTAAAGAAGGAGATTATTGCAAATTTTATATGAATAATATTTAACAGCTGAAGAGATAGAAAAACCAAAAAAAAAAAAAAAACAAACCACCAAAATATAAAGTGTTTAAGTGCAAAGAGAACATAAACACGAATGGGAGGAACACACTGTTAAGTTGAAAGTTAGGAAGAAATTCTCAAGCTTTTATTAAAGATATCTAACCCTAATCACCTATCTCTCAGATCAATTAGTTTAGGAAATTACATTACAGAATCTCTGAAACTCATGAATTTCCAGCTGAAAATTGTTTTACTGTCTTCCCTTTTGATTCTAATGCACAGATATTCCAGATATGCACAGGATTTTACAATTTAACAAATTAGGTCCTGGTATTTTAGAAAAGGTACTGTATTACCAAGAATTAGGGAAATAAATTACCTTTTTCATTTTCCTCAGTGTAATTTAATGTGACTATGTTAGATTGAATGGCAGAAGTTGAGAAGCCCTTCATTTCATCAGGGGTAGACATACTATCAAGCTCTGTCAGACACCCATGGTCTAATCACAGAATCATAGCAATCCATGTTTCCTCTTGATCAGTTGTCTTCAAGATGCATCAGATAAATCTCACTAAGTAAAAGAAAAGAGCACAGGTTTTGTTGGTGCAAGGAGCAACTATAACAAAGCAAGAAAAGGAGACAGAGGGGAAAAGCTTCTTATCCTGTGACTCACTGCTGAGTGTTTCACAGAAATGATGGTGAAATGGAATCTTGAAAAGGAAAAAATAAGTTTGTGTGACACAGATTTTTATAAAGAGGGTTTGCTGTGGGTTTTAATTTTTTTTTTTAACTCCAAGTGCTTTTTTTAATCAAATTCTGTAAATTGTGTCTTTGTTACTGTGAGGCATACAAAGCACTGTGCTGTTCCCTGTGCTGTCAGCTAAACCACCATTAATTCAAACATTCTTCAAAGACTGTGGCACTGATGGTGTGCAGTTATTCTACATCCACACAACAGTAGTACTACTGAGTCAAAGGCAGCTAAGCAAATGGGTGACATGGGACATGTTTTGGGGATCTATTTCAACCTTCTAATGGCTCAAGAGTTCATTTATTTTTCTCTCATTTATACTAAACTAATTAGGAAGAAATTCCCTGACTTGTCCTTGGTTACACTGGTGAATGGCTCATTTAAGCAGAGTCAAGCTTCCCTGGTTGTATATTTTCATGTATACAGAGACTTAGTGCCTCAAATACTGTGCAAATGTCATGCATATAAACATAAAAATGTATGTACAGACACACTTGAGTGTCTGTATATATACCAAATATATCTTGGAGTTCAGTATAAAGAATTTTTGTCTAGAGGAGTCTGCGCATACAAAAAGACTTTGTGCCTATACAGACTGTAATAAAAATACAATTAAAATTTTATGAATATTTTCATCTTAGGTATACTGATGTGATAAAGCACAAAATTTGATCTGAGTCATAAACCCAGGAAAATAGCCTTTCCACTGCTGTGGAAAACTCCCATTTGAAATCAGAAACACCAAGGTGCCCATTAAGAATAGAATGTATGTCATTGCAAGGAAGTAAATTTTTCTCCATGCTTCAGCATCCTTCTGTAATGGAGGAGCAGGTTATATCCTCTCTGTCAACCACCTTGTTAAGAAAGGAACTGTCTGTGTGGAACAAATATATCCTTTCATCCATCTTTGTTTCTGATCATGAAACTGTCATTAGTGCTTGAATCCAGGTGGGCTGAATCATCCCATCTATTTTTCATTACAGAGCTTCTGGAACCACAAAATAATCAAAAAATGACTTAAAAATTAAAAATAAGGTAAATGTAAATAACACTTGCACAATAAGACAGTGTGTTAGGTCTCCTCTTTGTTCTTTCCTTCCGTTTTTCAGAGAATATATTTTCTCACCCTTTCTATCAGTTGAGAGCAACAAACTAAGGACAATGAAGGAGTTGCTCAAAAGGCTCATGTTGTTTGTCATAGTTCTTGACAAGCAAGGAAGGTTAAAATTTAGATCTCACTGAATGTCTGGGTGAGATAGCTCACATGCACCAGGCACAGAGAAAACAGAATTATTTCCTCCTTGCTGGATTCCCCCTCCACCTGCAGTCACCTCTGCCTTTCCATTGATGTGTTTATTCCAGCTCAGTGACATCCAGGTTGCTGTCAGGTCCAGAGTCAGCTGTTTCCAAATAGGTTTCCTGTGTTTTGAGGACAGGACCGAGGACCACTGCCCAACTCCTGGAGCCATTTCTGGAGACCAGAGACATTTCCCTGAATAGCCAGCCAGTGTTGGATTAGCATTGGTATCCCACTCCACGTGAGCCATTTTGACAGTACCCAAAGCACAGGTCTCTGGTGAATCATATCAGATTAATAGATCCATTCCAAAAAATTAAGACTATTTATCTTCCCTGCTGTCCCCTCACCTCAGCCTTTCCAACGCAGATCTGGTTGCTGTCACCAGAATTCAGAACATGTCAGCTGTCAAGGCGTAGGCAAGAAGGCAAGCCAGCTTGCTTTTTATTGCAATGAATTAGGGATGCTTTCATGGTTTATTACTGTGTCTCATTTTAGAACTGATAACATCTTGCAGAGGAATGGCAGTTTCTCCTAATAAGCCAAAATGATGGCTAGTCACTGCTGGAAAATACCTGAAAACACCATATAGGAGTTTATGAACAACCTGTTGATGTCCCCCTGGATCCAGGAGCAGAGTTCAGAGAAGATTGTCCAGATGGTAAAAAGGATAAAACAGGCTATTCATGACTGTTTGAAAGGCATGGAAAGTACTACTCCCAAACAAAAGAATTTAGCTCGCTTAATCAAGACGACATTGAAAGAGTTTATTTGTTGTTTCCTTTTACAGGTGTTACACATGAAGTTGAAAGCATCAGGTAATAAAGAAACTCGAGCAAATTGCTTTCTTTTTCAGCTCATGTGTTGATGTCAGCCCCAGACAACGAAATAAGCTAATTCTGATGAAGAAAGCAAAAGTGTTGATGCTAATTAGAACAGACAAAGGCATTTTTCATCCTGACTCCCTTGTTTAAAGGTTGACTTTTGGCAGGTGTGTGATTGCTCGGCACTCTTGACCAGGGTGTTCATCACACAGGGAATTTGCAGCAAGGCCAGAACCAGAATTCATGCCTGGAACTGAAATGCATGCCAGAAGCAGATAGGCCATCCTCTTCAAATGATGACAGAATAATTTCCTCCCAGTGGATGGCTAGAATCTTCTGGCAGACCTTTCAGGGATTCTGCAGATATTGCTTATCTGCCTGAATCTTCAGCATGACACAAAAGCCAGAAAGAAAGTAATTTTGGAACTTAAACCAAAACTAAAACTTAACACCAGGGACCAGCATTTTTTTATTTTATTTATTCTTGTAGTGTCTAACATTAGCAACCTCTGGCTTTATGTCATTGGCTTTAAAGTGGTATAAGAGAGAAATGCAAAAGAAATTCAATATGAGAGAACCTGAATCAAAAAATATAGTTGAACTACTGCCCAGTGTTATTGGGATGACTCCAAATGTAAATGCTCTTTCTCATACTGTGTTTAAGGTCAAAGATATTCTAGAGGTTAGCTTGGATTAAATATTTTTTGTCATTTTGGCTACACTGAAACACACCGTGCTGACAGATTTTATGTGTAGAGTGGCTTCACAAGGGAAACTGGTGAGGTAGTCCTGTTGTGTAGATGGGTGCTATAAAAAGCTGCTCTTGAGAGTGTAAATGTGGTACTGGATCTTGTCTTCACAGTTTGGCATCAAATGGAAGATAATACATTCTGATACTCAGGGTTAATATCTTCACATTTTTAGGACAGTTTATAAGTGGAAAAGAAGGCCAGATACAGAATCAAAAGATAAGTTATAAAATCCTTGGGGTTGGAAGCTTTAAAGGCCACCTAGTCCAACCCTCAAATAAATGAAAAGACAGATTTAGTCCCTTTTTCACATCTGAGTCTGGTACTATAAACAGAGCATGGTTTTGGATTTGGCTGGGGGAGAGGGCAGTTTTGCTCTTGCCTGATTGATTTTCATGGGGCCGGTCCCTCTCCACTGCTCTGGTGTCTCCTATGTCTCTGCTCTTAACCACAGACACATATTTGTGATTTCCTTTTCTGTGAGTTTCAGGGCATTGACACTTTTCTGGTGTTCTTGGAATGTAACAATATAAAAAGGGAATAGATGTTCCACCCTCTGAGGACAGTTTGAGATTCAACCCCTTGAAAAGTTATGTCCTCACTCTGATACAGTAGGAAATTACTTTGTTCTCTCAGGGAGAGACAAAGGAGGGCTCTGGACATTTACTGTAGCATTTCTTGGTGTGTGTGTCTATGACAAAACCATCTGAAATCTAAGCAAGGTCAGACACTTAATTTGTGTGGAAAGCAAACCAACCCCTTGTGCAGCTGTAGGCATGAACTGACAGATCTTTCAATGTTCTCATATTCATTTGCATTCCTAAGCTGACTGCGAAGAAAACCATCTTCATTTTTGGAAGGTCATAGATTTTAAAGGTTAAACTAATAGGATGAGGTAACTGATATTTTAGACACAATGTTTAAATTCAGTGGCAATGACTTCAAGGAGGAGAAAATGCTTAAAGATATGAAATTGTCCATTGGGAAAAGTGATAAGTTGAATACATGCAAATAAGTCACAGAGAAGTTGCAAACTAAAATTTCCCTCTATCTTCTTTTTTTTTTTTTTTTTTCTCTGTATATGCATATGTATAAAGCAATGTGAGCAAATGTAATCTCAGGTTGCTACATCATTACCTGATGTAAATTGGTTCAGCTTCATTGATTTTGGTAAGACTATATGCATGTATTATAAAGGGGGACATTAGCTGGTGGTTTATATTTATATGAAGTGTGTCATCAGTCCATCCTACACTTCTGCAGCATTTAACTAAATTGCTGGGTAATATAAATTTCAGTCAAGTACAGAAATGTTTTCAAAAGTTAAGTCAGCACCTGGAAAAAAATCCAAAAAAACAAGTGTGAGAAACTATGTCAAATATTTTCCCAACCAGAACTTTACACAGTGAAGAAAATTGCAAGAGTATCTAATATTTTGGAATTATCAATTGCACGCAGCTTCAGTTCCAGCTTTGTTCTGAACTACCCAGTGTATAAAGAAGTGAATGTTTTATGACCACCATAGAATGTGATGCTAGTATTCTTTTATTGCTCCTCTTTTCTAAGTAATATTTCAGAGTGTTTCAGTTTAAGTGCTAAAGCTTGTAGGTTACCATGTTTATTCTCCAAGGTATCTTCGTATGTGATTAGTCAAGAAAAGACAGAATCTTTATTGACCCTATTTGCTGGAAAAAAATAAGATAAAATAAAATAAATCTACAAAACTCATAGGATAAATTAAGTGCACTACTTTGTGGTTTATAACACATAACTCCTAATAGAAAACATTGCTAAAATGCAGTTCAAGATTGCTAGTGCCAGCTGCATGGTACGTGGCTCCAGCTTGAAGCAGGGTTCACAAGGAGCTGTATGGTACCTCTGAAATGGACATTTCTGCTACTGAGATCTTTGTAGGACTTTTTTGCCCAAAGAGCACTTTTGGATGGGATTCCTCATTGCCCATTTCTGTACTTGGATACTCAAGAAGGAAGATGAGGCAATGCTCAGCTGCACTCATATCCACTTCTGACCTCCTTCTCACTCCTCCATTTCTCAAAGCTGTATCCAGAAGAGCACAGAAACAGTGCTAAAGGCTGAGGACTTCATTCCAATTATGACCAAGAAAATAAATTTGTGACCCGATCAAATACCAGTTTTGAAAAAAAAAAAAATCAATATGATTGGAGGTTTCTTTTTTCCCCTCCCTCCCTCTCCGCCACCACCCCCTGAACTAAAAGTCTTTAAGAAATTCTTTTTTGGAGAAGGCAAATGGAGACTTTTGTATCTTGTCAACTTCCTGCCAACTGAGCACTCTGCTCAATTTCACCTCCTGACCTCTTGTCTCCTTCATTTTCTGCCGGAAGGCAGAGAGCGACTCTGATGAGAATCTTCCAGGCAGGGAGCCAGAGCCAGATGCTGCTCACCTGCTTCCTCTGCCTCTCCAGTTCTCAGCATCCCCATCTGTACCAAGCCTACTTCCAGTTCCCTAATTCTTCACATGAAGAGTTTTTGATAATCTTGTTTTCTTTTTCCCTATTTTTTTTTTCTTGTCTAGATAATAGCAACTAAAACTGTAATCACAGTTTTTCAACAGAAAATTGTATGGACTTTTTTTTTTCCTTTGGAGAGTTTAGATTATTTTTTTCCTGAATGGATTGTTCTCTGCTTGAAAATCATTCTGCCATAAAATTGGCTATCAGTTCAGTTCCCTTTTTTCCTCCTCCAGTGCCTAAAAAGAAGCTTAGCTGACTCCAGAATATGCAGGAATGATGCTTTCTAATGTACTCAGCATGGCTGCTTGTGTTGGAAATGAGATGAAAGCACTTGAATAATTTTCCTTTTCAAATACTAGGCTAATTAACATATAGATCAGCTGGCTAACACTTCCATGAAATATGTACAGTACTTGTTATTAAAATACAAGCACTCTTTGAACTTCAGCAGTCACTTGAAAATTTTAATCTTCCAATTCTGCCTTTGTTTGTAATAGTTTAGATAAGAAATTGGACAGCCAGGATGCTAAATCTAAGGGATAATTTGGACACTCTTAATGTCGTGGTTGTGCCTCTATTTGTTTAACAGCATATATTATGCATAAGAATCGCAGTTCAAGAATTTATCTAAATTGAATATGTTCTAGCAGATGACACAAGAGGATTTATTTCAAAATTAGTGTGTGTCTTTTTAGACAGAGTGAATTATTCCCAGGTCCTATGGAATCAGCTACAATAACTTTCACTGTCTCTTGGCAGCAATGGTGCCTTCTGCTGAGAAGAGCCAATCAACAGGAATATGCTTTTGTTGCTGGACCTGCATGAGATTGGATCATGGTGCATGAAAACTGGGAAAAACCTGAGGTTAGGGTTGCTAGTCCCAGACCTGTACATCTTGGAAATAAAAGACAGGGTACAGTGAATGCTTGATTCATGGTGGGTGAGACGGAAGCCACACAACAAGATAGTTGTTTAGGTCTAAAAGGGCAGTACAACAGGTAAGAGAAAGCAGAACCTTAATTTTAGTGCATTAAGTAGTCTTTCTGTTTAATAAAAAAAATCACTGTTATAAAATTACCATCTTTGCTCAATATTTATGATTGTTCAATTTACTTGAAAATAAACTGAACAACAGATAAATGATTGTAAAATTGAAAGATTGTTTTGCTTAAGCTCACTTTCTTGACATACTGTGATATCATTTGTGGATAAGAAAATGTGGGTTGTTTAACAGTTGGGTGGCTTAGGGTTGGGTTGCTTCTTTTTGTACCTGGTTTTAGCAATTTATAATGCGTTTTGCAGGAAAAAAAACCCAACCCCTCCTAACAAATTATTTAACTTTTTTTGATATATATATACATATATGAAAACATAATTGAGTAAATTTAACTATGGACAGTTTCAGTGGACGTATTTCAGTGCTCACTAGATAGAAAAGGAATTTGGTGTTGGTCTTTATTTGAAGTCTCTGGGATTTAGACATATGGTGATATTGCTGCATTGAGAAATTTTAGGGTTTTTTTTTTCTTTAAAAATATATTTGGTCTTGGTTTTTAAGATGGATCTTTATCCCCAGGACTAGTTTTGTTCATAGGTTTTCACAGAGAATCACAGGGGAAAGTGATGAAAAAAATGACAGGTGAAAAGCTAAAGGGACCATTCATTCTACATGTCAGACTGGAACCTTAGTTTGAAATTTTCAAACTTTTACAAAGGTTAAAATTCAGTCCAGTTTTTTTAAGATTTCACTTTTCCAGATAAACACAAAAAGACTACTAAAAATGTCCTTGATGAATTTAGTCAAAACTTATTTAGGTTTTGACACTGAAAAGAGACTAAATTAAACAGTAATTTATTTCTCGCTTCTGCAAGTCTTCTAGGAGGTGTTCCAAAAGAATAATCAATATACAACAGATAGACACTAAATATACCCTGAATATCTGGCTGTCTTTTATCCCTCAGGCTCACTCACCCTCAGTGCTGCTTGTGCATTGCTGGCAGCATGAGGACCAAATGAAGGGTTGAGTGAACATTTACTTCTTTCACTGCTCCCTCTGCAAAAGCAGAAATCTCATTGTAATAAAGATGGTTTATACATTCTCCATTTAATAAATTCCAAGATGGGGAAAAATCCTGGTTGTCTCTTTTCTCTCAGGAAAATCACAAACACTATTTTATAGTTTTATTTAAGTAACTGCAATTACTAAATCAAGTCAGAAATTTTGGCAATGATAGACCCAAGACAGAGACCAAACATCTATGTACCTTCCTCCATTGACAGGTTATAAAAAAAAAAATAAAATCCATGACAAACACTTGTGTTTCTCAAATCCAGAACTTGTATTTCCATTCTCTATGTGCCTTTAATTGAAGGAATTAGACTCAAGGAAAGAACAGATATGAGAACTAAAGTTAAGCTCCTGGTTTAAACCTTCATCTGACAATTGTGAACCTTATTGTTAAAAATTCCATCTGTAAACTAAAGACCTTTCACAACTAAGACAGGATGTCACAGTACCAGCTTGGCATACCTTGGTACTTTCAGTGGAGGAGAGCATTGCTCTAATTAAAAACTAAATGAGGTGGATCTGCTGTTTTTAACTGATTGGTGGAAAAAGGCATTAATGTAAATTATGCCAGATGAATTGTGGTATTGTATAAAAGTTACC
Source organism: Chloebia gouldiae (assembly GCA_003676055.1). NCBI lineage: Eukaryota > Metazoa > Chordata > Aves > Passeriformes > Passeridae > Chloebia > Chloebia gouldiae. The sequence continues at coordinate 63,175,768 of QUSF01000001.1, read as the reverse complement.
AAAAGCTGGCTATGAGCCATTTTAGGCTGGAAACCAGAGGTAGGTTCCAATAACATGAAAAGAGGAGATTTGGAATAGAATTTCTATGGGAATTATGGGACAGGGATGGTCTAATTAATTTTATGTGGAGCTTGAAGAATTTATGAGTATGAATAGATTATATGGTTCCTTGAGTTGACAAGGAGTCTTTTCAGCAGCCCATGAAATAAATCCTTGATGCAGGCTCCTCTGTCATCAGCTGAACCATTTATATTCACCAGGTTCTGACTTCATCTTCAGTTGAGTATATATTATTGTGATGAAGGATTAATTTGTATCAACACTTTTTGTGATGTTACTTTTAATTTGTCCAAGATATGGTAGGCATTTTGTGTGTGTGCATGTTGCCAATGAAATACAAATACCTGACTTGCATTAATTACTCTGCATTATTATTATTTTATTAGCAACAATCTTTGAAGCTGTTGCAGACCAAAACACTACCTCAGCACTTTCTGGTGACCTATTTGTGCAGAATTTAAGAACTAGCCTAAAGGATAGTCGTGCACTACAGTAAGAATGATGGCAAAGACACTGATTAAACAGCACCTTCCTCTTCAGCTTTATAGTTCTGCTTTTAGTAAATCTTTATAGCCAGTGGGAAGATAAAGATTAGCTTGAGCAAATGTTCAGTGGTGCTCTCCTTTCCACCGTCAGACAAGGGTTATGACTAAATCCCTGAGTGTTTGGTAATAGCTCACAGAATACATTGGCAAGTTGCAGTGGATTGAGCTCTGGCAGTCTGACACTGAGCTCTTGATGCCTTGTTTTTATAAGATAGTTACGGATGGAGATGCTTTTCACTAAGTAGTTTTAAGTGAATTTAACCAGAAGGTGAGAGGACCATAATTTAACTGAAAAAACTTTTTGTGTCTTGCCTTCAGAACACCACATTTATGAGTTCTCCTGTCAGCACTGACTCGGGGCTGACAACTTGGAAATTAAAAAGTACTTAACCTGTATGGGTTAACAAAGAAACCTCAAATGAAGTGTATCACTCTGCATGAGGGGAGAGAGGGAGAGAGAGAGGAATCTTAGCAGAAGGCTTCCCTATGGTATCAAGTAATCTACCTGACCTGAATGTCATATATCACTCTTAAAAGGAGAGAAACCTAAAAATAATTATATGACTTCAAAAAAATATAAGACTTAGATGGTTGTAACAGAAGGCACTACATAGTAGTTACAGGTGATGCTGCTAGTAAGATTTTAATGTGATTGTTTTCTGTGCATCTGCATTTATTCTCTCATGTTCATATTTCATAAATGTTAAGCAAATTTTCATAATGCTTTTCCTTAAAATGAAGGAAATATGAAATAAAGACCAACTAGACTTCCTCTCTTGAGGTATTTTTTCAATCTAGGAAATTGAAAAATTTAGATTCTAGATCAGAATTTCATATTTTATATTATGTATCAGATAAAAATTTTTACAGATCGTAATTCCTGTCTAAAGACACCTAGATTTCACATACTAGCCTGAACTGCTATCACAGTAATGGTAGGTTTAGCTGCACTAGTTGATGCTAATATTTGTATTATTGATGATGACCACTATCATGTTATTAGGGAGAGCTAACTGGAGTATAAAAACTCTTCTCACCTTTCATGGAAACAAATTCATCTTTTGTTTGTTGTGACTGTTTTGTAAACCTCATGTGAGGGCTGAGAAAAGACCATGTTTCATTTAACCAACAAAGAGACCTTTTAAAAAAGTAGAAGTGAAAGAGGTTGTTTAAGTATTCTTCCTTGTTGGCCATCTTCAATTTGAATTTCCTGCACTGATGTACAAAATCCATGGTATCTCCTGCTGAAACTCTTCTATATGCAGTTAAATTTAGGGTAGAACCAAGATTTTAAACCCCTAGGGCTCCTTTACCACTAGATAATCAAATCAAACTCTTTTTCTTCACTCACTTTTCTTCTGCTTCTGACTAAGTCTTCATGTGGGGCGAGATTCAGAGTTTTCTCCCACCCAAAATCTAAACTAATGAATAGTAGAACACTAGTGTGCACCTTGCTGACATGATAACCATCATGCATCCTGTGGTGCAGGTTTTGTGTTTTGTTTTTTTTTCTCTAAAGACATTTCTGCTCCCAGAGATGGTAAATTGTTACTTCAGTAGGCACAATCACTGTCCCAATTAAACAAGTCTGTGAGTTCTTATGATGGACTGTTTAGTCAGAATTTCATTATATGTAGTGCTGTCTATTCTCTACAATAAAACTCAGATTCTGGAGTATAGGGTGCTTGGAAATACCCACAGCACATGGAAAATAATTAAGCATTTTGTAGCCTTCTATTTTTATTTTTTTTTTCTCAAGCTCTTTTGAAGTGATTGGAATCTTTAATTCTCCTGCTAAAATCTGTCAGTCCACAGTTTATGTTAGATATTGGAATAAGAAAGCAACCTGCTCACCCTAGATGCCCTCATTGATTCACACCAGGGCCCATACAAAAGTTATGCATGCTTAAATATGTAAATGTTCCAAATATACGTGTACACATAGACACATCTACACAAAGATTTTTAAAAGTCTCTACCCACAAAAGGTTTTTCTGCCCTCTCTGAACTTGCAATATTTCCAGTCTGAATCTCCACATTGTGCTTAGAGATTTTTTTCTCCTGTTGAATTATCTTATTCCTTATCTTCCTATGCACCATTCATGATCTTCCTTTGTAAGTGTCTGACATTCTTCTTGATCTCTCTATCCTTTCCCTCCAGATATTTACTGTGCTCCTTTTAACAGCCTCTTCTTCGAGTGTAACATAACCACACTTGTTCTTGACTTAAAGTCATCATCTCCTTACACAATTGAAATGAAGTGAAATAAGTTCTCCCAAACCTTGTAAGATTTTCATCTCTTCTTAGTTATAATTCCTGCAAGTTGGTTAACAAACTTTGAATTAAACCTAATTATTTTTCATCTGACATTGTCTTAACATAAGTAGTCTCTATCTGGTACAAAGAATAATAAAGAACAAAGGGCTGATTCTAATTCAGTTGTGAATGTTTCTTGGAATGGAGTAGGAATTATGACACTATAGAGAAGATGGCTCAGAACTAGTGAAAAAAAAATCTATTTCTTTCATCTGGTAGCTTTGTGTTGCTTTCTTATACTCTTGCCAGTGGTGTCTGAGCTCATAATTCTTAGGGATAAAGATATAAAAGATTATACTATATGAGGAAATCACCCTTCTTCATTTTCTGTGGTTTCTATACTTATGAGTATCATCACAATTTTCTTTTACTTTAAAGACGGTGTTTTTACATATATCACTTTATAATTGTTCATTTGATATTTATATTTCAGAAACACAAAAGTGTCAGAGAGATCTAAAGAAATATGAAGTGGTTAAACTTGGATTACTAGAATAAGAATCCTCTAATATTCTCCTATATATTACTTGAAAGAAAACCTTATATCAATTCCATAATATGAATTTATTATTCATTATCTCACTCTCAATGCTTCATATACTTATGCTTAATTAATTTCTCTCTACTGTTAATTACTTAGAGTACAGATGACACTTACTCAGTCTCTTTTATCCATAGTTTTCATCATCTCTTTCACTCTCCTAGATTCCTCCTCTGTACTCACAGGCTTATCTGAAAATGTATAACTGAAATCATCTGTACTGTTAAATTGACCCCAGAAAATTCCCAGAAAATTCCACCCTAAACATTAAACTATATTTTCAATGCATTTTTCTAAGCTTGAATTGAAATTGATGGATTTGTTTCTTCAATGTGCTACTACTCTGACAAAGAAGGGATTATCAAAAAATACAGAATCACAGAAAAAGTAAGGTTGGAAGGGACTACAGTGGGTCAGCAGGTCTGATCTCCCTGCTTAGGCAGGGTCATCCCAGAGCACATGGAACAGGATTGTGTCCACATTGTACCTGAATATCTCCTGCAAGGGAGACTCCACAGCCGCTCTGGGCAGCCTGTTCCAGTGCTGGGTCCCTGCACAGGATTCTTCCGCATGTTCAAGGGAAAAGAAAAACCTCCTAGCTTAATAAAACATATTACTATCATTCTCCTTATTTTCAGACATGAATTTTGACGCTTAATCATCATTGAAAGACCTAGTAGGGTCCAAGGAGTTGAGTCACCATCCCTGGAGGCATTTGAAAAATTGTGGATGCAGTGCTTCAGAATGTGTTTTAGTGGTGGGCTTGGCAATGATGCGTTAATGGCTGGACTCAATGGTCTTAGAGGGCTTCTCTGACCTAAATTATTCTATGACTTCATGACCCAGACTCCCATCAAACAAATGTTCACAATGAAAATTAGGGAAGTAACTGGACCATCTGTGGGTGTTCAAAATAAATCCTTTCCAGAAAAGGCATTTCTGTCTTTGGACAAGGGAGTTTTGATGTCATCGTGATGTGGCTGATATCACAACAGAGTACTGAGCATAAATTAGAGATATTCTTGAGTAACTGTTGAAATCCAGGCTGCCATCTCCTCATGTTTATCTGTTTCTATGTCTCTCTGCCTGGAGAGACAAGGCTAGGCAGGCTCTTTTTTGTCATACCTTTTACACCTGATCTGTCAATCCACCAGCAACACCAAAAGAACTATGACCATTTAACATCCTTTCCCTAGGCCCAAGGGAGTAAAGATCAGCAGCTCCTTTAGATTTGCAATACAATCAAGAAAATTACACAAAAAGGAGCTGACAGCAGGTGGAAAAATGAATTTTCCTGACTGGGAGATTGTGCTGCGGACAGAGCTGCAAAACAGATGGGAGCTTCTCTGACCTTGCCTGCTCCAGATTTATCACTGGACATGTTTAATTAAAACCACATCAGATTAAGTCATTTTGTTATATGGGAAAATGTTGGAGTCCCTCAGGTGCAATCCCTGTTGGAAGAAACACAACAAGGACAAGATTTTTCATTGTGGCAACAGAAATCTGCTGCAAAAATAGTTTAAAGCCCAACCTGCTGGGGAATTGGACAGGAGTGAGATAAGCAAGTGCATTGGTTTGTGCTCTCTTATTGCTATGGTCAGGGAGCAGACAAAGTACCTTACAATAGGTGTGAAACACCCAGTTGAGACAAATTATGTTCATGTCACTCCTTTATTTCCCTATTTCCCTTATAGCTTATGTTTCTCTTGTATCAACCATCTTTCCCACTCAATTTTCTCTTTCTGGGACTGGCTGAAACTCAAATAATTTAACAGCCACATATGAAGAAGTTTTTATAAGCCAGGAGCTAAAAAGAATAAGATATTAAGAAATAAATCCGCATTACATTAAATGCTCTACAATGTTTATCAAGAACACCAATTTCTCTTAAGAAATTTAAATTAATTTTAATTCAGTCTTTAGAAACGAAGACTTATTCACTTAATCTGAGACTGGAAAATTTATTGTGAATTGCTATTAATGAGTGCTAATAGTAAGATTTACCTTGTGTAAATTTCCCTTTAAATTCTTGTTAAAAGGATGCAGGCCTCATGGTTAAAGCTCTGTGTATGCATTTGTTCACACACAGACAGACTTTGAACATGTATGTATGTATGTGTGCATGCTTGGTTTGCTAGAGGTTATTAATTTATGAAGGCCTTAAAACTCCCTGTCCAAATACTCCTTATCTGGGCAGGTTACAACCAAAAACATGAAAGTATTTTAAAACAGTTCTTTTGCCATAAAGATTTACTAATAGAAAATAAACATGTGGTTTTTAAACCACAGCTGGAAGACAGAAGCTGTTAGAGTAACGATTGAATAAGATAATCATAGATATTAAAGATGTGTCCACCTTTCCCAATAGATAACAAACAAACAAGCAAACCACAAAGGCATAAATAGTTACAAATTCCATGCAAAAGTCCATAGTAGAACTGCAAGCAATGGAAAGAGGACTCCACTATTGCAGTTTCCTAACTGAACACCCTGACCATCAGGAGATCAAAAGTAATCTCATTTTTTTTAACAAATGCAGTTCCTATTCTAATTGGATCTCCTTCCTCAAATGAAATGTTGATGTCAATAATGGAGGGATGATGAGCCCGCATAAAGTTCTGATACCTTCAAGAAACCTTATACTTTCATTGGTAAATATGCCTTGGGTTTTTTTTGGTATCTGAAATAATCTTAAATTATCAAAGAAGCTCACAGAATACATTAGGATGAGACTCAAGAGATCATTAATATTAAACATGAAATGTCTGTGAAGATGACTTTAAGGGTCTGATGTGAACTGACAAAAGCAAATTAATTTCAAGTTAAACTTGCTACCTTGTCCTTAATTCACTTTGGGATGTCTACCAGTGGTGTCAGAATTGATATAAAGTGGCATGAATGTTTAAGATGCCCATTGGTGTATTGGCAGAGGGCAGTGTCTGTGGGCTGTTCCCTTAGCCATGTGGAGAATTACTCTGGTTCCCACAGATTTAACTCATACTTTTAATTGTTATGAAATCTAAAGCATTTTCTTAAAGGTCAGTCCAAGCAATTAAAAACACAGACTGCATAAGACAGCTTACTTTTTAAAAAATTAAATTTAATTATAATCATCTACCTCTCAAGTTTTAATTCAATCTTCCAGGTTTGGGTATCTTCAGATTTTCAGCTCCTAATTTTAATTGGAAATTATGTTCTTCTCTTCCTCTTTCCCCCAGAAAATTTATTTCTAAGGCTGAGGTGTTATTTTTAAGTACTCAATTAACATTCGAACATTTGTCTTTCAATTACTGTCTTTCAATTTCACAATTTTATCTGGAGAACATGAATTAATGTCCTCAGGCAGACATTAACAACAGACTCAGGGCTGTTTTTAAAACTCCTCTGTACACAGAATGGTTAAGGGGCAGGTCAACATATATTTTCTTCTTCAGCAGAGTTGGTTTAAGACACCTTCTATTCCCAGGCCCATTTGACCAACACTTTAATTTAGTGATGTGATGCAACTGCTTGCTTTATATGGTGAATTATAGAACTTTATTGAATTCAAACATTTCCTAAATAGTTCCTCCTTTTCCATAAGAGAGGGTTTTTTGGTGGTCTACTCTTGGTGTCCACCTACAGCAAAAAGTGAGAAGGAAGGAGTTGAGTTGTGGAGGAGACAATATTTTTCCACACAAAGTCACCAAGCATCACTTTGGTGCAAAAGCAAGACTTTCATGTGAAAGAACTGTAAATTTAAGAAGGTGCAGACACTTGAGAGTGGTGATGCATTGCAACACAGCCTCACTGTGTCAACTGCTGGCGTGATAATATAATAGCCTCAATAAAGCAGTCAATCAATTTTAAATTAAATTAGGAAAATCTCCTCAGGAGGGGAAGGAAAAAGAGGATGGGGCCTACCAAGTGCCAGATATATGAGTATGAGGCAAATTAAAAGACTTAACATGATGAATCACTGTGCAAATGGGCTTTTATATTGGAACCACTGTCAGTCTCTCCATTTTAACAGTGCTGCCAAGCCCTGCCATATGAAAACATAAAAGGAATCATCTGCTGTGTTTGGTCCAGATTCAGATCCCTCCTCCTTGCTTCATGGACCACATACAAACCTTTTTGGACACCAACTGACATCAGTAATTAGACCCTCCTTTGCAAGAAGACACTGACAGGTACCTCAGGCAGTTCCAAGTCATTCATTCAGATTTATGCACCCTCTGCCCTGAAAAAGCTTCAGTCCAACCTTCTCTCAACTTACCCAGAGGGCAGAGCATCTCTGGAGTCTTGCTCAAAAAATTGGGAGCTAAAAAATATTTTCAAATGGGTGAAATGCAGCTACAATCATAAACATAAGAAATAAAACCTCTAAGTTCATCAGTGGCTTCCAAGAGCCTGAAGTACCATGGAAGTGAATTAGGGTCACATTTAAATGTGTTAAAAATGCAAATCCTAAAGTTTAAACTAGGCAAAGTATTACAGAAAACATATGATTTTTAGAGCATTTCTCTGTCTTCACAGTAAGAGTCTCACATTAGTCTTTTATAACAAATCATTAAATCAAGTTATCTCTTCACAGCATGCCACATAGCCAATGTCAAGAACAGGGGCTCAGAAGTCATAAGTAATGGGAAATATGTTCCTGTTTGGGTTTCTGGCCATGCCTGAGCAGTCAGGCAGATCTCTGCTTCTCCTTCTACACACTGAGAATTGTGTCATCCTTGACTGATGACTACTAATCCCTATTAGCACTGGCATACCAAGGAATGGATGCTAGATGTTATGGTTAGCTCAGATAAAATACTTGTTGCCTGGATTATCTAATTGCTAGTGGAAAATAATGGGAAAATCATGTGGATACTCGAAAACATCACACATGGATGTTTAGGTGCCTAAACCATCTGCTCAATGGCTCCTTCCCACATTTGTCACCTCCCGCTGAAAACAAGAAGACACTCTAGAGGCACCTTCATGTCTAAACACAGGGAAAAATTACTTAGGCAGAGAAGGTCATAACCAGCAGGGAAAGATCACAAAATTTCAGAATCCATATGTATTCTATCCCTTTCATTGTAGTTTTTCATCGACTTCTTTTTTTTTTCCTCCCAGGAGAGAATTGTACAGGAAGGTGAACCAGATCTTCTGCATGGTGCTAAATATTTTACCCCAGCTCTGCCTTCTGTATTTTGTTTTAGGTTGGCTTCCAGCTGAAGATAATCACCTTTTTTGTTACGTTACTCCCTTGTGTCTTGCCTAGCTGTATAACCTGGCTGACGATTTCACTGCATCTGGATTTCAATATTCAGACAGGAAAAAATTTGAGGGTTTTCTGACAAGCCATTCTGAGTGAAAATGTCCTGCAGCACAGAAGCAGCAGCACAATAAATGCAAAGATTACTTGTGCAACTTCTGAAAGTCTTTTCATTGGCCCCAGTGGGCATTAAATGCTATTCTCAATAGAAACCATTACTAATGAGTTTGAATTCTATGGCTGAGGTGGGGCCCTTGGGTAGTGATAATGTCTTTTACTAGATCATTTTGCACAAGTGAGAAATATGGAAATTATAAGCCTTTTTTCTCCATGTAAACTTGGTCTTCTTTAGGGTTAATGATGACTCCAATACTTTCAGGGAAATTTAGCATGAAGTGTAGTGAAAGGTTATTTCTAATCCAAATGCCAATAATTTTGGAGGGATTTCAAATGTGTACACTTCAATTCTATTACCCTGAGATGAAAATATTCATACTGGTGCACAACCTCTTCAACACCCTGAAGATCAAGTAATTCTCTAAAAATAATTTCATGACCATTTCTTGCTATTGTTGCTGCAGATTAAAAGTACATCTCTTTCATCTTGAGACTTCAGAGACTAGAAAGTTTTCTGCCTAAAAAAGATACCCAAGAAGCTGCCCAGGTTTCAAATCCACAGTGGCTCCCAATTTTCTCAAAGTTCAGCCATAAATGAGTTTGTATCTGGAGATTAAATTCTTACATATTTAATTTAGTGAAAGACAAGGGGATTGTCTTACACAAGCTGTAGAACTAAAGATATATTAGGATCTTTTAGCCCCATCTGATCTCATGCAGGACTAATTTTCCTTAATTTTTATTATATATGTGAGTTAAAGCTATAACCTAATACATATTCTGGGGTTCTCATTATATTCAATGAAGAAAAAACCAGCACATATACAGAATGATTTATCTGCTCTAAGACAGGATGACTCATTCCTCAGAAGTAAGTATTCCTCTCCTTTGACTATAGATAAATTATTAATTTAGATCAGATATCTATTTTTAGATAAAGTTAAAGCAGGTAAATTATATTCTAAAGCAAAAATTCCCAGACAGTTTTCCATTAACTCTGACCAGTAACTTAATTTATTATTTGTCTTGTGATAAACATCTAGATCCCATAGTGCAAAAGAAAGAAAATACGTAAGCAGTTATCCAAAACAGAGTAATTTGCTGTAGAAAGAGAAGATGTGCACATCTTTTTCTAGCAACAAAATGAACCCCTCAGTTCTTTTCCCTTTGGGAAATACCCCACAGTCTCTATTGAACCTAATGTACTGAAGAGTAAGGGCATACTTATTCCCCCCTCTTCCTAATCACCACTGCATGGATTATGACAGGGAATATCTTGGTTTTGATGAAGTTCAAAATGCTTGCAAGGTGGAGGAAGGAGGCTGTTAAAAATAAATACATGATCAAAAGATAGGCAAATGAACAAATAAATAAATAAAAACATTACACATGTCTTATGACCATTGAGGCGAGCAGTGGCAGGAAGGGACAAGAAAATAGCATCTGAATATTCATTTCTGGACTCAGAACAGGTTGTAAGTTTCTATCACCATTCATCAATTTTTGATTTGTGTAGATAGCCATGAATGACAGCAGTGTGTGTTTAATATTGGTCAGAATAAAAATATATGGAAAAATTAAAATTAAAATATATTTCTGACTAAATATAAATAATAATAATGTTCTGATTGTCCCAGAAGAGG